>VZTA01013319.1:43530-70992 GCA_013398855.1 Mohoua ochrocephala
CCCGGCGCGGGCGCCGAACGCGGGGTACGGGGCGCTCCCCGGCCGCCCGCCCGCGCCTCCCTCCCAGCCCCGCAGCAGACTGCATTAAAAAACATCGTTAAAATCGTTGTCGCCTTTATTTCGAAGGTTTTGCAGAATTGATGCCTAAAAAGAAGTAATTAAAGAAAGCCCAGAAAACATAAAAAAAAAATAAATCACAGAACCTGATGCCAAGTTGCAAAATGTCTGAGCCCCTGCCCTTATCCCGCAGGGTTGTTTCATGTTGAAGAGACGCTGTTCTTTTGGTTGGATTTTGCTTTACTTTAAAGGGGTTTTTTATATATATATATAATGTTTATTTACTTATTTAAGGGATTGCTATGGTAGATTTTTTTCTATTATTATTATTAATTATTATTATTTTTGGCTTGTTCTCTATGTGCACAGGTGACTTGTAGAGCATGTGCAGGACGAAACTGTATGAAGCAGCCTAAAACCATAATAAAATATTTGGTGAACGACCCTCGCATCTGCTTTGAAATGACGGTGTCGGTCTCAAGCCCGCCAGTTTACGCAGAGCAGATCTCCGAGGCCACGGGTATTTCAGCAGCAGCTCGGCAGGAACCGAACTAGCGGGTCCCCGGGACCGGGGGTGATGTCTTTGCCAGGCAGGGAGCCGGGAGGAGCCGGGATGAGGCGAGAGGAAGAGGGAACGGGGCTGGCGGGAGATGCGGGTGCCCGAGGAAGAGAAGGAGGCGGCATCGCCGCAGCTTCTTCTCTCCCAAGGGCTGAAGCTTTGGAGATTATCGGAGGCGAATTTTCTGAGAGGGACGAGGGGAAAAAAAAAAAGAAAAAAAAATAATATTATGGAGAGAAATGGTCGGAGCACAGCCCAGCCGGGGAAATTAAGGTTGCTCCCTCACTTGGCAAAGGCAAGGAGAAGATGGGGAATTAACGGTTCTCCATGCCAGTGAAAGGCCATAACGGGGGCGAAATTACCCCAAATCGCCACCCCTGCGATGTGCCAGGAGCTGTCCCCACCATCCGCCTCCCTCGCTTTGTTTTGCGGCTGTTTTGCTGGAGGAGACCAAACGCCAGGTCCAAGGAGCGTGCTAAGCTTTTTTCCCCAGCAGAAGGATTTCATATTATACAATTTGACATTGATCTTTAAATCGCCTGAGCTGTGCTTTTTTTGTCTTCTCGGTCTCATCGCGTTTACTTCCCTGTCCTCAGAGAGATGCCTCCCCGGTAAGCTGATTGCTCGGCTCGTTTTATTTAGCAGCCGAAGCCTGGCACCGGGGGAAGCCGGGCAGCGCTGGGAGCGGGAGATGCCCCGGCTCCCGCTCGGCTCCGGCTGCCTGCAAGGGCAGCGGCCGGGGGGGCACAGGGGCATTTCAGCCCCGTGATGGTTTAATTCAGTCCTGCTGCCTTTTATCTGGAGGTATATTCCCGTCTCGGCAGTGACTTTCCCCCCTCTGTCTAAGTTTGACTTTAAAACCTGGATTCAAGGCGTTTACACCGCCGATGCCTAAATCTGCCTTCCGTCCCCAAATGCATGTGCCTTGGTTTTCCTTGCAGACTGTTCCAGGGATGGACCAGGTAGCAGGAATTTTTTAGCTATTTTTTCAAGTCAATTTACAGGCAGCTCTCTCCCTGGTGGGGTGTAACGGGCAAATAATCTGCATTTTAGGAGTGCGGAAGGGTCGGTTCGCAGGGCGGGGAGCGGAGCAGAGTCCGGGTCTCCACCTGCCTTTGAGGTACTCACCTGCAGGAGGGTCCGGAGAGCACTTTGCACCCCAAAACCTGAGGTTTGTTGCCTCCTGAACCCCTCCGGATTTAAGCCATGCAAGAAGAGCCCGGCTTTGCTGCTTAAGCGTCAAACGAAGCTGGCGTTTAACCTTGGGTTTGGGGTTCGCTGATGGGCAAGCGCTTCCCACCCACGAGGTTGTTTCGGGAGCAAAAGCCGTGTTCGCCCTCAACACGGAATCTGCTGAAACACATCGCGTTCTTTCTTTATTTCTTTTCTTCCCCGGGAATCGGTGAGTCGGATTCAATCTCTCCTTCGGCTTCTGCGGGCAGAGTAGCAGCGCTTATTGTGGGAGAATTAAAGCTTTCGGAAAGATATAAAGAGAGCGGAGGGCACATGCGCTCAAGCGTCGGGTAACGTGGGATTTCTTTCCAACTAAAAAAACACCTGGAATTTGGACAATAGGCAGCGGGTAAATATTGTCTCTTTCGACAAAGGGTTTGAGTGTCATGAAGGATGCGAGATCTCCCCGAGTGGGCAGTGGAGGGACCCTCCCTCGGATGCTGGCGGTGAGAGCACAAACCAACCCCTTCCGAAAGAGTGGCCGGGGCGGGGAATGGAGCACGGAGCCCCCGTGGGAAGAGCAGCCCCGCTGCCCGGCCTTGCTTGCTGTGGGAGAACGGGAGAACCGAGCGTGTCCCAGCTCCGCTTCTTCCCCGCCGGAGCTCCGCAGGGGCCGGGGCCGTGGGGCTGCGCCGGCGCCTTTGGTTCGACCGATAAGACCCAAAATAAAAAACCGCTGTTTCCCCACCCCGTCCCCTGCTTTGTTTTTTTTCCCTTCTGCCCTTTCCCTTCCCTTATTGAAAGTGAATGCCCTTCCCCTGGCATTTTCAGCATTTTTTTTTACCCTAAAGATCAGCCCAAGCCATTGCCCTCCCGCGCCTCTGTTTTTTTTACAAAAATAATAATTATAAACGGGTAAGAGTGAAGGAGCTTGTATTTACATTAAACAAAACGCTCCGAAAAGGGTCACTAAAAAGTCTGCCTTGACCCCTCTCTCTCCATTTTAACAAAGAAGGAAAAATATTGTATCAAAATTGAAGTGAATGGGGAAGGCGGAGAAGAGAAACAGCTTTTCCTCTCTTCAGCTGGGAAGGGGGGAGAAATGTTTGAATATTTCCGTTTCTTTTGAGAAGCGGGGCAGCCCCGGGCAGGGCTGAATGGGAAAGTCTTGTAAGCGGGCTGGGAGGCTGTCAAACTGCTCAGAGTAATCACTGCTAATGAAGGGGTCTCCGGCCCTCCCTGGGACAAAGGATGCTTACGAGTGCTCGCCGGAGCTGAATACCTAATAAGTTTGCAAGGGGGAAAAATGAGAGAGCTGTCCGTAAATTGATTTTGGAAGAGAAAAAAAAAAAAAAAAGAAAGAAAACCAGAAAAAACTCCTTGCAACAACAACAAAAAAAAAGGGAAAAAGCAAAAGGCTTGAAGGTTGGGGAGAGAGCCTGGCCCCGGTGCAGCTGGGGACAGAAGGCCCACTTATCCAGGGAGCATTGTCCCCGTCCCACACTGCAGAGGAGGACTGCTGCTGCTTGCAGTGGAAGCTGGGCTGGAGGGAGGGCTGGGGGATGTAAGAGCCTTGGAAAAGCTACACCGGCCTCTCCAGGCCGGGGGTACTGCCCCAGCTGCTGCCCGGCCCGTGCGGGTGCTCCCTGCACGCCCATCCTCGTGCTCCAGTTTGCACAAGCCTGGAGAAACATTCATCCCATGCCCATCCCATGCCCATCCCGCAGCCCAGTCCCACAAAAGGGACTGTTCCCTATTTGTTCTGCCACTGCCTTTTGCCCCTTGTCTACCCACGGTGTTTTCTTTGCAGGACAGAAAAAGGGAGGTGTCTGGAAATCTATCAAATATTGCATCGCCACCAGCACTTTTCTCGGCTGGGAGGGCTCCTGTACAAAGGGTTGGCTTTGGCTTGCTGGCCTGGAGCTGGGTGCTGGGAGATGTAGGAAGGGGCTGGGTTTGGGGGGAAACATCCTTGTGTGACAAGAAGAGCATGTGTGTGTGTCACGGCTGTGGGAAGCAGGAGAGCGAGCCGCGTTTTGGACGTTTCACGCATCCAATTAAAGGCTTGGGAGGATCAGACTCTCTCAGTTCCAGTTACCCCTGGCCACTGCTGGGGTAATACCATGAGAGAGAGCGTAATACTCCCCAGCCACGTCTGCCCCCACCTCTCAGCAATGCCAGGCACCGGCTTGTCCATGTTTCTGTTACTTCTTTCTTCTCCAGGAGAAGATCCACGTGTTTGCTGGAGAGGAGGATGGAGGCGTCAGAGGCCAAAGGGAAAGGGCACTGTGGGATGCAGAAGCTGCCAGATTTTGACCTGTCCTTTCCCTTGTCCCTTCCCCAAGGCTACCCTGCAGCCCCAGCTGCCCAAAGGAGCCGGAACCCTGGGCTGACCTTGGTGTGCCCCCACGAGGCGGGCCCAGAGGGTGAGACCTAGCTGGGAATCCAGGGAGGAAACATTTCATCTTAGATCCTCTGAGGCTTACAGCACTTTACACTCTATCAGCGTTTATTCTTGGCACCAGGGTGACAGAAAAAGCCCGTGGATTTATTTAGGACTGGCTGAAAGACCCCCAGTCAAAGGCCAGGAAAAGGCTTCCCTTCCTTCATCGCTGCATCCAGTCTAAACTCCCTCAAACTGCAGAAATTCCCTAGAAAGCTCATTTTAACCCCACTGCCTCCTGATCTGTGACATAGGCCTCTCTGGCACACACCTTCCCCTGCAAGAAATACAGTTTGGAAGGAAATTTCCAGCTTCAAACTGTGTAAAAGCAAAGTGGGTTCAGGTATTTGTCCCCTCTGCCTCTTCCCAGAGGTGGGAGAAAGGCACTGTTGCCCCATAATCCTCCACACCTCATTAATTTTCTCCTTACACTTAGCAGAGCTGGTGCCGTTCCATCCCACTGGAGTCAGCCCAGAGCATCAGCCCTCACCACTGCTTCCACCATTTCTGTCCCAGAAATCCTAAAGATGATACCAGACACCCAGGGCTCTCCCTTTACAGGTTCTTTTCTCACTGTAAGGGGTAAAACCCAGGGGACTTGTCTGGTATCTTGGGATCGTCCAAGAGCGCTGAGCTAAACCCTCTTCTGTGGGTGACCCTGACTCCCAGCACGGGTGGGATGGGATCCTCACCCTCCCCACTTTACTGCTGAGGGAAAAGCATCTCCTTTCCAGCAATGCCCAAGGAGGGGCTTGATGGGACCTCCAGGACTTCTTCCACACCATGCAGCCAAATAAATCGTGTCAGACAAGACTTGCAGCTTGCTATCCCCAAAATCCGAATTTGCAGCTCATTTTCAGACAACCAGGACAGCCTTATCGGGAGGGTGTCCATATGGAGACCAGACTTATGGGGTGGTCTCTCTTTTCCCTAGCACACCTTCATCCAACACCCATTCCTGACTGGAAAACACCTGGCAGGGTTTTATCTCTTTTTTGTCCCAGTACAGACCTGCCACGGAGCAGGAGGACGCTCTGCTGTGTCTGCACTATTAAATGACCCGTCCTGATACTGCTGCCCGCTGGTGGGGGCACTGCTCTGTGATTTTCAGCTCCCTCACCCTCCCAATAATGTGGCTGTGTTCATGGAAAAGACTCCACATGCCATGCTAGCTATTGAGCCCTTCCCCAGGGATCGTGTGAGACAGCTCTGCCTGGTCTGAGGCAAACCCGAGCCAGGGACTCTTCTAACGTTTTAATAGGATAAGTGATGAACCTCAGTGCCCTCATATGCTTTAATGTACAGATACAGCCAGACTAAATCACTTGAGACATCCCAAACAGCCTAAAGGATTTAGACACATCTCTTTATTTCCATTTAAAGCTGTTCCTCTTGATACCCTCTTTTTTTTTTTCTTTTCTTTTTTTTTAGCAGTCTAATATAAGCAGAGATGTGAGAAAGAGAGGTTGTCATAATCCAGAGGTAGGGGCAAAACAGAAGCATCTCTTTGTCCTGAGCACCCACATTTTATTTGCACCAGTCTCAGAAGTTCAACCCCTTTGAAAACTCCACAAAAGCTGGATAAAGGTTTCAGAGTGAAGCCTCTAAGAGACAAACAGCCACTGCTGAGATCTGCGTGCACACACAGGTATTGATCAGCAGAACAAGCTTCTCAGCCTTTATTCAATAACTCCATAGTAACCCCAACGGCACGCTATTTGGGGCTTCTCCAGGACAAGCAGGAAGTTTTAACCCAGCACCACCTTCTCTTTTTCAAGACCTGTTGATTTCAACAGAGAGCTCTACAACAGGAGAGCAGGACTTGATTTTTTTCATCCGGAAGCCTTTTTCTGGTCTGAATCTTCTTTCAGTGCCTTTAGTGGTTCCATTCAGGACAAAGCCATCCCGTTTCTCCCAATTTCACTCACTGAAATGCATGTGCTTCTTCAGAAGCAATTCTTGAAATGCTTTCATAACAAGTGGTTGTGATACCAGGTAACTGAGGATGGAATGAGAGCTCTTGTCTTGGAACTTTGCATGGGAGGGTACTTCCCCATGAAATGTACACTGAACCAGCCACACACGGGGGCCACAGCTCCAGTCTCTTTCAGGCACCTCCAAGAAACGCAAGAACACACAACAATTCCTCAGGGAACAAATCACTGTCTCTGCAGGCTGGGACAAAAGCCTTCTCATAAACATCTCTTTCAGGACGTTTATATGGGAAACTGCTTTTCAGGCCAGGCCATTTCTTAAGTCAATTTGAAGACTTTATAGGTTGTTCTTCAAAATGACCTTGGCTTGCAACCACTTTCTCTACCACACCTTCCACTAGTGCGGGTCAGCAGCCAGTCCCCAAAACTGACATGGAGGGGGTTGATCCCCGGGGGCTGCCCTGTGGTCAGTGGGAGAGAGCAGTGCTCGGGTAGGTGACTCAGGCTGCCTAATGCTGCTCTGGCTGCGCTGGAGCAGTAATCCAGCCCTGTCAATCTGGCTCTGTTGCCCGGAGAGCCGGCCCCACCCTCCTCCCCCTCTGTCCTTAGCAGCAAGGAGATCCAGGCAGTTTTAACCAAGATCAGCTCTCTAACCAAGTTCACTGTCTGCCAAGGCTCGTCTCTGCCTATTGACCGCAGAGCGAGAGGAGACTCCTGAGGCCAGAGTTGATTTCTGTGAGTATTGTTCCCACTCAGTCGGTGATCCTTTTTATCCCCTGAGAGCTCCAAGTGCTGAAGGAGTGATGCAAACCAATTTGGTTGTTAAGCTTAAACTCCTGGAGCGTTTCCTGGCAGACTCATGTGGCAGGTCACCCGTGGGTCAGAAGGACTTCAGGGCTCCAGTGGTGGGATGTCTTCTGCAGGGAATGGCTCTTGAAGCAATACTAGAGCCACATTGCTACTTAAGAGCACAAAGTTCATGGCTTCTTGGTGGATCTCATTATTTTTCAACTCTTATAAAGCTATTTTGCCCAGTAATATTTCAATTTATTACTATTCAATGCTAATAAATATTCCTATTACAGTATTTTAGCTGTTTTCTGCCGTTTTCTTTAGGCTTTGCTTCTGATGGAAAATCCCTGTCTCTTTGCTGAAGAGATGAGCTACAGGAACTCTGCTAAAAATCTCCCTCACAGCGGCATCCTTGGTGTGCACCAGACTTGATGGACATGGTTGTTTACCAGCATCAGGTCTTGCCTTTCACCCATCCTTCATCACACATTGGCTTTCAATTGTCTCATCTCAAAATTAAGTGTTTGTAGGACTGGGGCTTTAAGCAGATGAAATATAAAAAATTAAGCTTTGTAGCGCAGTCTCAGAGTAAAGTGAATGAGATGCTCTGCCTGCGGCTTGTTTTTTTAGAGACAAAGTATTTGTTCTACTACTTATTGATGTTGCTAATTGCCATCTGAGGGTTTGGAGGGGCAGGGCAGCAGGCTGCTTTGCTGGATGTGGAGCCCTTCTGAGATAAATGAACTCTGAGAAGCAAAGAATTTGCTGTAGCAACCCTGGAATATGTGCTGCATTTTGCAATATGTGCTGCATTTGCAAAGGCACCCAGTGCTCTCCATCTCCTTGCAGAGTGAGCTGCTGGTGCTCAGCTCTTTTATTTAGGAAGCCACAAAATGCAGTTGCCTCATTTTAAAAGCCTGAATTTGAAAATGCTGACCAAAGATCTTAGGTTTGGGCCATGCTTGAATGCTTGCATGTTCACTTTCCTGAATCAAAACCAGATTCTCCTCTGTCTCTCGTGCTCACACACATCACACACATCTACACACACAGAGGGAGGAGAGGGAGGAGGCTGCAATTGAGGGAGCTCTTAGTGTTCTGTCTAAACTAAATGTCCATCATGGAAATAAACATGCTCGTCGAAGAAAAAAACCCTTGCATCCACATTAGCCATTGAATAGGTTATTACTTTACATGCACAGTATACAACTTTTCATATAGCTGATATCTCTCGTACTGGAGCATGAACATTAACCTTCTGCGGTTCACCTTGGTTTGCAAACTGCAAGAATCAATTCGCCTAAGATGGATGTTCACATCTAGTTAGCTTTCTGCATTATCTCAGCTGGAGAGGTCACTAAAAATAGTTGTATAGCACTTTAAATTTTCAACAGGGAGACTTTATTATCGTTTAGATCCATCATCGCTGCTTTACCTACCACGGTTTTTCCAGCTGAAATAATGCACAGAGCTGGTAGTGGCTAAGTGTTTTCAGAGTTCATGCACTGATGAGCAGGACAGCTTGGACAATATCTGAATTGCTAGCAACAGCAAACTGAGCAAGCTGCATGGACAGCGTAACACTGGTTCGGTAAATCCCCACCGCTTCAACTATTTCATCAAAAATGCCTTTTTTTTTTCTGCTCTCCTGCACTGCAGAAGCAGGACTGATCTGTCACTGTGTGCTGCCTGGTCCTGCACAGTCACCTTCATGATCAGCCGTCCCCAGCCTCCCCGCAGTCCTGCTGCAGTCAGTGGGACGTTTGTGGTGCCAGGAAGCATCGAGGAGCTGCAGGATCATACCCACATTGTGTGGGACAGGGTGACAGAAGAAAGGCTGCTCTTAGCAGTGCTGCAGCACGATTTTCACTTGATATCTTTATTGCTTTTAACAATTTCCTGTGCTTTGTTACGAATAAGTCACCTTGCCAAGGCCCTCACGGCCTCCCAGGCATTACAGCTTGCTGTTCACATGTCACCTCCATGTGTCACTGTATACATGGGCTTGTAGGGATACATTTTGTCTGTTCAGGTTTGTTTGTGTTACAGGACTGACCCAGCCATTGTGAGGTTTCTGAGTTTCACCTTCCAAGCACACACAGGTGAGAGCGCAGTGCCTTGGCCCAGTGCCTTGGCCCAGCTGCTCACACCAGCACTGCTGATCTTGTTGGCACTTATAGAATATTTATTTAAGCCGTGAGAGCAAGGCTCAGAGAAGACATGAAATGCCTGGCAGCACAAGCAAAATATCAGAAGACACCAAGAGTGATGGAGCAGAGTGATTCCTTCATTACATTGCAAAGTAGGTGTAATTAATGAATTGCTTCTTTCATTTCCTTAACAGAATGGTATTAATTATTTGTTGCATAACTAAATAAACAATCTTTCCTTCAGTATTAATTGCTGAGACCTACATTGCATCTCGCTGTCAATTCAAGCCAGAACTAAACACATCTTAAGACCAGAAGACAGGTTCTCGTTGACTCTAGTGGCCATTAGATCAAATCCTTCTGCAACAGCATGAGAATACAACTCTCAGGGCTTTAATTACCTGGACATTAAAAACTTTGTAACAAGCTACACAACAGAACCTAGGAGAAGTCTCTTTCCACCCTTGCAATACTCCATTGTACCTCCAGAAGAGGCTGTGCTGCTGGGCATTCAGAAAATCCAGAGAGTGCCTCTGGATTTTGGACCTTGGGGAAATGGGCTCCAGCTTCCCTTCTGGAGCCAGAAGGAAACTCTTGTGATGGGTATCAAAGTGGATAAAATCATGGAATCACAGAATAGTTTGGGCTGGAAGGGACTTGAAAGACCATCCAGTTCCAACCTCCTGCCAAAGGCAGGGACACCTTCCACTATCCCAGGTTGCTCCAAGCTCCATCCAACCTAGCCTGGAACACTTCCTGGGATGGAGCATCCACAAACCCAGCTAAATTAAAATTAGCCATCACACAGAAGTCTAGGAATATTTTCAACTGCCAACATCTTTGTGAGGGATGGAACAATGCACAGCTCTGGGTGTTGTGTGGTCTTATTCTTCTCTCTCATTTCTGCCTCAGAGAAGTTTCATGAACTGGTCTTAGAAAAATGAGCTACCTGTATTTTTTATCTTGCAAATGTTTATTCACAAGGAGACTCCTTCAATCCGTACTGTTCTTAACAAGTCAGGACTGATCAAATCCAGCTGGCAACTCCTACCAGCCCAGGATGAAAGCTCCAGGTTCCAAGAAAGCTGATGGACTTTCGAGTCAGGGATACACCTGATTAACAAAGCTTTTGGTAAAAGTCAGCAAATGCAGAAGTCTGTGAGCTGAGGGCTATGCTGATGTGGTGGGTTAGTCACGGCTCTGGTGTCCCACAAGGACAAAGCACACAGACATCCTGGCATTGTCCACGCTCATGGACATGGGGCCCTGCCACAGCCCCAGCTCACACCCTCACACCCTCAGAGTGCCACTCACCCCAGGGCACTGGGATCCCTGCAGCACTGAGGCATTAGAGGCACCAGACCCCAAAACCAACAGGATTTGGGGCAAGTCTGAAGCACATGGAGAAAGTACTTGGGTTTTCTCATGGTGGATCCTCTGCCCTGCAGTGTCTGTTTGCTCATCACAAACCCTCCCTTTCCATGTGCTCTTTGCTTCAGCATCTTTTCAACCCCCGTGGTCCCCTCCTTTCTGCTCCTTGTCTTTTCCACCCCTCTCCCATAACCCTTGGACAGGACCTCTCCTCACGTCTCTGGAGTTTAATCCCCACTGAGGCTCATGAAAAGACCTGGCACCAACGTGGACCCCTCTGCTAACACTACACACCTTTTCCACAACCCCCCCACCTGTCCTTGTCATACCAAACCCAGAGGTGAACATGGCCTGGCAGCAGGAGGAGGTGCCAGAAAACAGCAGAATACCACAGTCCTGGGGAGAACCCCACAGTGAGGGACTTCTTGAGACAGAAAAGGATTTCCCACCCACAAACCTCCCTTTGAATTGTGAAAGCTTTTACCACCTAGAGCATCTCATGTCTCAGCACGCCTAAACATGGTGCTAATTGTCACAGCATCACCTGCCTGGAAACTCTGCTGTGAGCACCTTTTCTCACATCACATGAAAGAAAAAAAGCAAGCAAAAACCAGCATTGTTTCTCTCCTGCTGTAACAGTCATCCATCTCTTAGAACTGTGTAAACTCCCTGAGTTCTTGAATATGAATTCAAAAATTCTCCCATTCAGTTATTAACAGTGAAAGCATCGACTGTTTTCCATAGGGGTGTCTTCTGGACATAAAATTTACAAACAGATACAAAGGCCACCACACACGAGAAGGATCCAATGTTGATTAAAATGTGTTACCCACAGAGTTTATGGGCACATTGGGACACTCCTTGGATAATGCATTTTAATCTTAGATGTTTAGGGCTGCAGGTGAAAGGTTTAACTAGCTGGAGAAGACCCCAATAGCACTGAAAAAAATAGAGAGGGTTTCAAAGGAGACATTCCCCTAATGGATCTTCAGTCTCTACCCTCACTCTACTGAAAGACTCCAGTTTCTGTGTCTTATCTCAGAAGGGCATTTCCACATTGAATTGCCAGCAAAGTGAGCGTGGGACTGCAGGTGTCCCAGTCCATGCTGAGTGCAGAGCGTAGCAGAGCCCTGATGGTGGCCTTGGTGGCACAGAGGAATAGACAGAATGGTGAGCAGGGTGTGGAGGAGCCACTGGCTGGTGCCCAGACCCTGACAGGCACTGTAGCACATTCAGATGTATTTGCACCCCACTTTTCATCTACAGTCCTCTGGGAGCCCCTCTGAGTGTGCCCAGGGGAAGAGGCTGGCACTGCCCTCCACGTCTGCTCAGCTGATTTCAGAACCCAAAGCCAAGTGTACCATTTCCCCACTGACATGAGCAGGTCCCCCGGTGCTACTGCTGGGGCAAAAATGGGTAAATTCAGGCTGAGGAGAGGAGATTGTGCTGGAGCACACAAAAACCAGCCCCCGAGGACCATCCCTTTGCCTTTTGGGAAGGGGCAGCAGCCTGGATTAGGGCTAAACGGATTTGTGCTTGCAGGACCCTGGGTCTCTAATTGGGGTTTTTTTTAATTCCTGTAATCCTGGATGATTTGGAGCAGATGCTTCGAGATTACTGCCAGAGCCCAAAGGTGACTGCAGGAAAAAAACAGTCAGAGCCTGGCTGAGCAGTGCAGTGGGCTGGGGGTGCTGCTGTCCTCGGGGGGTTCTCCCTTGCTTAGAAGGGCTGCAGCACCAGCAGGCGTTGGCCTGAGCTGGGTTTTGGCCTTGCAGCAGGATTTGGGGTTACTGGAAGTTGCTTTTGCTCTCCCAGCAGCCTGCAGATGGGGGAGGATGGAGCCCATTTCCCAGGAGATGGCTGATGGGAGAGACAAAACCATACGGAGTTGCCAGAGAGAGTTCATTTCTCCTGCCTGCTCCTGAGCATGTGTGAAAATCCCCTGGGTGTTGGCAGCAGCCCTCACACCTGAAACCCCAACGTGAAGCTGTGAAGGTGCCCTACCAGCCAGCCATGGCTTCGACTGATTCCCTGAGCCAGATCTTTCTGTACAACCCATCCCAGGATGAGGATTCAGCTGCTGTTGAATTTAACACATCAAATACTGATGGGGACAGACTTTCAAAAAGGCAATAGGACAAGGGGTAATGGTTTTAAACTAATGGGGAGCACATATGAGGAAGAAATTGTTTTTGATGAGGGTGGTGAGGTGCTGGTACAGGATGCCCAGAGTTGGTGGATGTCCCATCTCTGGAAACATTCAAGGCCAGGTTGGAGAGGCCTCTGAGCAACCTGGTCTAGTGAAAAATATACCTGCTCACTGCAGGGGTTGGCTAGATGGCCTTTAAATGTCACTTCCAATGCCAAATATTCTGTCATTTTGTGAAAGCCTGCTAAACACAGGGCTGGTCTTGGCTTGGCACCATCCTGCAGCTCTTCTCCAGGGCACTGATGGAGCTGAGAGGCTCCTGTGTGGCTTCCACTGGAGACACCAAGGGACTGCATTGACCAGAGAGACAGCAAGAGGCAGGGGACAGGAGGGCAAGGAGTTTGGTCCAGGGGATAAGTCAAGGGGTTGTTCAGCCTGGAGAAAAGGAGGCTCAGGGGGGACCTTCTCACCCTCTCCAACTCCTTGACAGGAGGGTGCAGCCAGGTGGGGGTCAGGCTCTGCTCCCAGGGAACAAGGGACAGGACAAGAGGAAATGGCCTCAAGTTGCACCAGGATAGGTTTAGATTTAATATTAGAAAAAATTTCTTCATTGAAAGGGTGGTCAGGCCTTGGAACAGGCTGCCCAGCGCAGTGGTGGAGTGAGCACCCCTGGAGGTGTTCAAAAGGCGTGGATGTGGCACTTTGGGACATGGTTTAGTGATGAACATGCCAGTGCTGGGTTATCAGTTGAACGTGATGGTCTTAAGGGCCTTTCCCAATCATACCAATTCTATGTTTCTATGAAAATGAACTTTCCTCTATACCAGCTCAGGGAATTCTGAGGGTATTTCAAAAAGCCCCAGTCTATAACTACCTCCTGCACCATGTAAAAATTCATCGTGGATGATGCCCAAGAACACTTGGGTTTTCTTGGCCCAAAAGGACTCCTCTGTCCATTCATTATCTCTTCCTTCCTTTGTCTCTTCACAGCTCTGGGTAGGATGAGCCTTAACCTGTACTTGATCTTTGGGAAACAGCTGCCTAACCTATACAAAATATTAAGAGACTGGATCCAAAAGCAAACCTGTGTTTGTGGGTTCCAGCAATAATTTTGCAAGTCTCTAATGCTGCAACTTCAAGCAGCCATTTAGGCTAAAGTCCCTTCCCCGACCTTAATTATTTAACAAATACCTTACAAAGATATGTAATATCTGCAATATTCATAGCCTTGGCAGCAGGCTGAAAACACTTGGATTTGCACAGGGTTATTCAAGGTTTTCCTTTGAAGACCAGTAGATTTCCGTTGCTCCTCCGTCACTGAACATTGCCATACAACATTAATAGCACATAACTGATTATTCATAGGCCATTTGTGAGAAAATGATGGCTCAGAGGGGGTTGCAGTAAACAAAAGCACATTTTAAAAAGCTTAAACGAGATGTGTGTGCAGGCTGACTTGTATGAGGCAGAGATTAACTACGATTATTAGTAAATACAAGCCCCAAGCCAGCGAAGCACTTAAGCACAGTCTTCTGCCCCATTGGCTTCCCAGAGCAGCCTCTCAAAAAATGCCTGGGATGCTTCAGGGTGTACCCGGGCTCAGTGCTGGCCCATGGTGTGCAGGATCTGGGACTGTGATGCCAGGGCTGTAGTGACCCTTTCACATGAAAGCTGCTGTGCAGGTGGATGCCAGTGGTGTCTTCCTTGTGGGACAGGATTGTCTATTGGAAAGGAAGAGAAGAGTTTATCTGGTAATGTTTATGTTAAATGTTTGGATAGAAAAGCTTACAGCCAGGCAGTTTTATCGCTGCTTGGCAGAGCCAGCTGCTTAGAGAGGCTTTGGGTCAGGCTATTTAAAGGCACCATTGATCCCCAGCCTACTCCCTGCAGCTAAGAATCCGTGGCTGGAGAGGAGTGAGACTTCACACCTGCTGAGGGTGGCAGGCAGAAAAGGGGTCCAGAGCACTCCTGCTCCAGGAAAGCCTGCAGGTGTGGAGGAGGATGGAAGATGTGTGTGAGGAAGGATGAGCAGAGCTGTGTCTGTGTCCCCACACGCCGTGTCAGGCTCTGGAGCTGTCTCAGTGTCAAGGCAGGGCTCACCTGGCTGGCACCGACCATCACTGCGTGGATCTGCCACACAAACACTCCCCGTACCCCATCCTGAGCTCAAGGGCTGGGCCGGCTGAGGTGGCAGCAGGGACAGACAGCAGGAGCAGGGGGTCCCTGTGCCCAGGGAGGGGAGCCTGTGGCCATGGGGAGGGCTGGAGGAGCAGCTGGAACTGTTGGGATTTTTTTAATTTTATTTTCCCCTAGACAGTAGTATTTTTTTTTCCTAGATAGCAATAGAATTATCATAACATGATAGTCATTTGGGCTGAAAGGGACATTAAAGACCGTTTTGTTCCAACCCCCCTGCCAGAGACACCTTCCACTAGACCACGTTGTTCCAAGTCCCATCCAACCTGGCCTTGAACATTTCCAGGGATGGGGCACCCAGAGATTTTGTGAAGAACCTGTGCCAGTGCCTCACCACCCTCACAGGGGAGAATTTCTTCCTAATATCTAATCTAAATGCCTTTTAGTTATAATTCTCTATTAGTTATAATTGTCTTTTAACTTAAGACAATTCCCCCTTGTCCTTTCACTACCTGCCTGTGTAAAAAGTCATTTTTCCACGTTATTATAAGCCCACTTCAGGTATCAGAAGGCTGCAATAAGGTCTCCCCTTCCCTTCTCCAGGCTGAACATCCCCAGCTCTCTCAGTCTGTCTCACGGGAGAGCTGCTCCAGCCCTCTGAGCTTCTTCAGGTCCTCTCTGGACTCACTCCAACAGGTCCGAGTATACCTGAGGCAAAGTTCTGGGTGAGGATCTGGCCTCCAGTTCCCACTTCAACCCCCCTCTACCTGATTAAAGCCGCTCCCGTTGACCCAGCCCGTGGCTCAAAAAAAAAACTCCTTAAATTTTGGAGGGGGTGGGGTGGGTACCCCCGTGCTTGCTGCCGTGCCCCACAGCCAAATTCCGAGTCTTGGAGAGAACAGTAACCTCTTGGCTGTCCGGGTGGGGTCGGGGCGGGGCTCGGGGCGGTGCCGGCGGAGCCCCCGCGGTCCCTGCGCTGCCGCGGAGCAACAGCTCCACCGTGTGAGAGCCGGGAGCCGCCGGGAGCCGCGGGCACCGACCGCGACAGCTGGCTGGGGTCAGCTCCCACAGCCACAGCTATGCCTTTATTCACTGTTTCATTATCATTATTAATCTTTTTTTTTTTTAAGTTTAAAAATATTTAAAAAGTCAAACCAAGACGGCAGCGGCACCACCACCTCCGCCCACTGAGCCACAGCGCGGCTTCTTCCGGGCTCTCACGGAAGGACTCACGGATCACGGCAGAAGCGGACAACACGTTGTTAAATATTGCCCGAATTGCAGCCTGCTGCCCTGCATCTCCTCAGAGCCTGCAGCAATTCCGCGTGGGCTCCGCTCTTTGCTTTACCCCGTGTCTGACCGATCGCCGTGGGACACAGCCTCCCGCCGATTCCCCTTTCCTGCTGCTGCCGAAAGGACGAGGGCACCGATTCCTCATGGTTTTGGTTTGACTTGCAATCTCTGCGAGGGCTGCAATGGTTTGATAGTCCCACTGGAGTTTGCCTCTTGCCAAAAGAGTCCGAACACAACAAACCACAGAGCCGCGTTTTGTGCTTGCTCAAATACGCTTACTCAGGGTCCGATCCCATCCTTCTGGTGCACTTCTCTTCTCAGGGCTCACCCAGGGCCGCCCCAGAGTGGTGAAAAACTGGGTGTCACCTCCAAAAAGCTTAGCAAGAGCTCGGGCCCACCCCAGAGATTGTATCTGTGGGATAAGGGCTGGCAAACCTCGTCTTCCAGCCCGGCAAATCAAACCATGGGGTTTTGCTAGAGCTGTGTGAAAAGAAGGGCCTCTGGGTTCACTCACAGGTTGTGTTTGGTGTTCCCCCCCGCCCTGGAGTTTCTCTCTGACTTTGCTGCCCTGTAAAAAACAAACCTGCCTCTTCTGGATACATCAGTCCTGGGTCAAGCTAGGAGGTTGTTCTTTCCTAGGGTTTTTGGTACCTGCTGCCATTCCCATTGCACACTACCCCTTTTCCCTCTCCACCAATCCCCTTGCTGCAGATTTTTTGCAGGGAGGGGAGTACATTGATTTCCTTAGTGAGGGGAGTACATTGATTTCCTTAGTGATCCCCCCAAGTGTTTGCTGTCCGTGCTTGCCCTTCCCTGATGAGATTTGGTGGACAAACAGCCCTGCAGCCCCCAGGAAGGCAATGGTGTGTGTCAGAGTCGGCTGGCCCTTCTGGGACAAATCCCAGAGCTTCCCCTGCTCCCTCTCCCCGGAAAGGGCTCTGACTGCAGCGGATGCCGAGCCATCCTACGAAAGCCCTGAACGCTGTGGGATCTGAGCTCTGGGAGAGGAAGCCCAGGTCTTTGGATGCCACCTTGTGGAAACCTCGCTATCCTGCCGGCACCAGTGCCAGTGTCACCTCAGGGAAGGCATCGCGGGCGGCGGGATGGAGTGCGGGTGGCTGGGGAATATTTTGGGGTGAGGTTGGGCGCAGCTGATCTCGTTGAGGCTCAGGCATGCCCAGAAAAGCTGCTCTGGAGGGACGAGGATCCTGTCATGTGAGGGCAGCCCGGGCGGTCTCCTGCCAGTCGGTGTCACTTGTGTTGTCACCACAGCAGTGTCAGGAGGTGACACGAGGATCGTGAGCCTTGTGTGGCATCAAACGATACACCCAGGGGAAAACAGATCAGCTGCTGGGCGTGTGGGTGCCTGCTCTGGCTTGTGCTCCTCACGCTCCTCCTGCGGCAAGAGGTGCAGCGAGAAAAGCAGCTGCTCTCAAAGGGATGGCGAGAGCTGGAGCGAGCCTTGGACAAGCTTTAGGTGTGTAAACCCAAAACTTCAGGGCAAACTCACGTCAGCTCAGCAGCCAGCCAGCCAGCAAGGTCCAAATTCCTGCCCACGCTGCCTGGAACAGAATCCTCCATGCTTGGGCTGCTGGTCAAGCCTGCACTGGCAGAGTCCTCTCCCGTGGGGAAGGGTAGCCAGGTAATTCTCATATTACAGGTGGTTTATGTTCATTTAAAAAAACACCCAAAAAAAGAGGGTCTGTGCATGCCCCATCCACTGCAGCTGTAAGAACTCCAAATGCATCCCTCCCAGGAGAGCATCCTTGCCAGCAGGCTACAGGCTGCAGGATTATGGATTGATTGGAGGATGCCAGAGGGAACTCCTTCCTCATGTTGAATCTGGACAACAGCAAAGGCAAGAATTTTCCTCTACTCTTGGTTCACCAGGCTCGTGCTTCACTGTTTCCAGCAGGAGAAGCTTTTGGCTAATCTAGCAGATAAATTAGTGCCTGAGTGGCACTTCTCTGAAAGACTGGCAGAGCCCTGCCCAGACATCACACAGCATCAGATATCCCACAGATTTCAAAATCTGCACGATCTGTGCCTTAAATCATTATGAACATCTTGCTCATATCTATATACCCTGATTTCAGCCCCTATCATTATCTTCTGATACCAAATCCAAGAACTTTTATGTTGTTTTAATTTGGAAAGTGTGGGCAATGAACAAGTACCTTTACAATCTGAATATAAATAGGAAGATGATGTATCTTGGTGTGTTACTCTGTATTTAAATTTGTCCTCCTCTTGTGTTGGCATGGTCTAGCTTCCAGTTTAGAAATCACAATGACTTCTAAAACAGCAAAAGCTGCAAATTAAACGACCCTAAATCAGGCACCCACGCCGAATACAGTCAGTGGGACCTGGCTGATTCACATCCAAAATGTATTTCAGGATATTGGCACTTTCAAGGTGCTCTTGCAAACTTGTATTGCCGCCTGGGGTGCTTTGGAGGAGTAAAACCCACAGAGGAGGTCAGCAGCGAAATAGTGGTTATTTTCCAGATGCAGAACTGGAAAACCCCCAGCCCCATCAGTGCTTTGGGAGGGGAGTCCCAGGGATGCTGCTCTGCCATTGGCATGGTTGAAAAAGGGATTTATTGAGAGAATGAGGAAATATTTGCTAAATTGCGTCCTGTACCATGAAACTTCTGTTTGGATACCAACAAGTGTGAAATCCTAGGGAAGGATCGCTTCCTTTATTTCCAACGCCAAGCCAAAAGCTGTGAAAATGTGACCCTCTGAAAAGTCAGGTTAGGAATTCTTTCCTAGCAGCAGTTTTCAGCTCGATATAAATGTTATCACTTGAACATTCCTTGGTTTGTACCACTGGGATTTTCTTTGAAAAGGCACGGCATGATCTCATGTTTTCCTTTCCTTTAAAAACCTTTAGGATTGAACCACAAGAGGTATTTTCCCGTGAAACCCAGCTCCTCTGCCCAAGAGGCCGCGTAGATGGGCAGCAATACAACATTCCTTCCCAGGTCTGAGGGAAATGCGTCTGCGTTCATAAATTTAAACATCTGGCTCCACTGCAAAGTAGGTCAGAGCTCATCCATCAGAGAAGGATTTGTCAGAGATACAGGGAATTGTATTTTGTCCCTCCTGTGTCATTTATACAGCAGCAAAATCGGAGCAGCCATTCCCTCCGTGGGTGCAGGGAGGTGATGGCTGTGCCCCGAGGGTGTAATTGTTCCCCTGCAGGGAAATTAAAGCATGACTGACCCCTCTGCCGTGTGTCCTGTACAGGGGAGCTGTGGCAGATTGCGATGCCACACCAGTGTGCACCAGTCTGTCCCTGAGCCTTGGCAGGGCACTGGGAACAAGAAAATGTGGGAGAAAATCTGTATTTCAGCCAATGCTGCGACCGCTGCTGGGTGTTTGCAAATGTGCTACAGGCAAAGCTGTCACCCCATGGTTTAGGTGGCATCAGGTACGACCATGGCCAGCTCTGTGCTGACCACCTCCGGGATTCCTCTCTCTTTAACCTGAGCCCCATTCCAGCCTGGGGAAAAAGGCTTTCCAAAAATGTGTATATCTACAGAAAGGGACAAGAACAGTTTCTTGAAACAACATCTGCTGGAAAGTCTCTCTGCCAGGCTGCTCTGAGGGCAAACCCCTCGGGTCTGGGTGTCGCATCCACATCACCTCGGTGTGGTCCCTGGCACCTGGTCGGCACCGTGGCACCAGCCTGGCCACATCCAGCCCCACCAGCACCTGCCCTTCCCCTGCTGTCAGCAGATCCCACCCTCCCCGGAGCACAGCCCTTGGGTTCTCCTGCCCAGAAAGCCGCAGAGGGAATGTTCCAGGCCGTGATATGGGACGTCCCAGCCTCGCTGCACTGCCCACCCCAGGCAGCTTCCAGCCGCCGGTCCTGCCCTGCGCGTTCGTACCCGTGCCCTGTGCTGGGAACCGGTCCCAGAAACCCTGCAGACACGTCCCAGCCCAAGGAAATGCCCGAAGCACATGCTCCAGCCCGGAGGTAGCACAGCGGGGCCACTGCTGCCTCCCGGGCTTGCCAAAACCCCCGGTAATTAAAATCCTTTCCCCGCAGTCAGCAAAGGACGCTGCGGTTCCCAGCGCCGGCAGCGGGAGCTGCCTCGGGGGGGACGTGAGAGCGCTGGGCTGAGCCCCCAGGGGCAGGGGCTGCTCACAGAACACCGGGGAAACAGCCCCGACACCCGCGGAGGTGACCCCGCTGCCTGGCAGCCGCTCCCCTCTGGAAACAGCCAGCCAGGGAAGGGCTGATCTCCATCCCCTCCTGGGACAGCGTCATCCCCGCAAGATAAGGTTCATCCGGCTTTGCATCCCTGGGCTGGAGCTGGCTCTGAGCTCGGGCAGGGTAGCAGGGGGGTTAGCACGGGTTGGGATCCAGAGCAGAGCACGACCCGGTGGTTTGGCCCTAATTTACTGGAGAGCTACAGAAAATCGGCAGGAAACAGCTCCAGTCCCAGCTTTCCAGAAAGGGTTATCCAGGTAAAACAGGGTGTGAAGGATCCCAGGATCTCAACAAAAAGTTAATGATGGAAGAAAAAATGGGGGAATGTTTAAAGGGGCAGGGAAAGCCTTGAGATGGAAGAGGCAGATGAGGACTAATTTTATTTCTCTTTACAAATAAAAGGGGTCAAAAGCAAATTGTGGAGCTGAGCTTGGGTGCAACACCATCCATCCCATCCGCACCACAAACGGGATGGGCTGCCAGGCCCATTTCCAGCACCATCGCTCCTCTTGGAGACTTCATTTGAGTACTTTTCCGAGGATTCTGGCACTGCCTCCATGCTCCTCGCCAGACGAGAGCCCCGCTGTGCCTGCAGGAAGAGAGAGAACTTTCGCAGTTGCTTCCCCAGCCTCCACAAACACGGCTGGCACAGGGCTCCTGGAATTGCTTCCTTTATTTCCACTTAGTGAAATGGCCTGGGAGGAGAGTGGCCGGCTCTGCCCTCAGCCCTGCCCTGGCCCTCTCTCTCTCTCCTGTGCCAGCATGCAGGGATGCCCTTTTAGGGGCTGAACCCCACATTGATGGGTTGGAAATCAGAGGAGGATAAGATCAGAACAAAAAACATGAGAAGGCTTCTGAGAGATGCTCCTGTGCAGGTGTGGCCATGTCTTTGCAGCCTTCAGCTGCTACGAGTGATGGCAGTCAAAGCTTTTCCACCCAAGGATAAGGGAAAATTCAGGTTCCTGGGATGTACGTCTGCATATGCACATGTGCCCATATGCCACGGAGTCAAAAGGGATGGCAGAGAAACCAGGGAATCAGACAAATGAACCTTTTTTGTCCTGAGGAAGAGGAGGAAAGGGTGTCTGTGAGCACGTTGCAGGAGATGTCCTGCCTTGCATGTGATTTCCTGGAGGAGGCTTTTTCTGAACGCAAAAGACCCAAATTTCCCCACGTTAAAACATGAATGAAATGTTTCCCATTGTTTTCCAACACTTGCTTTCACCCCAAGCAGCAAGCAAGCTACAAAGAATCAGCTCTGCCTGTGGAACCAAAAATCCAGAAAAAAAACCCCACGCATGCAGAAAGCTCTGATTTATTGCCAAGTTTTGATGCAGGAGGGACAGGACTTAGTGCCTGTGCAGTGAAACATTTACATTTCTTCTGCTGAATCAAATTCAGGCTGGATGTGACCCTCAGGAACCCCAGCCCTTGGGGACAGACCCACTGGGAAGGACCCTGCCCCCCGCCAGCCCTTGGATGGGGCTCCCACCCCTGTGCATGGTCCAAGGACAGCTGCTCAGAGTGCACAGAGATGGGGCCTGGAGTCGGCTCCAGCTCAGGCCAGGAGTTGATGTCCACAGCACCCAGACTCCACCTCTCATGAAGCCCTGCAGGCTTTGGCCTCAAGCTGATCAAAAATTGCCATGTTTTGGTTCCTTTCGGCCAACTGAGTGCTTTTCATTTTGATTTCTCCCCCTCACCCCCCCCCATCCCAAAGATGAAAGATCCTGACAGCTTGGGCCATTGTGTCAGCTGACTTTTCCTTCCAAAAATAATACTATTTTTGATGCAAAATCCTCAGCCTGCTCTGTTTTAACTCTCTCCAGAGCCCTGTAACTCCGTGTGTGCAGGGATGCCTGTGTGTCCTCTGGCACGCTTTTGCACATGGAAAGAAAGAACTTTTCCCTACCTGAACGCTCGTTCCCGTTATTGAACCTCTTTGAAGTCCAACAATAAAAAGTCCCCGTGCCCACGTGCAGAGCTCCAGACCAGCCTTTTCATGTCTCAGATGCAAATCTCACTCTAACTGTACCAAAAATGTGGAAGGCTGCTCCGGATTATTGCATTGCTCTCATGACTGAGTCGTTCTTCAAATAAATTCCTACAGATCAGAGAATGTCCTCATCCCATCCACGAGGTGAGCACCTCCCTGCTGGGAGCTTCCTTGCCCCGTGGCTCTGGGCACCTCACTATCAGAAAGGCTGTAGGATGGGAAGAGGAACACAGAGGATCACCAAAAGTATAAAATACATAAAAATTCAGTGTCCTTGCACTGGAATAAGTAATTTGACAACAGAAGCCAGGACATTTCTGGCAGCAAATGCAGCGTGTGCTGTGTTTATCTGCAATTCAGCAATGAAATACCCAGAGCCACCATGGCTCTTTGAGGTGAGATATTGCAGGGCCTTTTTCACACTGCATCACTTTTCCCCTCAGTTAGACAGAAAATAAAGCAAAAGCCAGAGGTGTGCTTAGCCTGTAGGCCCGTGAAGCAGCAGCTCATTCCACTGCTCCATGGGGATGTGTCTTAGCTGGGAGCCCCAAAAAACTTGAAAATCGCTTCTGGATGAGCAGAGAGAAGATGCACAGAAAAATCCATGTATTGGAATGGATCCAAATCCATGAAAAATCCATGTAAATCCATATACAGGAGAGTGGTGAGCATGGAAGAAACAGAGCCAGATTTGAGTGTATTTATCCTCAAAAGGAGAACTTTCTGAGTATTAATAGGCAGAGGCACTGACTGGCCCAGCCTGGTTATCAAGGCACAGCCACACTGGCAACCAGGTGATGTGGAGATGTGGGTAAGGCAGCTCCCAGGGCTGCTGGAGATCCTGGGTGACCTTGGGTACATCACTACTGTCCCCTGGAGTTCCTCAGAGTCGGGCTAACTCCCTTTTCCCCCACTTTCTTCACCCTGCAGCCAGCTCTTCTGTTACAGGAATTCCACATTCCTATACCAGCCACGTTCCTGCTCGGAGCAAACACAGTGCCCGAGGCTTCTCCTCCCCTGGACCAGGTTGGTGCCTCCAAATGATGGTCTGGTCCCAGCCCAGCTACGTGAGAGCCCTTGCCCAGTCCAAACACAGACCTCTGCCCAGCTACAACCAGGAGGCACCTCGGGAAAGTAGAAAAACAAGCAGTGAGAATAAACATCCGGATGAGGGCTGAGGAGGGAAACCAAAACACTGAGGGAAGCCAGGAATAATAAGAACCAAAAACAAATAGAAAAGAGCTAACAGGAGCAACAGATCTAAAAATAAAATGAAAGAACAGCAGCAGGGTGGAGGGGCTGGGATATTTTGGGGTCTGGCAAAGCATGTAGGGTTTGTGGGGCTCAGTTTTGCAGTGGTGGGGCTCAGCCCTGGGGCAGAGCCAGGCTCTCCTCTCATTGTCTTCTCTCACTGAAGTGGGGGAGGATGGAGAGCGTAGGCTGGGACTCCCAGGAGCCGTTTGGGTGGCAGCGATGACAGCAGGCTGCTCTTCAACCCTGCCACATCTCCCCTCGGGGCAAATGTGTTTGCTGCAGATGCTGTGCCAGGAGCAGATGCCCCATCCAAAGCCCTTCTCAGCTCCCAGCAGAAATTGCTCATCCCTCCAACCCGCCCCCGTGCTGGCCCATGGGTCTCTGTGAGGCAGGGGCCACGTCTGCTCAAGGACTGGGGGGAGAAGATGTGTCTCCTGGACACCCCAAATCAGTGATGTCCTTCCAGGAGGTGAACCCTGGTTATCCTGGGAACTGCCCAGATATGGCTCTGCAGATCCTGTCAACCCAGAGCCATTCGCTTGCTCCAAAAATTATATCCAGAGATGAAACCACTGAAAATCAAACCACTAAAAACCTATTTGTTAGTTCCCATTCCCTGAAGCCCCTCAGGCCCAGGTCATACAAAATCAGTAGGGGAAAAACCTTTTTTTTTTTTCTTTTTTTTTTTTCCTTAGGATTTATCTCACAGAGGGAAGGCTGTGCAGGACAGACTCTGCACCTGGCTGTCCCAGGTGGGCAGGGAGCATGGGGTGCACAAACCCTCAGCAGTTTGGAGACAGGCAGGGGGCCATCAGAGATGGGTCTAAATCTCCCCCTGGGAGGACACAGACGGGCAGGCACTGACCTCCACTTTCTCCAAGCTGACCACAGGGCTCCTCTTCATAAGCACCTTCTTTCACCTTTCAGACATTTGTTTTTGTCTTTGTGGTTGCCCTCATTATTCCTGTTCTTAGGGCTGGGAACTTGCCCCCTTCTTCTTTCTCTCCCACCAGTGCTCCCCTCACCCTGGCACCTGCGCTGGCTCCTTGAGGTGGCATTTCCATGGTGGGACCCAGGAGCTGCAGGGAGTCTGGGAGCACGTTGGAATAAAAGAAAACACTCTGGCCACTTCTTGGCCCCTGACTTGGAGCAGTTCCCCTTCTCAAAAGCAAGATAAGCTGGGTTGGGGCACTGCTGCCACCGGACCCAGCACGTCAGACCTCCCCTTTCCTGTTCTTGGAAGCCCAAGGGCTGCAAGTCTACAGCCACCTAATCAAAACCAAGGGTGAATTTTAAAGATGGGGGGAAATAAAACCATAAAATTAAAAGAAATCAGTCTGGATGGAAAGCCAAGGAGGCCACGTGCCAGGAAAGTGAGCTGCCTGCCAGTTTGGCACGGAGTGAATGCTTGGCCTGTTGAGACAAAACGCCGGAGTTGGGCACGCTGAAGAGGCACTTACCATCTTCAGGGGGAAAGGAGAGGCAGGGAAGAGGACAGGGATGAGGACCAGACAGAGCCTGAATGACAGACGAGTCCCAAACACACACTTGAGCATGAGGATGGGTGTGGGGGAGGATCAAGGCATGTCTCCATCAGGGACTTGGCTGGTGTTTGACAGCGCAGCCTCATAAATGACAATGGTGCAGCTGCTGTGGACAGGCTCCCACTGAAACCAGAGCTGGAGGTGCACAGAGCGAGGGACAGTCCCCAACAAGAATGTTGAGGGCACTGGGCTGTGGAGCAGCAGGAAAGGGCTCCCAGCGATCCAGGGAGCACAGCAATGGGACAAGGAAGAGAGGGATGCGGCCAAGAGCAGCATGCGATGCACCAACCCTAAGAGTCGGATGTTCAAAGGGCAGTGAAGGCCCCAAACCTCTTTCCCTGTGCAGGAACGAGACACCCAAATCATCGCTGGGTGCTGAAATGGGGATGCAGGGCATACCCCAGCAGGGCAGAAATTGGATCATTTCTCCCAGGCCACCCCTCACCAGCGGCAGAGGAGGTGGGGAGCCCATGCATGACTTTCCCTGCTTCCCACCTCTGGCAGCATGTGCTGGCACAGGGCACGGGCTGCTTTCCAGGATCCGGTCTCTCCCTGGCTGCTTTCCCCGGCTCCCCAGGACACGGCACAGCAGACAGCAAACCAGCCCCTCTCCGTGGGCTGCCTTCTTCAGACCCAGCGCAAGGAGCCTGTGAAAGGAGCAGCCGCAGCCAAGTTTCCCCTTGTTTTTACTTTCCCCGTTTCATTTTGTCTGGGTCCAAGTGGTGGGTTTCGAATGCAGCCTCTCCCTCTCGCGGCTCTCCCCCGCTGCTCCCGGCAGCGCCGTAAGGAAACGCCGAGTCCCAGGCAGTCGGCACCTCCCTGGCTCTGGAAGCTGCACCCGGCGGATTCCCGGCTGGATCCTGGGGTGGGATTGCAGGGACTGGTGGAAATGCGCTGCTCCTTTGTGTCTTTGCTGGGAAAAAAAAGAAATTGGATCATTTGAGTGTGAGTCTAATCTTGCAAAGATGAGGCTTTTCCTCCTAAAAGTCTCACGTTTTTGTCCACGCACTTCTGGACACTAAGGCTGGACCTGGCGAGCGTTTCCAGCAGGTTTCTGCTAAAATCCTCAGCAAGCTCCTCCGCTGGTCCCTGCACATCCCAACTCCTGGCCATACCCTGCTGCAGCTGCTCCCTGCTCAGGATCAGGCCCTTGCAGCCCTCCTTCCCAAAACCGGGTTGCCTGTGAGAAATTAATGCATTTCATGCACTAACCCGCACAGGTAGAAGATTAAAAGGCAAACACGGGCTCAGTGCTCCCTCCCAGATCTGCTGGGTCCTCTGGGCATTGCCTGCCCAGCTGCACAGCATCCCTGCTCAGGAGCTGACAGGACAAGTGACGGGTAAACAGAGCTTTTCCATGGAAACATTTGTTCAACAAAGAATTGCAAATTTTCATGGCGAGTATCTGGTTTCCTCCAAACTTAATTGTTGTTGTTTCTGAAAGCTGCCTGGCTGGTCTGGATCCGGCTTTCGTGAGCATTATTTTTCCCCTAATGCTTCATTTTCAGCAACTAGGATATCCCTGCTCTTTTTAAAATTTTTTTTTGCTTTTATTTTTATTTTTTCTTTAGGTTTCTATCCTTTTTTTACAACATAGATGGAGGCAATGGCAGCTCTTTTGGGCTTTTCTGCAGGGCACAAACTCTTTCTCACTGAGAGGTTAAGGGTAAGGATCATAGAATCACAGAAGGGTTTGGGTTGGAAGGGGCCTTAAGGGACATCCAGCTCCAATCCCCCTGCCATGAGCAGGGACACTTTCCACTATCCCAGGTTGCTCCAAGCCCTGTCCAACCTGGCCTGGAACATTTCCAGGACTGGGACATCGACAGCTTCTCTGGGCAACCTGTGCCAGGGCCTCACCACCCTCGCAGTAAAGAATTTCTTTCTAATATCCAATCTAAATCTCCCTTTTTTTAAAATGTTGGGTGACCCGGGAAGGGACACTTAGATTTTTAGGCTAAGAGCTTGAATTGGCGTGGTGGGACTGAGCAGCTGCTCTGAGCCACATCAGCACATGGACACGAGGGAAGATCCAGGCTGTTCACAGAGCCAACGAGAAGTGGGGATAATTCGGGGTAAAGCTCCTGAAGGACACGCTTAAGCACAGAATGAAGCAAAAGATCACGTCCGACTATCNGGGGAGGCAGAGGCACGGCGTGTCCCCGGCGTGGGGATGTGCCCGGGGAGGCGGCGGGGTCCCGGCGCACGGCGGTGACAGCAGGTGGCACTGCAGCCCCAGGAACGAGCTGCGCCTCCCCGCACGGGCACTCCCGGTCCTGCTCCCGTGCCCTCCCCTACGCTTCGGGTCCCACTCCCATTCCTGCATTCACACACACCACACACACTCCTGCTTCCACACTCCCACTCCCACCCTCACACTCCCACTCCCA
>VZTA01013320.1:719-42151 GCA_013398855.1 Mohoua ochrocephala
GCAGAAACAAGGAGAAGGGGGCAGCCCTGCCGTAGCCCCGACGTGCTCCCGGGGAGCCAAGGGTTAACATCGGCTCGCTTTTCCCGAGCAGCCCTCCTTTCACATTGCATCAAAGTCCTTTAAAGCTGTTTCTCTTCCCTCCTCCCCTCCCCGGCTGGAAAGACGATTTATCCATGCAAGCTAAGTAAACAGATCTTTGTTTTCGTCTTCCACCCACTGCCCTCTTTCTCCAGCCCGAAGCTGGAGCCTCGCCAAGCCGGCTGCAGCGATCGCTGTCTCCACACACACACTCACACACGGGGGGGGGAAGAAGCCGGGTTTCTCGGGTGAGGCAATGCGCCTGCAATTGGCAGGGACAAGGCAGGAATTGTAATTGCACTTCATCATGTGATGGCTTATGAAAGAGGAAGTTTGGATGTTTTAGTCACGTACTCCTTTGCCCTCTTGCTTTAGCCTCCAGGTTCTCCGAAGGAAAAAATTACATATATTTATATATACTGGTGGAAAGCCAAGAAACAGTGTGTTTGCGCATTTCAGATCATGAGCAGAGCTGGAGTGCTAGCTGAGCGAGGCTGCGGGGTAAGAAGAAAGCAAAGCTTTGAGCTGTGGCAGGCTTTTAACTGCAAGACAGAAAATGTGATCTGTATTTATTTTCCTTTATTTTTAATGAAAACTAGCTGCACGGAAAAGTCAAGATGAGCAGTATTCTGGTTTTGCCACATTTGCTGCCTTTGAATTCATTCTGGTGGAAAAGGAAAAAAAAAAAAAACAACAAAATCATGTTACCAAGCTCAATGTCAAAAAGCTGATAAAAAAATAGTGGCAGTGCTACATAGGAAATGTGGTTTATGTATCAAATCACAAAAAAAAAAAAAACCAGCTCAAAGCTGCTGACTGTTACAGCAGTAACTGCACAGGAATCGAACAAATAATGCATTTGTCTCTTGTTCTAGACTCCTCCTTTTTGAAACAGAAACCATCCCTTTGTGCCCGATCTCTGCGAAACGCCCCTCGCTGCAACACACCAAGGCTATAGATAGGAGCAGTGAGTGCTGGACAATGTCTTACGGGGTGCAGGGCTGTGAAGGTCTGGGGCAGTCCCTGACCAAGGAGCACCATAGTGGCATGGATGAGGGTCCAGCACAGTGAGGAAGGCTTTTGGCTTGTTCTGGTGTGCCCAGTGTCACGGGTGAGGGAAGGAGGGCAGAGGAGGGGTTGGACTGGGGCAGATCTTTGAGATGAACTCCGTTTGCCATCCCCACATCAATGCCATGCCCTTTCTCACCATGTGTTTTTTTGCTTTTGTCAGTGAACCGCACTGAGATCTTGCTGCGTTTCTCTTCCTTCCTGCAGGGTCTTATATCCTTTCCCACCTATCCTCTGCACTGGCAGCAGTGATCACATGCAGACCCTTGTACCGGAACTGTGCCCCCAGCCTGCACTTCACCCACATACCTATCTCCCATGGGGCCTCCCCTTCTTTCTGTGTATACACTAGTGCTCTTCACCTGCTCCCCTCTGCCCTCGGCATTCTTCTTTCCCTTCTGATTGAGGGCTGTCCCACATCCTTCTTCAGCAGATACGCACTGCTCCCTCCACGGCTCTTATTTGCATCCTTCTGTTGTGGCTGAAATCCAGCCGGGTAATATCAAAATGGCCAGAGCCAAGATAGGAAGGGCAATTATGCTGAAGGGAGCTACCACCTCTTCTTCATTGATCCATAATGAATTATGGAGGTTGCTCTCCCAGAACTGAGAGAGGAGAGGCTGGGAATAGTCCTTGGAGTTTTCGATATAGTCAGATGCAGGTGATTCTGGGCCAACAATGTTTAATCTAGTGCTATAGGGGAAAAAAAAAGATACTGATGCAAACGAGAGTGTCATCAGGCACAGCTTGTTGACATAAATAGGCTTTGGACAGGCTCATGGTAAGCCACTGATCCTGCAGATGTTTACAACCAGTTATAACTTTATTCACAGGAGCACCACTATGAATGTAAAGCCGTGTGCACTTATGGGCTTGCAGGATGAGAGCATGCTTCCCCGAGAGCCGCTCGTCAGCGGCGTGCTGACGGCTGCCCTGCAGCCTGGTGCTGACTGCTGATGGCAGGAGCTGACAGAGCCACTGGCACAAAAATACTTCACTGAGGCCGGAGAGAGGTCACTGCACTAGCTCAATGTGAGGCAGGACGTGCCAGAGGATTGAGAGGGACTCGAGCGGCTACCCAGTGTCTGCTATTTCCCACACATGGGGCCTTTTATTAACTCCTTGAAGACAGCTGCATTGAACGCTGCTGTTGGGTGTTAACGTCTGAAGAGCTGCGAGGCACCTGAGCAGAGCCTGCCTAGAAAAGGAAACAGCAACAGGACAATCGTTTACCGTAAATTCACGGATATGTTCCGAAACACGGAGAAGCGATGTGTGCCGCTGTTCTGCTCCAATGCTTTGCTCTAGACAGCTTGGGCAGGGCTAGTTGCCAGGGACTCACACTGTGAGCAAGAGCCTGGGTGCTACAGCTTCTGCTCCATTGGTGGGCTCCGCTCTAGGCAGTTTGGAGCAAAATTTGCATGCTTTCTTTAAAAAAGGAGACAATTCTGTCTTTAACGGCGCAGTTGACTTTATGCCCTGTTTTCAAGTAGAAGTAGAAAAAAACCAGCAAGGAAAAGATCATGGAAATACTTGAGAAATTCAGAGGTTACTCCCCTCCGAAGAGAACGAAAAACTTCAGAGAGACACTTCCAGATACCAGAAGAAAGGGCAATTGATGTGGAAAAGCTTCCGCCCCTTATCCCCAGGCTGAGTAAATAGGCATGTCGGGTTATCCCATTTACACCCCGCCTTGGTGCTCTGCATTTCGAGCCACAGTCAGCAATTGTCTGCAGCCACGGGCGAGGGGGGCAGGAATGTGGTGGCCGGGGGCTTCCCGGGGCGCAGGCAGAGCGGCCGGCTGGCCGGGTGACCCCTTCCCAAAATAAACAGGAAGCCCAGGAAGCAGTGACCCCTCCGTGACACCACGCTGGCTCTGCTCCCTGCCTTCTGTGCGGGAGTCGACAGGCTTCCAAATACCCTCAGAAAATTGGACAGGGGCGAGGACTCCACAGGAAACGTTACAAAATAAGAGCAGAAACAGATCGTCTGTTGAAAAAATTACGGAGAGCTTTAAAGCTCCTTCTTTTTAGGCTCCTGGATAGTTGTATTCCTTGTCTGTGCTTCATTCCCCTGAGCCCATGTCGATGCAGCTTGCAGAGCCCCGAATAGCTGCAGAGGGGCAGAGCTTCCCTTTCTGCATGTGGAAGTGCTGGTGTGCCTGAGCAAAGCACAAAGAGGAGCCCCAAGGAGGCTGCGCCAAGGGCTTTCTCAGATGGGCTGGGGAGTTCAGGCTGGGAAATGCTTTTTCCCTGTTTGTGGGAGTTGGCAGTAGGGTCCTCACACAAAATAAAAGTCAAAACCGAGGACCAGACCTTCTCAAAGTGTGGGCCAGGGCTGTTAATGCTGTTTCCAACATGGGAGTTCCTGCATTACCCAAACATCCCCCTGAAGCAGCAAACTGGCGCTTGCTGACAGCTCCAGCTGGCAAATCACCTCCCAGGCCTGCCAGAAGAGCTCGCCGTCCCAAAAGCCTCCCTGCCTCGATGGCTGGTGGCCCCACAGTTTGGGGCAGGACAGGACCACCACCAGTGGGGCAGGCAGCCCAGCTGAAGGGAGACTGTGCTGCTGCCGATCTCCAGGCTTCCTGGCAGCGCCGGCCATTTTGCAATCCCATTTTTCTACTCACACAGCAGCAGTTGTCTCGTCCTCCGTCCAGGGCACAGGAGTAGCTGGGGGCTCTGGGGGGCAAGTGCCGATGGGTTTGGCCTCCACACAGATCAGCTAGTTCAAAAAAGACTCGGGGGAGAAAAAAAGAGAGATGGATTTTCTCTCTGATTCCGTAGCAATTGCTAGGATTGTATAGCTACCAAACACTGGGTAGCAAACCAGACATGCTCACCTAGCTTGGCAGCGAGATGCACTATGCTGGTACCCTTCCTATGCTCCTCTATCCCCCCACCTCCGAGGGGTTGCTCATTAGGGGAAGGACTCTAATACAGGGAGCAGTGGGCAGCTCCTACAGGAAAGTCCCTTGAACAGCCCAGTCTTCCTTCAGGAGGAATTTTGATCATTGGCATGCAAAGGCTGCAAAATGGTTTATTAGGCTGCAGCCCTGGTTTGTCCCAGGCCCATTGAGATGTTGTTGGGGTGCCCATGTTTCTGCTAGTCATTGCAGCTCTACTATTTCAATTTTACAATGAGACCAGAGTCAACAGAAGTGTGCCTAAATCTGAGAAAACACAAAATGCAAACAAAATTTGGTTTTGGCCTCCGAGCACTTCCTCTCATTCTCTCCCTTTCTCTCCTTCTGATGCTCAGGCAGTGCCCCTCCTCTGCGGGAAACCCCTTAGGGAGCATTCTGGGCAGTCAGAGCAGGGAGGAAATGCTCCTCTCTGTGCTTCAGCCCATAGCCTTATCTTTTTGCTGACTGCAGTCTAATATGCTAAGTAAAAACAACTGAAAAAGGATATTTTTATCTTCTTGTACATTCTGTCATATGAGTAGTATACTACTCTGTAGCAGTGCTGAGGAGCAATACTTACAAGTTTAGGCATTAATGATGTATTTGTAAACTTAAACAGCAGAGTTGTATTGCATTACTTCATTCTGTCCGTGTGTACTTTCAGCCAAAAAATCATACACATCCCTTTTCTAGGCACCCACATCCCTTCTGCTCATGCTGAGCTCCAGAAGGAGGTGCCTGCTAGGAAGTACAGTTGAGTTCATATTCGATGAAAAGAACACCAGCAACATTAATAACTGGTAGACCTGTGCTGGAACTGGCAATTAAACTCAGTCTCCTCCTGCAAATTCCAGTCATTAAAAGAACTTGCCAAAGGCTGGGACTTGCATATCGCTTACTCTCCCAAATAGGACTGGATGAGAACCAGTCATTTTCATAATGGGTCCCGCGAAGGACCTCGCGTCTTGCTTGAGGAACGGCCGTGCCAGGGAGCTTGCTGGGGCAGCCGCAGAGGCTGCTTGCATGGCTGGCACTTGCTGCTGATTCGGGGGTCTCGCATGTGCTCTCGGAAAGTGTCAGACAGGCATCCCTCAGCAGGCCTCCCCCTAACATGTCTCACCAGTTTCCGCATGCAGTCCATCAGGAGAAGAAGCACCAAGCAGCTGCGTCTTTGCTCCATGGTCTGCTTGCACTCCATACGCCTCACGCAGCCTCAGAGGTGAATGACTTTTGAATATTGCAGATCTGGGATGGGTTTCAGTGGCTGATCCAGAGGCAAGAGGACGATCATCTTGATCATCCATTTTCCCTTTGCCAGTTACTATTATTGCTAACTGCTGTTCCACACACATTGTAATTAAGTGGAAAAAATACAGACCAAATGAAAAAGAGTACAAGCCTCTCAAAAACATCTCTGCTTTAGCTGCAGCCTGACTCAGCCTTCAATTAACATTCTTACTTAAAATAGTTTTGTTATACAGCTTTTGTTAAATCTTACATAATAGCAGACCAAATCACCACCCCAGAGCACCATGCTGAAGAGAGGAGCTTGGCCCTGGTTTCCGGAGCACTGTCTCACCCTGTCTTTGATCCAGATGGCCTTGGGCATGAGCTGCGTGAGCTGCCAGAGGAGAGCACGCAGCACACCTGCAGCTCTGCTTTGGTGGGCACAACGAGCTGGCGCTGTCACCAGAAGAAGTGGTCCCGCTCTCCCCCACCCCAGCTCTGGGTTCTGCTGGCGCTGCCCTCGGCATTTTGCTTGTGTGGCTGCTGGAGCAAATCTGGCAGCACCAACAGCTGCAGTGCAACCTGCCCTGGTGCTACCATCCTGCTGTGCCAGGGGTGCTTCTGGGGCAAAAGGGAGTAGGTCGGGATGGGTGGCTGGGAAGGGACCTCAGCAGCAGCATCACTTCGGAGCTGCTGCAGAAGCCCCTCATGCTGCACCCGCAGGCATCCTCCCATTACTCACCCACAGCTGTGACAACCCTCCCCAAGCTGCCAGAGTGCACACTGAGGAGGAGGGAGGGACCAGTGGGGCTTCCCGGGAGCACAGGGCCACTCTGGAGATGGGTCTGATTTCCTTCCAGGACCTGAGGAGCTTAAAGGCTAGGTTTCATATCCTGCAGAGCAAGATGACAGCCCTGCCTCCATCACCAATAATGATAATGTGGGGAAACCCCTGCACAGGACTCCTCCTCTTCACTGCAGAGGGGTGTTCTTATCATTTAGTAGCGCTAAAAAAACATTTAACCACCAGCATGATTTTTCCTTTGTTGTTCTTATCAGGCCTATGTCTAACGGGTACAAAACTAGAATAAAACACGTGTGCGCATGTGTGTGTGTGTGTGTGTAAATAAAATGGGAGTTTGTATTAAAATCTCAAAAATTGGTACGTGCAATGCAGGTATGAGGTGAGGAAGATACTCCCATGTCTACTTCAGTGTGGGGGCGTCCTTTCCATTTGAAGCCATTGCTGTCAAGTTTATGGCTCCACAGATGCTCTCTAGGATTGAGAGAACCTTACCCTAGGAGTGCACCATGCTCATAAACCAGGATGGTGATTCAAATGGAGAGAGAGCCGGGAAAAGAAGGAGTCAGGCACATCTAAACCTAGTATCACTCACCACTCCCAACCTCGGTAAGCCAATGATCACAGGGGAATCATAGTTCCCACTGGAGGCAGCTCTGCTAAGTCACTGAATTTTCACTAGAGCGGCATTTGGCCCGAGGGGATGATGCACTGCGCCGCTTAACGTGAGGCCAAGCAGTCCTGCAGCTGACAGCTCGCTCCTGCCTCGTCCAGAGCACCATTGCATCTGCTTGGCTTAGCTCAGGGTCCCAGCCTGGCGCGCCATCAGAGCTGAAGGAGGGTCACTCCTGCCAGTGTCCCCCTCTGCCAAGGAGCTGGGAAAACCCCTACGGAGGACAGGAAAGTCACATAATGGGCTCAGCTCCTCTTCCTCTGGGAGATCCTGCAGTGGCACACAACCTGGAAAGAAGTAGGTTAATGCAAGAGAGGCCCTTTCTTGTGAATTTTGTTTTAGACTAAGAGTTACGTGTTTTGGCAGACTTTTCGATGAATAGGTCAGCAGGGTGTGGAAACATATTCTAAAGCTTTCTGCATCCTTGCACATGCTTCTAGTTGCCGGGGGTTTTGCCTACTGCTTCACTTGGAAAGGTTTAAAAGAAAATGCAAATCATAGGCAAAGAGTAGAGATACATTTTTGTGCATACTTTTGGCACAGATTTTAGCCATTCCTTTGTCATTTGTGAAACAACAGTAAGAAACCCTACTCAGCTGTATATGATATGAAAATACGGGTTTCTCTGTTTACAAATGGGGAAAAAAATCCCATCACACATCTACATGCACCTCCAGGTAGCACACATAAATGTCCTTAGAACTTTCTTTGCCTCAGAATGGATTCCCACTCAGGGCAAGTGGGAAGAATCTGGACTTTTCACATCTTGTTCCAGAACCGGCATTGGTAATAAAAAGATACTGTTTCATATACTTCAAAAAGATGTGAATGTTTCTGCATGCTAGGCTTTCAGAATCAAACTTCTGCACTTGAAATATGAGAAAAATCATATGAGCAAAAGACTGAGAAACTCTTTTCAGATGTAATCAGATACACTGTCCGACAGACTGGAATACTTAAAATCCTTTTCAACCAATGGCATGTCAAGACATGCCTGCTTCGGACACTGTTAAGACATCCAGCCCCCATATTTTGCATACCCTCCTAATTACATTCATATGTTCAGTTTCGTATTTGACCTCTTTCTTGCAACAGAGTGCCAAGTAAAGCACTCCACCTCCTAGGTCTCATATAGGAATTAAGCTGGGGAGCGTGGAGGATTCATGATTGTTCTATTCCTCAAACATACACCAATAAGCAGTAAGCAAAATAAAAACATTTTAAAAAACCAAAACATTACAAATGTGCACTTTTAAATTTAAAGTACACTCTGGGCTCTTTCTCTTGGCCTTGTTTTTTTGGAGCACTTTGGTGTTCACACCTCTAATGCTTCCTCCTTCACCTGGCAGCTCACCAGCTACCAGGTTTCAGCTTCTCTTTATTTGGAGGAAAAGACTATTTGCACAAAAATGACAACATTCCAGAGTGAGAGACTGGCTCATCTCAGTTGTTAGGACTTTTGTCACTGAATCCTGTAGCTTCAGGTTTCCATTGCACTGGGAATGGCTTCACATGGAACCCCATGGAAACACTGGCCAGAAGACACCAGCTGAGAGAAATTCACTGTTTTTTTCCCTCCCCTAAATTCCCTGAGAAGCCAAAGCCAAAAATCACATCTCTGTCAGCAAGAAGAGGATTGGAAAACCTGATAATTTTGATTACTTGGTGTTAAATGCACATGCTTTAAAAGCATGTTACAAAGAGAAAAAGATCTGAAGGCACAGTGATTCCCAAATGGTGGCCTTTGGACCATTGCTGTTGTTTTGGTGGAGGAAACCGCAACGGTGACAGAAAGAGCAAAGTGACTGGCAGCCTGCACCAGAGTGCATTTCACTCCCAGCTCGTTCTGAGGCAAGACAAGAGCTTTTCCTGAGTGCACTCCACAAGGCTTGATCACAGGCCCTCAGCCTTCAGCACATCAAGATTTTCAGATTCAAGACAATGCATCTGGGATATTTTGGGTGAGCTGTACCTCCTGTATATTTTACTTGGACAGCCGGGTTTAAATACCATGCTGCTCTGCTCTCCTTTAGCACTATTACTGCAACCTTTTTTGTGGAGAAAGAAGAGTAATCCTCATGTAAAAATAATAGTATTGCAGACCTAGAGAGCAGATGGTGTTATTAAATACCTGGGCAAAGTCTAAGGTCATAATGCTCTAACAATTAACAAGTTATATTGTCTGTCACTTAATAGGTAACCTCCTGGTATGGGATGTTTGCAAGGCTGAGCACAGTGGCAAGTGGTATCTTGTCCAAGCCCAGATAACTCTTCCAGTTAAACAAATATTTGACAACCATTCTCTTGCCTAAATCTGTTGCTACCAACATGTCGGATAAAAATAATATGATTCCATTTAATCTCCTAAATGAGCCCTTCTTTAACCAACTACATTAGGTTTTAACTAGACGGTAACAATTTGAGTGCTTATTGATAGTTGCCTGGCATATAGGATAATTTATAGGAGCACAGAGAGACAAATCCTTAGGGGATGTAAATCATTGTGAGTGTGCTGCAAAGTATGTCTCTGACTGGCTCCCCGAGGCGCTTGAGAGATGAGGTGTGCTCGCCAGCCAGCTTTTGTTGTCCACAGAGGTCTTCAACCATGGCACATGTTTTTCCTTACTCATGGGTCCACTGTTCTAGGGATGCACACATTTATCTGCGTTGATAAAGTTGAAATTGAACCTTGGAAATATGTGTCAAGGCTGTTCTCATTGGATGATCTAATAAAATTTTCAGGCAGGGCTCCCTCTAAGGATTAATTTCATATTGTAACAACTGCACTTTATCACTGTTTCCCTTGATATTTGCCTAGCCTTCTCTGAACTTTACCTCTCAGCTGATGGGTGACAATTTCACTTCTTAAACGGCACTCCCAGGTGTGACAGAAACATTGTCGATCTGCTCATTTACCTGTTTCTTCCTCAGATGTTTCTTCCCTGCCAGTACCTCTTAGGAAGTTTGCCCAGGCCAGCTGCCCAGGCCACCCCGTTAAACAGCCCCAGCCATTCCTGCCAATCCCAGTTATATTTTTGCCAGAGCAGAGCAGCTAGTTCCTGTTGGCATGCCTGGCCCTCAGAAAGGCTGCTCCCCTGAAGTGCAGCCTTCTCTTCTGACATTGCCTTCTTTTAGAAGCATAGGCAAAGAGTGCCTGCATCACTTTGAGAGATGTAGAGCCCTCCATCATCTCTTCTGGCCCTTCAAAGAAACCTTGGAAGCTGAGCATCACTCTTAGGGACTCTCATTTAATTACTGTGTAGTGGCAAGATGGGGGGCTAAAGAAGAGGCCTGTCACTGCCAATAGTTTCACACAGTACTTTTCCTCAACAGCACTTGCTCTCCTGCTAGGATCCATGAACTTGAGAACAAAGTACATTTTATTATTTACAAGGGTTAGATGACAAATACAAACAGATGGTGTGAAGATGACTCCTAATGCATAGTGATCAAGGAATTTAATATTCATGGGTAAAGGCCTGGAAGATTAAGTAAACAGATTCAAATGTGCAGGGGAAAGTATCTCCTGACAATGCATAAAGTCAGCATGGCCTTTTTTGCCCTGTTACTGCTTGGCTCAGGGCAATTAACATAAAGGAAGAGACTGGCCAAATTTTCCAGTCTTCCTCAAGCATCCAACTTGAGCAGCATCTTTATAAGGAAGCCCTCAGCAGGAATTTTTGCAAGGCCAAGAAAAAACCCTTCTATTTTGCTGTTGAAGAGGGCTGCAAAGCCTGAGCGTGTTCCGGTCTGCTGCAGCTGCCCTTACGTAAAGCAGTTTTACCTGAATGACGGTGCTGTTTTAGCCGGGACTGGTCGGATGGCTTACGATTACTCACCCGAGCAAGGGTTGTGCCACTGGAGTCTCACCACACCACTTTGCTGCTAATGATACTTCTCGTGGCAGAAGCTGGGATTTCGCTGGTGCTGTTTTCACATGCAGTCATCTCGCAGAGGCAATTTCAACACTGATGAATATTACGAGTCAGGTCCTCAGTATGAATCATCTTGTCCTTCCAGATGACTTTTTCTTTCTGTTGTTTACATCAGAGGCAGGGAATTTTGATGCTTTTTTGTGCCTGTGACTAAAGGAGTGTTTAATATGGGAAGCGATTTCCAAACTCTCTAAAGTCATCCCTCTATATATTTCCTTTTGTTGCTGTTTTTTGTCCTTTTGAGCATAGGCAGATAGTGAGATGTTTCTAAGGTACTACTGAATGAGCGCTGAATGCACATCAAGAAAGGAAAAGCAGGGGGAAGGGTTTATTGGTGAATGTTTGGGCTGGATTGTGCCCAAAAGTTTGCTCTGAAACTTTGATTTTCCTTGTCCAGATCGGGTTATTGAACAAACAGATTATGTGGGATTTGGTCATCCCATTCACTTAGATGACCACTCAGCCCCAGAAAGGTGTGTCCATGGAGTGAGGAGCAGGACGGAAGCTCTGAGGTATCTGTCCCCCTGCCTTCTCTTGAAAAAGCCCCTTGTCAGTGCAATAGTCAGGATTCCACAGCCTGCAGAGAGATGGGACAAGCTAAGAGATGGGGTAGGGCTGGGGAATGGCTGAGCTCCAAGCTGCAGCATGCAAAGGGTTGTGGAAAGCTGCCCATGAAGGTGGAGGTGAGCTCTGCCCCTGGCGCTCCATCACTCTAGCTCCAGGAGGAAAAATGACACCCCAGACTCAAGAAAAGGAACTGCTGTTTGTCTGCTCTATTATGCATCCTCCTTCAGTAGCTGTAGCCACCACAGCTATTCTCATGGCAGCCTGTCAAATTTCAGAAGACAATCAGGCACCTCTTTCTTACGATCTTGCTGCTCTGCCATGCTTTCTCCACAGCACCTGGCAGCATCCTGGAAATGGTATCTGGTACCTGAACCCTTTTAAAGGCTGTCATGTGAGGAAAGGCGTGTTTATTGCCATGACTCCAAGGCTCAGATTTCCAGAGGGGCCAAACTGCTGCACAAGTAAGTCACGCTGCTCACAGCAGCAGGTGCACGGCATCTCTGTGCCTGGTATCCTCTCAGAAATTTGCCTGGCTCTGTGGATGCATTTGGTTGATATGGCTGTGCAAGCTGGGATACGGCCCAAGATATGCCGCAGAGAAACCTGCCCTGTGAATAAGAGCCTTTGTTAAGATGGATCCCATCTGTACATGATTTCATCAGCTCCGTGAAATATACAGGACATTCATATGGTGAAAGAGGCAGAGTCCCTGTTCCAAGAGAGAAAAACCCTTCTGTCTGCTTTTCCACAGGAGACTGTTGCCATATGAGGAGGTGAAACCTTCTGTGATGCTGTTGTGCTCTTAACCACAGGATGGGACAAGCACTGTGACCATACTAACATCGTCAGAAAAATAATGTGCATGGAGAGGCATCAAAAGCACACCCAAAAAATTGGCACTGCCCTCTCCTTTGCCTTCTCTTCCTTAAATATGGAGCTGCTTAAAGCAGCATAAATACAATTCAGGCCAGCTAACAAGCAGTCCACAGTGCTGAAACACTCCTGCCGTCCAAGCCAGCTCCCTGCCAGCGATTTCATTTACCATATGTTTGGTGTGGTTTTTGGCAGAGTCAGCCTGAGGATTTTTTTGGGCAGGCCTGCAAAACAGTTTTTCCCTGCCTCCACCCAAACGTGAGCAGGTCCTGTCTGCCACCGTCACACTGCTGTGCAGGGTCAGCCTGGCTGTTTTGGACAAAATTAGTCAGAAGGGCCTCTGGAAAAAAGCCCAAAGAGGGCTGATTCATTTTCCATAAGAGTATTTGTATTAAGGACACAGTAGGAAGATGACTCCTTCAGCATCACGCCCAACCGCTGTTGTAGCTGCTTTTCCCATCGTGCAGTAATATCCCCGGGGATCACCGCCGTGATCGCTGTGTGCTTTCGTGCTGGAGAGGCAGCTCCAGGAGGCTGCAGACGGCAGCAAAGGTAGATCCTGGCAGGAACAGGGAGCCCCAGCAGAACCGGCAGTACCCAGCAGCAGTCCACCAATAAAGCATTTCTGCAGATGCCTCATTTTTCTGGTTTGGTTTCTGTTTCTTTGCTGTGAGCGTCTGTTGGGTTTGCAGAGGAAGCCGCTGAGGTGTGAGCCAGGGCAGCCCCCGGTGCTGGCCCATCTCTGCAGCCTGGAATCCCAGGTCATGGCAGGGGTGGCTCCCGGCCTCCCCATGGGTGGCAGCTCCGCCGCCCAGTGCAATGCTGCCAGGTAAGAAGACTGACAGCTTTCCCAGGAAAGGAAATGGGAGGGTCGGGTACACCCTGGGAAGGATTAGCTCACGTGGGTGCCAGTAAGGTGCAAACCTGGCAGGATTAGGACACTTTTCTCCAGGCATTGGATCTAGTGTCAGGCACGGCTTGCTGAAGCCTGCCTGCTGCAGGGCTGCCCAGCTGGGGCACAACCAAAGCAAACTGCGCCATGGGGAAAGCTGCTCTGCAAAGCCAGCACTGGTGCTAAAGCACCGGAACAGACCCGCTGCAGCAGTGCAGTCCTGCCAGGTGGGATGGAGGTGCTGGGCAATGCTGGAGGACCACACTGGGATACTTATCCCAGGATGCACTACCCGGGCCTACAATCTGGCTGGTGCCATCCATCTAGGGCCCAGGACAAGTCTAGCTGACCCAGAGAAAAAGAAAAGGGAATTTAAACACACTTCCCTGCCCTTTTTAAAGCCGATCCCAGAAGGTGGGAAGGTCTAGCTGCCTCTTTCTTTCCTGCCCCATTCTCAGAGCACATATTCCCAAGGGAATAGCAGTATTTCACAGAGACAAGTCATGTTCACCCAGCAGAGGAGCTTTGCAAAAGAGTCACAGGTTGTCTGTTCAACAGACACTGTTCTCTAACTTGCTGACCTCAGGGAACAGCTTTGCCAGGTAAGCCCTCCAAGCAAAGATGAAAAAAACCCAATAGCCTGCAGGGCTACGATTCCTCCTCCCTTTCTGCTGAATTAATAGCTAGAAAAGCACCACATCTGCAGTGGCCAGGCACTCCGTCTCCTCTGGAGGAAGGCATTGGCATTTGGTCTTAGCTCTACATTTCTGTTCTGTGAAGCAGCGTGTCTGATCATCCTGATTCACCCTGGAACTGAGATGTGGAATTTGGCTTGATACCCACTGGAAGGAAATTTAAATATTCATGCCTATAGCAACTTCTTTTGCAGACTACTCCAGCAAGCAAATGTGTCCCAGCTGGGACACCTGCTGTGCGCAGCACGGGCAGGAGCATCTCTTTCCCCGCCTGCCTCATCTTGTCCAGCTCCGGCCCATCCTGGGGCTGCTCCTGAAGGCTCCAGACTTACATGCTGTAGGAACTGGCACAGGTGCCAAGGAAGCTTCCGTGTACCCAGAGAAGGGCTGGGGGCCCTCCCCGTGTGGGGACCTGCGGGGGCAATTCTGGCTGAGTCAGCGCTGCGGCTGCCCCGGGCACCAGCCCCTTCTTGCCCTCCTCCCCCGGAGACACGAGCTGGCCTTTAATCAGCGTTAGCTGTGCACTGGGAACTGTCAGCATCGCTTTTGTTCCACTAATGGGTCTCTGCTGTAGCAAGGCCGGTGTGTTAACCCCGGGCGGTGACTCAGCACGCACAGCACACCCCATCGCACACCCCTACCTCGAGTGTGGGAGAGCTGCGGGCAGGGAAGGGAGCGGCGTGGGATGACCGGCGCTGCCACGTGCAGGGATGCAGAGTTTCTCTCTTCCCCATTCTCATTTAGGGAGAAACTGTGGCAAATTTCGCAGCCCTTTCTAGCTAAGGCAAACAAAGGGGAAATTAATTCTGAGCGGGGGAACTGACATCAGTAAATAGCGAGGGCATTGCTAAATGCGAGTGGCTGGTTGTTTTCCTGCAGAAGCAGAGGCGGGCAAGGGCAAGCTTAGAAAAGAAGGGAAAAGCGGCAGGGCAAGGGCAGGGATCTCTGCAGAGAGAAACTCAGCAGATAAAAGGCAAAAGAACAAAGGGAGAGACGCTGGGGAAATATGACTGAGCAGATGCATTGCTTATCTGCTCCTGCATCGAATACAGTTCCTATGCGTAAACCAAAAGCAATGACTAACCCAAAGCTGAGGACTGGCCTGTGGGAAGGGGTTATGCTGCTGTAATCAAAGGGCCGAGGTTAAACCATTTTAGTTAAGGCATTGCACACGTGAGCTGCTGATAGAGGAAAAAAATCTGGCTTTATGGCTTCCAACGAAATATCACAAACACGGTGGCTTCCTGGTGCAAAGTGCTGATCCTGTACAAATGCATGCTTCCATTTGTTCAGAAATTGTTGACAAGTGTGCTGGCTGCCTTTATGCTGGATAAGGCACGTTTTGTCTTCCAACAGGTGGTTTAATGCCAGGAAAAAAAAAAAATTGAGAGCCAGAATAAGCACATGGTACAGAATTTTGGCTCTTCCAACAGAAATGTGCCTGGGAGTTCACAAATAATCCTGATCAATCTTATCCTGGGTACTGCCACTTGTCTTAATTTTCACTTAAATCAAAGCAATTTTAGTTTAATTGGCTATTTCAGTTAAATATATGTCAGTGCAAATGCTTCTAGCTCTTAGGTCCCAATATAACTAATTTTCCAAGGCACTGAAAATGGCAAGAGAAATGGTGCTCAGGATTCTGAGAGCGTTAACACATGCATTTGGCAAACACGCGCCCCGGGTGTAGGTGCTAGAGGAGCCCCGTGGTGTGTGGGGTGAGCAGAGAGACCTTTCCGTGAGGTGCTGGGGCCAGGCGAAGGGTTTGGGCAGGGGCAGATGAGAGAGCCGTGGCAGGGAGCTGGCAGGCGGGAGCGGCAGACATCTTCCAGCCTCTGAGTGGGATGGAAACCTCCTTCCCGGGTTTATTGCTGCAAGGTGTGTGCTCGCCTCCTCACTCACCCTAACCTGCCCTCACCTGGGGTTTGAACTAGCACGTCTGGCCGAATTTTTGAGATGACTGCGTGAGTGTTTCTGCCACCTCCGGGAGAGGAGCAGTGCAGACAGATGTAGGCGGCAACATCTTCAAATTACAGCTTAATCCACAGCAGCTCATGAGTCAGGGCTGTGACTCACAGGCAGAGACAACTCGGCGTGAGGGGCACGCGGCTGCTGCCCCGGCTGCCCGCCCTGCGCTGCCGTGCCCGCACCGCCTGGGTACGGGCCGCACGCTCGGGCTGCCCAGCACCGCCTGGGTACGGGCCGCACGCTCGGGCTGCCCAGCACCTCCTGCCCAGCACCGCCTGGGTACGGGCCGCACGCTCGGCCTGCCCAGCACCTCCTGCCCAGCACCGCCTGGGTACGGGCCGCACGCTCGGCCTGCCCAGCACCGCCTGCCCAGCGCCAGCCCTGCCAGGCGAGCCGGCGGGCAGCTGTGCTGCTGCGGGAGCCAGCTGCTGCAGTCCGGGCACCACAGCCTGCCCCTTCAGCCGAGGGCTCCAACAGCAGTGCAGGCCGTGGGGACGTGTGTCACTTCTGTGTCCAACTCTGTATAAATTACTGACAGCGTGGCCTGGAGACCCACGTGTCCTCTAAATCCTCTGAACTGTGTTTCCAGAGCACAAGGAGGGTGGAGACATGTTTTTATACCACTGTGTTGGTTCAAATAACTGTTTAAATATAAAAAATTAACTCCCACACATCCTGCAGCTTCTTGAGGTTTTACTTTTTCTTTCACTCTGAGAGAGATTTGCCTTTGGTGACTGAAGATCAAGAATACTTCTACCCATACAAGTAAGTCTGTTGGTGCTCAGAGGAAATGGGGTTTCTGTGAAGGTCTGATTTTAGGTGAACCAATGATTTTAGCTGCATCAATGTTCCGGGCATTAAAGGAAAGCCTGCATTTTAAATGTGTTGCATGCTCAAAATAAACTGTCTCCCCTAGGCCAGTCCCAAGGCGTGAATATTAATGAAAGAGTTTCCCCACATGAACAACATGTACTGTCACATGCCTTATGCCTGCCTCGAATTTAAAACAGCCTGGTGCAGCCATAGGGAAGTCTCATGTCACTGTAACTCCGCATCAACTGCAGGTAAATGCTGTGGGTGATACTGTTCTGCTGGGATGCATTTCCAAGTAGCTTCCAGAACAGCTCTCCTGCGGGGAATGGACTTGATCTGGGCTGAGTACGACTGGACTTTGAGGACAGCCGGCTTGGGTGCACAGGGGCAGAGCTGTTTGTCTCACTGTTTCCACACGGCTGCTTTATTTTTAACTGCCAGGACTGAATTTCCCAAAAGGACTGCATCCTCACAGACAACAGGATATTAAATTTAAGCGACAGATTTCCGCAGCGGTCACTTTTTTTCCAAAATCCACAGAGAGCAGGGCGGCTGTCAGAGTGAATGTGCTGAGAACGGGTGCTCCATGCAGCACATCTCCTGTCCCGCGGGCCGGCGTCCCTTCTGTGTCCTCCCCTGGGAGGAGAAAGGAAGGCCAATCAAAGAAGCCTCTCTGGCATTTTGTCTGAGTTACAAAAAGATGATAGCTGGAAAGTTTCCTCCGCGTTTTATCCTTTGAAGGGACATGTTTAGTGTCACTGCCTTGCTTCAGACACCTGCCATATGTGGTGTTGAGAGCAGCTCTAAGTGGGACAGCAAGGTTTCATTTGTGTCTCTGAGGAAACCTGTCTTTTATTCCCAGCACACTGGTGTTGCTGTGCTCTCCTTCTCTGAGCTCCGACTGGCAAACCTGTCCATCGCTCCCTGCATATCTGCACTTCACAGGCATCATTGCTTTAAACCGGCCTCTGCCTTTCCAGCCTGTGCCTGGCCGTCGGCAGGGCAGGAGCAAGCCTGGTGCTGGGGAATTTCTCAAGGCATTCTTGCCTTGTCCCTTTCCCGCAGGCGTTTGCCCCAAGCTGGCTATCACTTCTTTGAAGTCTGACATACAGAAAGTGTGTTTACTTAGAACAGGGAAGTAGGAAAACACTAATGGTGAGCAAACTGACTGGGGAGGCGAACATCTCCACTTCTCCTTTCTGGGTGTTTTCTCCCAGCTCGGAGAAGTGTCTCATGCCTGACTCAGCCTGACAGATCAGCAACGACCCCCAGAGACATCCCCCATCACATCTGCCTCCACCAATCCCCCTGCCCTGTGCCAGCCTGCGGTGGCTGGAGGCAAGGGGGGGTCTGCCTGGGGTGGTTCCTGCTTCCCTCAACACAACAAACACCCTGGCTTCAACGGAAAGGGCGAGGCTGCCCCTGTGTTTCCGTGGCATGCAGCGAGTGACTGGCATCACCACACTTTCGTTACCTCTTTTGTACACTGTAATATGAATGTCCCTTCCTCTTCTCCTCCATCTGCCCTCTGAGGGTTCACCAAATCTGGGAACGAGCAGTGAAGGGAGTTGTGCCCTTTGCTGCTGCCCTCTCCTTTCCTGCCATCCCTACCTACCCTTGGTGGAATACAGGCAGCAGGTGTGGGATGGGTGGGCAGCCAGTACCTGTGCCTGAGGTTTGCTCCCCTTGAAGGCACCAGGCCTCCTTCCACACAGCTGCTTCTTTCAAGCTGTTTCCGAAGTTTCAGATGGGCTCAGAGGAATTGCAACCGAAGTACTTGGGAGATGTTGCAACGGGACATTTTGTTATAGTGAAAACTGCCTTCCTCCTTCCCCTCTCAAACCTCTTGCTCATGCCCAGCCCTGCTCTGGGGCTGCACGGAGGCTCGCATCTGGGACCAAGTTAAAAATAATTTACCTTTTGGGTTATTTTCCAGCCATATAATTTCCTTGATCCCCTTCAAGTGAAAGCACAGTATGGGGAGGGAGCAGGAGTGGGGCACTCATGGCATGGGTGGCCCTCGGAGGAGATGTGGGTATGGGGGGACTCCTCTGTGCTCCCACAGATGCCCACTCATAAAACCAGTCCTTGGAGGTTTTTAAGGCAGGCTGCAAGAGGCTGAGATCACACCCATTAATTGTTCCCTTTGCCTGCTCTTCCCTTGCCTGATTACAGGTTGTCTAGACTGAGAAGTGCAGGTTTTGCTCTTGGAGCATGATCAGAATAAGGTGCAATGTGCCATCCTCCCCGTAGTGGAAAAGGGATGTCAGTGCCTGCTCAAGGAGGCTTTCTTTCTCCTTTGGCTTGGGCTGGCTTTAGATCTGCCATCTCCTGGTGCCGGGAGAGCATGGGGCAGTCCCAGCCTACAAAGTGCCCGCTTCACAGGTAGGGCTTGGATCTCCAGGCACTGAAAAATGACTCAATGTGGATCAGAAAGTGGTGGTGTTAAACACCAGTCACTTCAAAGCTGTTGTCAGTTGGTAAGAAAATAATTTAAAATTAAACCAGTTCTGAAACTATCTACCGCAAGTGGTTACAAGCCTGAGTGTTGTAAAACTGGACCGTTTCCTCTTTTCCTCACAACGATCGTGTCCTTGATTCCTCCTTTAGGCTGCTTTGGCAATTCTTGCACAGTAATAAAAAGGCATGACACAGCATATGTTTTGTGGCTCACCTTGCCAAATAAAATTACAATGTTAGTGTAGCTTCTTTGCCTTTGCATAATAAACTCTACAAAGAAGCTGGAGCGAGGGTAAGCATCTGTGCCAAGATAAAAGCAAAAACAAGAAGTACAAAGGTCTGGTTTAAAGCAGTCTCCGTTTAAAGTAATTCTTTTTAAAATGACTTATCTTGAAACTGTTACAGACAGTTAGGGAAAAGTCATACAGTTTCTAAATGGCTGTTATGTTCTAAGTCTGCAGCTTCGTTGCTCAGATGAAGAAAAAAATAGATGCAGCTTTGAGAGCTCACAAACGTGTCACAGCAGAGCATCATCTGCGCAGCGCGTGCTGGGGCCAGGAGGAAGTGGGCTGCAAAGGAGCTGCCTATTCGCCATTCCTCAGGCTGGATGGACATCATTTGCATTTTTAATAGCGTTCAGGACAATGTTTATATTATGGTAATTGCACTAACTGACAGCAAGGGGAATTTGGTGTGTGGGCAGGAGGTAGTTTGAGAGAGAGCGGTGCCCAGTCATGCTGCCTTTTTCATCCCCTTAGGGTCACCCCTCAGGGAGCAGAAATGAGAGCACGGACCTCACTGGGAAGTCCAATGGAAGGGAAGGATTTCCTTGTAGAGAGGATGATGACAGAGTAAATGGGAAAGCCTTCAGCCTATGGACCTGCTAAATCTGTTTCAGGAAAAAGGCAAAAGCTGCCCCAACAAGCATGCTGTGCTTATGCCACTACGTACCTGTGTTAACAGCTGAAATCAGATTCAGGCAGACTGAGTGGTTCAAATACTGAACATTTAAGAACCTACCTCAATAATGAGAAAGACAAAACTCCCAGCAAAAGATCTGGCACGTAGTTTCTGGAAATCCAACTAAGTCAATTAAGGGGAAAAAGAAGAAAAAAAGAGAAAATAAATGGGTGAGGAAAACTTTGTCATCAACTCTGGCAGGTCACCCAAATCTTGCCTATCATAAATGAGATCCAGTCATTTGACAGGCATTAGATATGTTCATGCTTTAATCACACTGAAATATTACCTGCTTATCCTACCCCTTTTTTTGTCTAGATCACCTCCGTGTTCATTGTCATGTAGTATGGGTGACATTTGGTAGCACTTGCTAATGATACAAGAGTTCAGTTAACAACTCTTTTTTTGATAAGAAATGGCATCAAGGAAAATAATTTAGTTATTTTTAGATAACAAACACAAGAGAAATCTCCAAATACAATGGCAAAATAAGTCAGTGCTTGAAGAACAGCAAGAGGTGGAATCAGTGTGGAGGGAAATGTGACCAGATCCGTGAAGCAACTATGTGTCTGACAATATTCATCTTGCGTGATGCACCCTGAGGTGCCCTTCCAGCTCTCTGTAGGCACAGTTTCCATGGGATGCTTCAAAACCAGCTTCATTCCCAGGCCATCTCGCCATGGTCCACATGTCCTTGGAGGCTGAGGGAGCACCTCCATGGCCCTGGCCTTGGAGCAGCGCACCCAGGAGGTGGCTAGACCCCAGCAGGCATCTCTGGGAAGAGTCAGAGGTGCTGCACACTGAGACATGCTCAGCTCATTCCCTGCACAAAGCAAAGAAGACCCAACCACCAGCCCCCAGCCTTCGGCCCTGCACAACTCTGCAGGTGAGCACATCCCCCTCGGAGGCAGGGATGGCTTTGAGTAATGCTCTCTGGTGTCCACATAGAATTCATGGGTCAACTTCCATGTTTCTGGGCATCGGTGCCCCATTTTGGATGAGTGCTGCTGTTTTTCTGGTGGTGGGTGCCTGGCAGCAGTGGCTCTGAGCCAGCTCGGTGTGCTGCGGCACGCGGCGTGCCCTGCCCACAGCCCTGGTGCGGGGCTGGCTCCTGAGCTGCAACTGATGGCGTAAAGCTTCCAATAAATCAAGCGGCTCACAAAAGCATGAGTGACAGCTTTCACAATGTGATTAAAATTACCAAGGGTAAACATTTCAAATGTTCAATAATTTACATCACCACCTGTACTTTAAAGTACCTTTCTCCATTTCACTCCCTTAACCTTATGGGATTCTTTTCATGTTCTTGAAGCCATTTCCTTCCTCACTTCAGCTGTCATTGCAGCTGAACGCTCTCCTAATAAATAAAAGTACTGTATGGCTGGAGATTGTGCTGGGGATGAAAAACATAATGCCGTTTATTATAAAATTGTCTGGGCAGGCAGCTGATCTTAGCATGCACTCTGCAACCTTCCAAAATCAAGACAATTTGTAAAGTACTATTGCAAAATTTGGTTTCTATTCCAGCTTGCTTCTTATGATTCTTATTTTTATGAAAGCATTTTCAAATGCATTTTCAGTTAGGTTTTTTCTATGCTGAGTTTTCACTCTCAGCAGTGTTACCAACGTCACGCCTTACCTTCATGGTTTAGTTTTGACAGGTTTTAAATGTAAATTTGGAACTCGTATTGCACATTACTGAGCCGTTTGTTTGTATATTTATTAACTAGGACTTATTTTCTCTCCAGCATTCTTCAGTTTCCTACCAGGTAAGCTCTTTGGTGAACTAATTCTTCAGGATGGACATGAACTGAATTACTGGAACAAAAAAAAACAGTAGGGAAGAGGTAGGGTAAATTGTCCTTCCAGCTACTTCTGCAAATGTGTCAATAACAGGATGAGTCCCGGGACTAACTCGTGGCTTTCGGTCCTCTCCTGGCAAAGCAGGAGATCTGAGCAGTGAGGGGTAGGTGCAGGGGTTTGGGCCATTGGGTGTTCTCAGAGGAGCAGTGGAAAGACTATCTGTTACAACATGCTTTTCCCTCAGGTGAGTTACTTTTAATAGATGCTTTGTTTTAGGAAACCATGAGTTGGCACTGCTACTTTTGATTTTACTTCGGGGAAGATGAGCTATAGGTTCTGGGGGGTTCTCTGCTTCCAGTAGTGTGATTTCTTCTAATCAGAGTAGGCTGATGCAAATACACGAGTTGTCTAAGCCTCTAGGTATGTATTTAGAAAGTAAATTCATTACTCATCCATGTCTTCATGGGGAAGCCTTTCAAATCTTCCCACCTCTTTTTTCACAGGTGTTTTTAAGCATTGTAAGGTCTGATCAAAAACCCACAAGCATGACCAGGAGTGTTCTCCAACTGATGACAATTGATTCTGAATTAGACCATAAAAGAAGGATGCACTGTGACAGCATTTTGTAAATGTGGGCTTTTTTCCTTTTTAATGAGAAACTGGCTTTTCAAGACCCATCCGAGTAGGAGAACATGCAGTGTTAGCACCATGGTTCACCCAGTCAACCACTTGTGATCAGTTTATTCTCCCTGAGGTCTGAAGGTCTCTGCACTTTCCCAAGGAGCTTCCTATGACTCAAAGAGCAACCATCGGAGGACACGTCAGATCAACAATTTCTAGACAAAGAACAGAAATCAGACTGCTCGCAAGGATACCAGCTGTTGATGTATCATCATAGCTCTTCTACGATGGTGGAAGAGCTGTTTTCTTTTTATACAATTATGTCAAGAGGAATCAGTTATAAAGTTGTGCTCATATGGTTGTTTGGAGCATTAAAGGCAACAGCTTCTTTAGCAACCATCCCAGCTTCTGGGCAGATATCCATGGGAGCTTTGGGAGCTCTCTTTAGTTCTGGATGCCCCATAAAGAAACACCATTTATACTGAATTAACTAGCTGCTACTTCACCCCTAATGCCAAGACTTGATGTAGTGAAGCAAAACTACAGTGAAGTAATGAAATCAATAATGTTATTAAAGTAACTCGCAGCAGAGTTACCAGACACCCTGCTGGCCAATCTCTCAGTACCTAAAGGGCTGTCGGCAGGAACGTGCCAGGGCCACAGATAACAGCCAAAAGCCAACTTGCCTTCACCCCGCTCAGGGGAGCTTTTCCAGAGTAGCACACAGGCAGGCACCCAGGGACAGTCCCGGGATGGATGAGGGTCAGCTTGGGCGGGATGGCAGCAGAGAAGAGAGGACAAGCAGTTCCAAAAGGGTAGTTTTTGGCTTGGAGTTTTGCATAGGGAAGCTTTTCTAGCACTAATGCAGTTAGAGTGAGACATTACCAAGAGCAATGCACACTGTGCACTGGAAAAAGCCGTCTGGAAAAGATTAATCTGGTCTTGAAGGCCAGATGTATCTTGGTTGGCCATTGAGGAGCTGGAGGGTCTGGCTCATTGATGGATGCAATGAAGACAAAACAGCTCTGCTTGGCCTGAATCTCTGTGTTTAAAAACACATTTTAGTGTCAATGCATAACTGAATAAAGAAGATTAACTATATGCTAGTAAGGCCTAAGCCTTCTTATAGTACAAAGACCATAAAACCATCCTAAGACAGACAAACAGAACTGAGAAAGTATTTTAATAACATACTTTTACTGCTCACGTTTTACACAAATAACACAAACATTTCCACCACTATTAGCCACATCTCCTGGAAACAAGTTCGTAGGCAAGTAATTCTAAGCGCTAAATATGCAGGGACTTCTCTTTCTGGCTCTATTCTGGTACTCTGTCTGCGCTCTTCCCTGAACTGACTGCAGCTGCCATCTCTCTAGCTTCTTCCTGGACAGCTTCTCTGAACATTTTTATTCGAATTAAAACGGGGGAACTGATTTTGCAGGTGATGGTGACAAGCAACTGGTGTGAGGGTGATCTTGACGTATTACAAGTCATGATTACAAGGAAAGGAGGCAGAGGAAAAAAACCCACAAAGACAAAACAGTGGACTTTGAGACAGACTTTAGCTAACTCACAGTGTTAGTACACACAAGCCCAGAGGAACAAATCCGAGGCAGAAAGGACATTTGGGGAGTTGGCAGTGCCCTAGGGAAGTCGTATGAAAGGCACATAACTACTGTGAGCCTCTTTGTACTGGGGCAACTTAGCACAAGTACAGAGGGAAGCTAGGAAGGTGTCAACTGGCTAAGTCATGAGCTCTTCATTAGTTTCAGAAGTGCAGAGGAAGCACACAGAAAGTGGAACTAGGTCACGTTAGTAAGTATGAAAGAGCAGCATAAGCATGGAGGAACAACATGAAAATGTAAGTGATGCAACAAACAGTGGGTGTGAAGTGTATGCACTAATAGCAACAGGAGAGCCAAAGAAAGAGCTGGGTTTCACAAAGAGAAGCAGACGCTGAGCTGATGATGTCAAACGTGCAAAAGTGTTTCATATTTTTTCCTTCCGTTTTGTTCAAAAGTGCCCCGTTTAACCCAACCAGCATAAGTAGTCCAAGGGTAAGAATACCGGCTGCAAGAAAGAACAAAGAGGTCAGGCAGTGTCTAAATAAGTCAGATATACTCCAACTGACAAGACCTAAAATTCTTCTGCCATGATGGGTAAAGCAGCTGAAGCCCACTCAGCACCATCAGCACAGAAATCAAGGACGGGGGCATGTTTTTCTGCACACTGGGAAAGGCAAATCTAGCACCTACCACAAAAAGGGGAGGACAGACAGGAGGAACCAGGAATCAGAGACCAGACAGATTAATTTCAATTCCTGGAAGATTACTGGAAGTGGTAATTGGATAAACTATTTTCCAGCACCTAGAAGACAACAATCAGATGAAGAACAGTGAGTACTGATTTGACAAGAATAAATCACATCAAATCAATCTAATTTCCTTCTACGGTAGGTCTTAGATCTTGATTTTAGTGCAGCTTTTGCCTTTGTCTCACCTGACACTTTCATAAACCAAGCAAAGAAGCGTTGCTTTGAAGAACCTGCTATTAGAGGAGTGTACAGCTGGTTGGAAAACCAGACTAAAAGCAGTTATAAATGTTTCACTGTCAAACTGGCAGTACGTATCAAATGAAGTCTGAAGCCATCTGTTTTATGTCTGGCAGCACACAGTATTTTCATTAATATCTCTAAAAAAAAAACCCCAAGAGCAGGGAACACTTATTAAATTAGCACAGGACACTATGAAGAACAAGCACTTTGGAGAACAGGAGGAGAATGCAAAACAATCTTGACAAATGAGGTAGAGGGATGGGATGGGATGGGAAGCGAGGAACCATTCGGAACGGACAAACGGAGCTCTGGGTTTTTGTAGGCGTCATCAAGGACTACAAGACCAACTGGGGAACAACCAGGACAGCAGCAGTTCCGAGAAGAAGATCTAGGGATGTCAGCTCAACGTGAATGAGCGTGGTCATGCTGCAGTAAAAAATGAAAGTGCTCTAACGAGGTGAACAAACAGAAGTGCAGCCTGTGACAAACAGGAAACCAGTCTTCCCCTGTTGTCTATGTTGTCAAGGCTTCATTTGAAATCATCTGTGCAGTTTTGGCCGCTGTAGTTCAGGGAGGCTGAGCTGATTGCAGAAAGTGCAAAGGAGAGCAATGGCAATGGTCCAGAAATGGTGCTGAGTGGAAAAGGCTGAATAGTCAAAACCCAAAAAACTGTGTTAATAAGATAGTCTGTACCACGGTGTAGGGGCTAGGAAGACATGATAGTGGTTATCTAATATATAAACCAGGAAGGGAATAATCTCATTTCTAAGTCCATCTGGGCTACTAGAGTCTTAAATTAGAGCACCAGACTAGGCTGCCCAGAGTTGAAGAATATCCAGTGTTAGAGGGTTTTGAGCACTAATGCAAAATCCCACATGGGGCTTGGGGAGGAGCAGTCAGGCCAGCCAGTGATTCTGCCAGCCCCACCTCTAAGGATTTGCAGGAGTGGATAATCTTTGGGATTCAACTCAATTCAGCTTGCCTCTAAACGTCTCCAATACTGGAGGCCGTTTCTCAGTGAGGACAACTGAACCAATCAGCGTAATTGTATCTTTAATGAAATAGCTTGGTCAGAAAAAGGAGGGAAGACATAAACTCAGTGTCATTCGAACCAGTGTAACACAGCGGGGTGATGTTAGAATTTGCTTGCAGCCTACCTGGTGTCGTCCCGTTGACAAAAGTGGTATCTTGTTGCAAGCTTTTGGGAATCTACTGCCACAGGTTTCCTCTTGCAGCTTGCTGAGCAATACCATGGCTCTGAATAGTCACACTCACTCTTTGTCCTCTGTTACCTTGACAGTATCCTCCTCTCCAGTATCCTTTACAGACTGTCCTGGTGTTGCAAATGCTGCCTGCTTCTTGCTCTTAGTAGAAATCCTTGCCTCAAATGCCTCTTTGGCTGTAATACCCCTGTTATCTACTGTTCCCTGCCTTCTCTTCTAGAAATGCAGCTCTGCTGTCCTCCAATTCATGTAAGCCCTCACCTTAAAGCTCTTCCCAGGGTTTTATAGCATGCGGTTTTGTAGCCCTCTCTGCTTACTAATGTCTTCCCCTCTGGCCTTGGTCTCTTCCCAGGACTCTCAATTTGCCTCCCTAGACTTCCACACTTCATCACCCGAAATCAGTGTCATACATTTGCCTGGCTGCCCACAAAGCTGAGCCCTCGACACAGGAAAAGGAAACTACCCCTCAGATCAAGTAAAATGCAAAGCAGCAGCTCTGGTAATCCTCAGTCATCCCATCTGAATCCTTTCTCCCTTCACCAGATTAATTAAATTCTGTCTTCTCATGACCCAGTCTCCTACTGGTACAGCAGAATAGGTGGCTACAATGGTGCCTCCTGACCTTAAACACCCAAAGATAATCTAAGAAGGGGGGTGGCGGCACAGGTAAAAACCACACACCACATTTTTAAATAAATGCTGCAGGCTGGATCCCTTGAACTTATGCCTTGTAATGTACATGTAAAACATGCACAGTGTAAAACAGCCTGACTTGGGTATGTTCACTTGTGTTACCATTTGTTGGGTTCTTGCTAACTGTGTACTGATTTGACACTGAGTTCCTTGCTGCGATATGCATTGTTATAGATGTCAAATATATAAAACACTGCCTAGCTGTACTTTTGTTAGATGAGATTTCGCACGCCCCCACACAAGGCCACATGCCCTGCAGAAAATGCTGCAGCGTCCCCAGCCAGGAAGCTCCGGCAGAAGAAATGTTATGACAGTGCAAACGTTTACCTGCGCTGCAGGCGTGATGGGAAGTGACACTGCAAACAGACATGTTTGAGCAACCTGGTCTAGTGGAAGGTGTCCCCCTGCCCCTGGCAGAGCGGGCTGGACTGGATGGTCTTTAGGATCACTTCCAACCCAAACCTTGTAACCTGTCAAGGCCTCAGCTGTACTCTTGGGCCCATCAGCTTGTCTTTTAACCAGAAGCAGTCCTGAAGCTTTCTGCTCCCCAAAGCCTGAAGGCATCTGCACCCAGCCAATGTCCTAAATGATGAAACCTGCATAACCTGCCTGAAATCCCCCAAGCAAGCCACCTCAGAAGCTCCGACCCTGTCTGCGTGTGCATGTCGATCCTTATTGCCTCCAGTGAATAGAAAAGCCTCCGGTGCCAGTGCAAGCATTGCAGTGCCATGGTGGAAAATATTAGAGAGAATTAACAGAAGGTCCCAAAGAAATAAAATTGTAGCTAAAGGAAGCTGTACTGAAGAGCACAACATTTGAAGTGTTGTGGCTTGAACCGTAACCCGAAACAGTCCTGAGTTTCGGGTTCCAAAAACTTGAAATGAAAAGGAAGGAACGAAATATCCAGAAGAAGGACGGAAGACAAAGTAAGGAAAGAAGTAACTGAAAGCAGAAACTTCCAAAAAAGGCATTTTATAGTCAGGCTTTTTGACAACCATTTTTGTTGACTGTGCCTAATAGGGTCCTGGTCTTTGCTAGGCATCACCATAATAGAGTTGTAGAATAAAATGATAAAGGCTAAAATATACAGTCCAGAGGAAAGGAAATTTCAAAGCCTGAGAGAAAGGGAAAAGAAAACAAGAGAGGGATATATTAAAGCTGGCTGAACTGTCTTTTTTAGTCTTCGATAAAGTTATACCATACAGATTTTTGAAATTTAAGAAACACAAAAGCTTGAGATAGTGCAAAGTCCTGAGGCAATGAAGATTGCATTTGTAGGGTAGCAGATGTCTGGGTAGTTCCCAGACGTCCTACACCCTGGGAGGTGACTGAGACCCTCTCCTCAGGGTGGTCCATAGCTGAGCACCGTACCAAACCTGGGCCTGTCCCAAGGCATGCAGTCAGCTCAAAGTCATGTCACGTGGAGACGTGAGGTCAGAAGACATCAGCCCATGAATCAGAAGACATCACAGCTGGGCTGGCTCAGCCCCTAATGCAGATCTGAAGCTGGTATCCAGCCCCTGCCACTGCCAAGCCCAGCCAGTGCACCCTGTGGGTCTCAGGAAGAGGAACCACACCTGAGCAGTGCTTTGCAACAAATGGAAAAATCCGCAGGTCATCTGCTAATGGTGCCGCTGTCTCGAAGATGGGTAGCAGCAACAGACACTTAATGAAGTTAAAGGTAAAACAGACCTTGTGTGAATGTGCCATGGCTCTAAAAATGCTGCTGAAAAAAAAGGCACCAGTGCTCAATATTGACTGCAAAAAAACCCCTTCCACAGGTTTGTGTGCACACGTGGATATGTGCGGAGGAAGTCTGAAATGCTGCTCGCTGACCTCCTGCTGCCACGAAGGGCTGTGCAGCATCCAGCCTCCCGTGCAGCATCCAGCCTCCCGTGCAGCACGGGCAGGTCACTCGCGCCATGTGCGTCTGTGTGAGCCCCCCAAGGCCACCTCCAGCTCCAGCACATCAAAACCTGTGCACCCTGTGAGTCCTGCAGTGCCGGAGCTTGCCAGGTCCCGGCAACACCAGATCTGCCCCACCCACAGCAGCCCAAGATTATGAGCCCACCGTACACGCGTGCCCAGGCACCCCAACCCTCCGTGCCTGTGGCTGGCACCTGAGGGCAGCGTCACAATCTGGTTGTGGGGCGATCGACAGGGGATCTCTGTGCTGGGGAAAATTATGCTGAGCTCATTGGGGACCATGTCCAGCTCATCACTACTGCATTTCTGAACACCTCCCACTGCGTGGTCGGAAGCTGCTTGTGTGGTTGGTTCCACTGGCATTTACAAACCATCTCTAAATCGAGTGGAGGCATAAAGACAACATTGATAGTCATGAGGCTGAAAACACGATATGCAAACAAAATATGCTGAAGCCCCATAATGGCCGAGCAATTGAAACAGAAGAGCATGTATAAATGTGACCAAAGAAGGTAAAAATTTTTTTTGAGTGCTGTTTGTTACAGTCAGAAGAAACTATTAGGGAACTGAGCATGTGAAAACCTTGAGCTGGTTAAAAACACGCAGAGCATGACATGTGCACTGGGAGGGAATGTGGTCTGGGCATTGCCACAGTTCAGGAGAGTGCCCTTTCATGTGTTTCCCAGGAGCCTGGACAATTACTCAATTTTATATGAGAACTTCAGGCTGCATCCTGCAGGAAAAGAGAGGGCATAAGCAAGCCAGATAGCTGAGCGGACTTGTGACTGCTGTTCCTAAATGAAGCAGGAGGAAACAAGGAAGGATTTGGTGGAAGGAGGGAAAAGTCAGCTCTGGGCAGGCCTCACCATGCTCTGGACTGTCACTTTTCCTTCTCACACCATGCTACCTCTCTCCTCCAAGCTAGCTTCCTACCAGATTCGTTCCTCAACCACCTCATCCCTCACAGATGTACTTTTCTGAAAAACAGTGAACAAATGTGCTCTCTGAGGGATGGGAGCAGAAATCATAGCTCAGGGCTGTTTCCCCATGCAGGTACCCCCTTGCATCCCTCTGCAGAGCTGTAGGCTCTCAGGCAGCAGGAGGCCAGCTTCTCACCTTTGCTCTTCACTTCCAGTACCCTGTTTACAAAACTCAGTAAAAACCCCTCAAGGCTAAGGACTGAAACTTTGGCACTGAGGGAGAGAGCTATTCCTCCTCCACAGCTAGAAAGTGTGCCCAGTGACCTACATCGTGCCAGCAGCATCAGAGATGGGCAGCAGATCCGAAAGGCTCAGCACAGACACCTGGCCTGTCCTACAGGAAAAGCATAGGGTGTAAATATGCCTCCAGGAAGGTGTCAGTGGCAGGGACACCGGCTAGCACCTACACATGCCCCACGGCAGCTTCTGCTGTTATTCCAGCACTAGAGACATGATGCCACAGCAGTGCTTTTTTGGAATCCAGCAGCATCCACCCATCAGGCTGCACAGGATGCCCACATGCAAGGCTGCAGGCTGGGGCTCCTCTTCTGTTTCTGCTACCAGGGCAAGAAAATTGAGATGGAAACCAACAGGAGATAAAACACAGATGAAGGACTGCTGAAAAATATTAGTTGTAGTAACTCTTAGGACTAACCTTAGGTGTCAGATGAGTCAATGCCTCTCTTTTGAACATATGAACCATTTTGTGGGTACAACAGCAATACGCTCCATAATCCCTTCCATATTTGGCTTTATTGGCTTATTGTGCAGAGCCATTAGAATCAGGATTGTCTCTTATGAAGCCGTTAATGGGATGCAAATTGCATGAAAGATTTCTCTGCATCAATAGCAAACAACCTAGTAGTACGTTCTTGCATAAAAATCTGCATAAAAATCTGCTACAAAAGACATACTTTGAAAGAAGCAAAAATCCTGCATGACTAAGGAAGAAATATGCACGCCACAGGAAAATGAATATCAGGATTGGAAACAGACATGACCTGCCTTAGAGCTGCTTGATACCAAAGAACAAACGTGCCTTCAACTACTGAGGTATCCCGAAGATGTGATTCAGACTATATCATGGCTAGAGCCAGGTAAAGAAAGTGCAATTAATATTTTATGCACTGAAAAATGCAGTTTCAGTCTGACCAAGCCTGAATCTGTGCTGAATTTAGCAAAGAGCCACGGCCAAAATATATCTGCTGTTTGAATTAAACTTTAAGTCTAAGCATCTTGCTCTGTGTAATGCATTTCTACTTTTCATGCTAAAGCGATGCTTCAAGACTGAAATTTGAGTAAGGTAGAAACACCTGAACTAACTAAGCATGAAGCGCCAAGCAATAGGTCAAGAGAAATGTTGTGCTTTATCTGCCACATCACTTTGGAATTGTTTTTTTCTTTTTGGTGTGGACATCAGTGTGCCCGTGATTTCAGTCCGTTGTTTCCAGCAAGCACACAGCTGGAATGAACCTGTTATTAGTGTTCAGCCCGTGCCACCTAGACTGGCTGCCTTGCCCATGAGTGGCAGAATCCCCAGCACCTCCGTGCACCATCCATCTCTCGTGCCACGGATCTGCCTGTTCTGTCTCCAGTCCTGTGCAGCCGCAAATGTCTGGCATCAGAGCGCTGAGAAATACCAGGCCAGGCAGAGCTGTAGATGTGAAGCCCCTCCAACTTGTCACAGTGGCAGTGGGCAGCCCTAGGGATACCTGCTACAAAGAGCCTGGAAGACAGAGAAGAAAACCAGCATTGCTGAAATTCCTCGACCTTTTTCTGCCCAAATCACCCAGGCACAACAGGAGCCCAGAGTTTCCCTCCAGGGACACTACCCTGTCTCAAGCATGAAAGACCAGGCTTTTCCTGAAATAACATCCAGCTCTTGCTTTGTCTCCTGCTGGGCTCAGCTGATATACATGGAGGAGCCTAAATAAAGAAGTGCTGAACTCCCTGCCCAAGCTTTTCCTCACCGCTATCTGCATTCTTTTGCATTCATTAAAAAACAAACAAACCTGTTTCCTGATAGCAGGGAGGAAAATCACAGGGCTGGGTTATTTGGTTGGGTTTTTTTTTTCCACTTGCAAAAGGCACTTGAACATTGTGGAGAGAAGCAGCTCTGCAGGAAATAGACGGGGAGATTCAAGTGGCTGGTAATAGACAAATGTGATGGGAAAGCAGAACAAACAAGAAATCCACTATCTCCATCTCTCAGGAACAGGAGCAGGGAAAGAGAGATGGGGAAAGAAAAAAACCATCAGTACTGCTCTATCAGCCAGGTCTTAGAGAGGAACCAGCACGCTCCCAGTCTGGCCCAGAGACCTGCCTTGGACAGGCTGAGTGGATGTCAGCCAGAAAGGTTGGGGAAAACAGTCCCCTTGTTTTGCAGTGGCAGTTAGATCTCTAAGAGAGAGCTGAAAGAAACGACGAGTGTAGAAACCCACAGCCAACAGCAACAGCCGCCTCCAGAGGATGACAGGGGGACAAAGATAGCACTGGAAGCTGCGGCACTCCTTGGCGCAGGGCTGGCCAGCGGCGGGAAGTGCCTCACATCCTCTTCTCCGCATTGTTCTCCCAACTCCTCTGGTGGCTGGGAAAGTTTCTTCCAGCAATTTACCCCATCCTCACCCTGCAGCTGGCCAGCCTGCCGCTATTGATTCACTTCCCCAGGCATTTCTCTTACTGTCATGCTCTTGTGGCATCAAAGCAGCCACTGGGCTCAGGCCGGGGGGTGGCCGCAGACTTCTCACTGTCAGAGGAAACTTTTCCTGCATACCAACATTTTTGAACCACAGGGAATGGCAGTGGTGAGAGCGAGGGTAAATGAACACTCAACCAAGATACAGGTGGATTTAGGAAGCATTAGCGCTGCTTTCTGTGGGAGGAGACTCCTTTCAGTACCCAGCACCACTCCATTATGTGTAAGGTTCTTTTTCCTTCCCTCTCAGCGCAAAATAAAAGTCATCAAACAAAGAGTCCTGGGTTTAGATGCGTAATTGGATCAAATTGTTGTTAATGACCTTGTTTGGTCTATTGTGCCTTTGTTTTCCACCCCTGCTTGCAGCAGAGCAGGTAGTGTGTTTAACACTGCAGTCAGGGTGACCCAACTTAGAGCCATCCTGGTTTGATTCTTCTCTTCATGAAAAGAGTGGGTCCTTGGAAGAGGGCTGACATCCTGCAGGACAAGTCTGGGTCTCACTGCCAGGGAGCTACGGATGATTGCTAACGTGTCACGTCAAGATAAGTGCAGGCTATGGTGTGGTGGACCGGAGGCTTTGGGAGAACAGCGTGCAAGCACAGAGCTTTAACACCGAGGTTACAATTAAACATCACCTGGGGCTGGCTGTTTAAGTAAGGCAAGTCCTGTTTAACTGCAGGAAAGAACATCTTGTAATAGAAATCTAATTACGTTGAACAGTACCCAATGTAAAGGTTATAGTTTATGGATTAACAGTGAGAACTGATGCTGTGAACTGGGAACTCATCTGGAACTGGCTGAAGGGGAAAAGGACACGCTGGTAGTTAATTATTTGGGGCACCAATAGGATGCAGTTATGGAAAGACAAGCATGATCCCAGGATGCGCCGGAGAGTGTGTTCAGCAGAGGAGGTGAAAAACAGAGATGCTGACATGCACAGATAGGTACTGAGATGCTGAGTGCCGTGGGGAGTCGCCCAAGGGAACCTCTCTCCCTTCATCACCATGTACGGGAGAAAGCTACAAAAACACACCACCATTTCTCTGTATGGCACAAGAGAAACTGATTTGCTCGTGACTGTAAAAGCAAAAGGTCCCTCTCTGGCAGAGCAGTGATGTTCTGGACCAGCCCAACAGTCAGAGCACTGGGTACAAGAGCAACAGTGAGCTTTGTGACAGCCAGGTTGGATCAGGACAAAGGCAGTGAGAGCCAGTGTCTGCCACGGAAGAAGCCAGGATTCAGAGAGCATTCATCCTCATCCCATGAACCTAGGGAAAAAATAGAAGCTGAAAATGGAAAATTTGTGTGGCTGTTTGAACTGGTAGGGAAAAAAAAAGTCCTACTAATGTGTCACTGCAACCCTTCTAGTGCTGGCTGTAGCCAGCCTTTGATCCCAGGCCTTTCATGCACTCGCTAAAAGGCACCATGGCTGCAAGTCCTCTCTTGTGTTATTGCTTATTTGGCTGAAAGGTGCATGGCACTGTAAAGGGTATCTCTTGAGGGCAACGAGGGGGAAGGAAGAATGAAAGAAAATTAAAGATTTCATGGCAAAGACCACCAAGCGCCTGGAAGGGCAGGCGGGCGGCAGACACTAGTGCGGGGATACTGTGGAGGTGACCTTGTGTGGCATGTTTAAAAATAGCAGATGCCACTGTTCTTCCCACTCCGCAGGCTTCACGCTCCCTCCTTTGTCACATCCCCTACAGCACTACATAGGTTGTAAGTAATTTAAAAACACAACTAATTACTTCAGAGAGATGTTTAAGTACCTGAGCCTTCAGCAGATACAGGACACTTACAACGCTGCAGGCATTGTAATGCAAGAGCAGAAGGTCTCCTGGTGGGTGCCTGTGCCAGAGGAGCCAGCAGCCCCAGCACCGGTGGCACAGGGAGGTCACCCGTCAGCAATCGCCACAATCAACCTCTTGTGTCGGACGTGTGAGAAAGCTCTCCCTTTCCTGTCGCACGCTGCTGAGTGCTCTGGCAGCTGCGGGCCCCCTCCAACACCCTGGCAGGCCTGAATAGACAGAGTCGCCCCAGAAACACCCAGATGTGTGCTGGGTTACTTGGGATTTACTGGCACGCCATGTGCGAGATCAGCATCGGGCCAGGACGGTGCTGTGTAATTAATTTGGGTTTTGTGATCTAATTTCCTTACTTTAACTCTTTTTGTCCCCCCAGCATCTCGAAAGGAAAGAAAGAAGAGATTCAAGATGCCGACATCTTCAACTCCTTTAAAGGGTCTCTGATATTCGCTCCCTGACCTGCATTCCTTGCTGTAAAAGCTCCCCATTCCTGTGATTTAATGCACGTGCCAAAACAAGCTGCCAATTACGCTGGTCTTAATGCAAGGTGGCTCCAAAGACCCTGCCCGTGAGCAGAATCTGGCCCTCCGCAGCGAAGACGTTGCTGTGCAAACTCAGAGATGAGCAGTATCTGCCTGACTTAGGACAGCTCAGCCATTTCATCCATCTCGCTCCCTCACTCCAGAGCAGGAGCGCACCTCCACAAGCCGCAAGTCTCTGCAGCAAGGTCCACACACGCGCCAGTTGTTGGGATTCAGTTCCTGTGGCTTTTATGAAGGGCCACAGACTGGAAAAATCACTGGGCTGTGAACAGTGTGGACCCCTCTGCTAATGAGAGCTTATGAAGGACCCATTTATTTCCCCTTCACTGAGAGGCCCTGGCTAAGCTATGGAAGGTGACTTCAGGCAAGCCACAGAGCATGGCTGTTTGACCCCGGATGCACTGCATCCAACTAGTTCTCTGCTCCTCTGATTTAGACCCAGCTTGAAGCGTTGAGGGATTTTCCCAAGAATGTGGAATTTTTATGGCTCCGTCACATTTTGTGACAAGCCTCCAGCTTGTCTAAGATCCCCCTGTCAAGTTCCATTTTTCAGGCTCTTTGTGCAAAAATGAAACTTAATGGAGGAGCCTCTCCAGTGTGTGCACAAGCAAGGAGTAAAGAATACACAACATACAATCCATAAATAGAGACACTTTAGAGGCTTTTTAAGCATTCATGCTTTTTGCATAATTGATGACTTTCCATAACAGATATGGATGATAAACAGCTTTAAATAAAATGAAAATTTATCGTTGTCATATCATTTATCAGCATTACATTAAACTGTAAAGTATGGGAAGAATATTGCCATGTTCTCAAACGAAACTGGTGGAAGTGAGAATAATTCAGGAGCTGCATCTTTGCATTCATCAGGGTTTTTGATGAGACTGCCAACAGCCCAGAAGCTGCGCTAGAACCTAGGAGCCAGAGAAAGAATTGTGTGTCACTGCATAGCCACCATAAGTCACCGAGCACCTCCTCTGCAGCTCCAAAGGACCCAAAATAAGCCTGTTCTCCAGGGCAGGGCATCCCATTTAGTGCTCATCTTCTCTAAAGCGGACAGCTATGGCTAACCAAAACTCCCAGGCTCCCATTATGCTCCGTAGAGGAGGTGGGCACTTCCAGCAAGAGATTTGCCCCACTGAACATATATATATGTATATATACGTGTATGTGAGATGCCTGTTGCTCCTTATGCTGTGAGAGAAGAGAAAGGATGATTAGCTTGGATCATTGTGTGACTTTCACACTTCTACAGTCAGCTGAGATGAATCCCACCTCTGAGAAAGACAGAGATTTGCCAAGGGATTTTAAGTCACTCCAAATTCCTTCAAAGTGGGGAGGTCCTGTGTCAGGAAAGTAAACAAAATTTCTTGGTTGTGATGGCAATGGGTGTCCCGAGGCACTTCAACATCTCAGCACAAGCTGCTGAGGAACCTCCTGTGCCCTCAAGCTTCACGTTCCCCATGATTTTTCAAAAATAATTGACAGAGGCTCAGCAGGTCAGCTAACTCTCACAGGGTCCACCCTACTGCAGCCTGCTCGTGCAGATAGGTTTGATTTTTCCAAGTATTCCCATATCATCTCTTTGCTGATATCTTTGTTGACAAGGTCAACAAAGACAGACCAAACAACCGAACATAACAAACCTGCCTTCAAAAAATGTTAGGAACCATTAAAAAAAAAAAAAGGGGGCTTTTTTTTACTACTCGCCTGCAGATTTTTTAAACCCACGGAGCAAGGTTTTCACATCACTTGAAATACAAGCTGTGCTTGAGAGATGAGGGGTAGTGAGTGCTTTCCCTCACCAAAGGCCAGCCAGAGTGGGAACGGCAACCCAGCGAGCAGCTTCTGCAGGGTACCCCAGCCCCGAGCTGAGGGAAGGAGGTTCAGGCTCCCGGACACAACCACAGCTGTGCACCATCAGGCCCCCCCCGCTTCACCCCCTTTGACTTCGAGGGAGCTATTTCAGCTTGTCAGATCCTTCCTCACTACTCAGAGCCTGGCTCCTGTACCACAGCCAGTACAGCTTTTACTGCCCAGCCCCAGTGTGAGACTGGAACAAGAATATTTATACCTGGAGGAAGCTGAGTTTACCATCAATCCACATGGTTTTAACAAAGAGCAAAACATCCCAAACAAACTTGCTCTCTTTTATTATTTTTTTAAAAAAACTGAATTTGCAAAGCCTGTCCCTGACCTCACAGGACTGCTGCTCTGGCTCCTCCCAGCCAGGCAGCCTGTGAGGCATCCTGCTGACTCCGCTTTGGCGGGAGTTCATGCCAGCAGGTCCTCCAGCAGGACCGGGGCCGAGAGAACAAAACATCCAGCCCAGCAGGCCTGGCTCCGAGCACCAGCCCTGAACTCTTGTGCAATCTTCCTTGAAACAAATTCAACTTGGCCAAGAGCAGAGCATTTGCGCATGGCCTGAGAGCTGGATTGAGTACCATAAACAAAAGGAAACAAAAAGAGAGGAAGAGCGCTGGGTCCCAGGGCGAGGAGGAATGCAGGCATCTGACCCAGGCCAAGCTGTGCTGAGCGCTGTGACGAATGCCTGAGGCAGAGGGGGTGCAGTGTGCGAGGGGACGCGAGAAGCCAGTGGGGAGCCAGGGACTGGGACTCGCCCCTGCTGCGGTTGGGAGCACAGGGCGGAGGCACTCATGGCCTCTTTGGCTCCATATCAAGAGCTGCAAGTAAAGGGACACAAAAGAAGGGAAATGGGGTGAGAGGACAAAAAGGGGCTTGGAATATGACCTCAAAAATGTATTCCTCTGAGGTCAATTCAAGGTGGTGGGCGAGGAACAGGGACACCCCTGCACCTCCAAACAGAGGAGGACACTCGCATATGAGAATCAGCTGCAGATCATAACTTCCATGAAAGACAAGGGATATTCACACCAGTTTCATGAATGTGTATATGGAGGAAAAGAGACTGCTTTGCATGAGGTACCCTCAGGGATATAATTTGGGCCAATCCAGCTATTTTGACTACACAGGAAGTTTTTGCACCATCCAGCTCAGGCACCCAGCTGGGTATAAGGCATCCTGTGACTGCACTGGTGATGCTCCTCGGAGGGACAGGATCGAGAACGCCCTGCTCAAACTGACCTGGCTGTCTGCCCTTTTGGAGTTGCACTGAGAAGTTCCCTCACCCAAACCTCTCGCCTGCTCCTATGCAGGGAGCATGGCCAGGGGAAAGGCTCCGTGTAGCCAGGGTGTTTCTATGCCTCAGCAGTCCTACTTGGCCAGAACAACCCCTTCGGGCCATTCGTAGTTGGTGTTAAATAGAGCATCCCTCCAGCTGTGTTTTCCTGTGCCAGCCACTGAGCTCACGCTCCCTGGCCCAGAGCTGGAGAAGCACAGAGCTGTCAGGGAGCCACCGCCATCGCAGCCCACGGAGCTGCAGTCCAGCACCAGGGAGGCTTTCTCCACCCAGAGATACTTTGCCCATGCATGGCAGAACCAGGCCAATGTGGGGCAGATGGCAGAAAGAAGAGGAAAGCAGTAAATTATTAAAGGATTAAGACTGACCTATGGGGATAGTGAAGTGAGCCCAAGACATCTAGTTTGCCTAGAGGAATCGGGAGCCCACAAGCAGCTGGCACATTGGGAAGCAAGCCTAGAGCCTAGAGACAAACTGCTGAAGCCAAATGCAGGGCAAGATGCACTTCCTAGCAGCAAAGTGCATTAGGCAGTGACGAAGTTTCCCAAAGGAAGCCCCATCACTTGAATCACTGGAAACGAGGCTGGACAAAGTATTGGATCATGTCCAAGAGAGGATAACTCTTCATCAGCAAGAAGAGAGCAGTGAATAAGATGAATACTTGAGTGTTTTCCATCTCCATGAATCTACGTATCTAATGCACTCACTGCTTTTTCAATGTCTGAAAAAAAATGTAAGTGCCTTTCCTGTGCCATCAGCACATCTCAGCATGGAGCCAGGATGGGGAGAGGCCTGGGTGGGAGCACACAACCATCTCCTTTGGTGCCTGGGAGCAGAGGAGGCAAGTGGCTCTTGGGGTTTTTTGCAAGCGGGCAGGGAATGCAAGCTGCGCTCTGGTTTCTCTGCCCTCCAGCATTGCAGCAAGCTCCTTGCCCACAGCCAAAGCCCCAAGCCTGCTCTGCAAAGCACTCGAGGAGCTTTGTCTTGCACTGTAAAGCATGGCTGAGTCTTGCCTTGCTCCCTCAGAGGAGGGAGCCAGAGGAGCCCAGATATCAGCCCAGCCTCCTCAGCTGGAGTGGGCACATGAGGATTGCCACTGCACCGGGCTTAAGCTGTCAGGCTTGAGGTACATCAGTTTTGTTTCTTGGTGCCTTCTGTTTCCCATGAAACCTCTGCCTCTGGAAATCTGTGCTTCCCTGGGGAAGCGCCCCCCCTCCAGCCTTGGTCCCTCGGCAGCCAGCGGAGGGCAGTTCCCATCCTGGGAAAGCCACTCATAGCATCATGGCCTCTCTCCTGACGGCTGATTCTGTAATTATTTGGTTGCTGTTAATTGCTAATTAATTCCAGAGCTACGTTATTAACAGGTGGACCAGGGTGGCATGGCTGACGCCAGGCACAGCAGCACCTGGTAAAATCATGTACTTCATCGTGGGGAAGGGCACTACAGAACTTCTTAGGCCATTGACTAGTTAACCATTAACAACTGGTAAAATCCCAGGTCCCTGCACAACAAGGCGAGTCCTCTTGGCGCTGTTAGAAAATCCTATTTCTAGTGGGTTATGAAACAGAGGTTTTGATGTGCTGCCAGGTTTGATGTGGAGCTCTGGGAGCTGAACACTTGCTGCACTGTCAGCTGCCGGCCGAGAGCCGCTTACATAAAGCTTTCCTAGCAACCCTGCTTTGCCATCTACATTTGTCTGTCCATCTGTCTGTCTGTCCACCTCTGCAGTGGAAAAACTGAACGACCCAATGAGGAACTGGACTGGCCAGCTCTTCCCATGCTGACTAACATCCAGTGGTCTGCGGCAAGTCTTGAGCTGGGGAGCTTTTCCATCGCTGAGCAACACTTCATGCAAAGCCCACCATCCCCTTTGGGCCCCTTCCCTGCGTCTGCATCAACAGGAGGAAGCAAGCATCACATCCTGTGGCCTGCGCCAAGGAAAACAGGAGCACTGCCAGGAGGGAAGGAGGTGTGGGAGTGGGGAGGCAGCCCTGATGCCCCAGCTGGCCTCGGCCTCCCCGCCAAGGGCTGCCCACCTCCTGGTGGGGGGAGATGCTGGCACCCCTTGGGGCTCCCTTGGGAACGGGACATGACTCTGTTGTTCGGTTGGCAAAGGCACCAGGTGGAAAGAGGGAAATGCCCAGGACAGAAAGTGTCCAGAAGCTGAAAATGGGTCTGGACTTTGAGGGAAAAGGCAGAAAATTCAAGAGTTTCTCCTGTACGTCCTTGTCCCCACTCCCCATGGCTAGCAGCAACTAAAAACTCTCCTAAGCACAGTCCTTCCTTTACAGACAGGGTTTCCTCCTGCACTACCCCACAGCAGCCCTGTGGGCCCCCATGTACCCCTGCACCCCCGGCTGGGTGGTCCCAGCCCTGTGATTTTGCGGGACCAACGGGGGCTGCATCCCACTCCAGGGCCCTTTAAATCGGTGCCCAAGCCAAGAAGATTTCTCTGTGGAATTTCATAAGGAAGCACATGACGAGGGCAGTTGGAAACCACAGCTCTTCGAGCACTGATTACAGCCTGCTGAGGAAAAGGAGATTTTTATCTTGCAGGAATTCAATTATGAGACCAGAAAAAAAAAAAAAAGAAAAAGAAAAAAAAGAGGGGAAAAAAATGCAGTGCATCTGGCTTGGTTAGCCTGAGATTTCTGCACTTTGGGGGCTTTAATTTAACAAGAAAGGTGTGCAAGCATTACCTAAATCATCGTGCTTGCTGGTGTGTGCGCGGTGGTGGTTTTTTTTTTAAGAGGGGAAAAAAAAAAATCCACCCCCAAAGTCACCCTGCTGGCAGCTGAATGCAGCAGGGATGATGTCATTGGAACAGTTGGAGGAGAAAAGAGAAAAACAAGTCTGTGTGTGCTAATCCTGTTTGCTGCCCTAAAGGGAATGGAAAGCCGCCAAGGCGAGGAGTTCTGGGAAACCATATAAGGGTGCCAAACAAGCGCCGCCGCCAACACGGGGAACTGACATCTTTGTTCTCCCCAGCTCGGCAGCCGGCCAAAGGCCTCATTTCGGCGCTGCAGCATGATTACACTGGACATCTGCCAGCTGAGCGCTGAGCCCCTTTTCTTCTCCGTAAGCTTTTTGCCAAACATGTAACAGTTGCCATGGCAGTCGCAAGTAAAGTAGGAAAAAAAAAAAAAAAAATAATGCGCACGTATAGATAGAGAGGGAGATAAAAAACCAACAAGAAAGCCGAGGCACGCCTTGCTCCAGATGCGCCACATGTGTGGGTATAAAAAGCAAGCAAACTTATTAATCAAAGATTTCGGGGACGGAGGGAGGGCGGGCGGCACAGGCTGAGAGGTGACGTGAGGATAAAACAATAAGTTCACACAGGCACACGCACACCGCAGCGGCCGGGCAGGCGGCGGTGGGCTGACCCAGTGGTCTCCTCCCCTGCCTGCATCCGAAACTGCAGGCAAACAGGGTTTAAAATAGAACAACATGGTGGCACTTTCACTATTGCTTGCCTGCCTGGCTTTTTTTTTTTTTCCCCCCTCC
>VZTA01013320.1:42185-188555 GCA_013398855.1 Mohoua ochrocephala
AAGAAGAAGCTGTTCTGAGGATGAGAAGGGGGTTATTTATAAGCTCTGCATAGCAGAGGGAAGCAGACAACCCAGATCTGGTGGCGTCTTAAGGCGGAAAATCCCATTTCGGCCTCTGGTTCAGGCGAAATGGTATTATTTCAAGTTGTGCTCTAAATAGTTAACAACCAACCACCCAGCAGTCCCATGTTTATAGCAAGCATTTCATATAACTATGCAAGTGCTGCCAGACCCTGATGGGCAGATCTACGCACATAATAGAAGAGGTGTGGTCCCTGCTCGCTTTCTTTTTCCACCCTGAGAGGCACGGGCTAGTTTCATTTTACAAAGCGGCTATATACAAAAAAGTTCACTGCCCAGTGAGCTGGTGTTCATCTGACTATTGATAATTGTGCCTCTTGTCCCCACACCCACCCTTCAGGCACCGGGACAGTCGCTGGGCAGTGGTGGCCGTGTTTGCAGCCAGCCCAGCGGCCGGTAGGGCCGCAGTGTGTTTGGAGGCGAGGCTGCAGTGAAAGGGCTGATAACACTGCCCAGGATGGGATGCAGTGCCCAGCCCATTCCTGGTGCACCCGTCCTCTTCAAACCCCCTTGCTACCCACTTGCCCTAAGGACACTAACAGAGTGTAGGACATCGCCGCACTAAGAGGGCATTCCCAAAATGCCGTAGGAGAGCATCCCCAAGATGTAGGAACTGCTGGAGCAAACCTGGTCCGAGCAGTACCGAGCAGCTGCAGCCACTCAAGGACCATCCCACCTTGAGCAAGCAAGCACTGGGAAGGCAAACAGCCCCCAAACAGAACCGTGAGCAAGTCGAGTCTGGCCCCCAAGAGCCTGCAGCAGTTCCTCTGATGGCACCACTGCAGCACTGTGGGCATGGGGAAGAGGTTGGCTGAAATGCAGGAAAAGGCAGCCACAGTCACAGGTGGTAGTGAAGGAGACTGGACTCCCACCCTGCCTCACTGCTGCCTTCCTGCATGGCAATAAGTCAGTTAGCTACGGTTTGCTTCAGCTTCCCATTTGTAAAAAAAAAAGGATGGTTTTCCTCTGTATCTCAGAGATGGGCTAAGCATCTTAAATCATTAATGTCTGTAAAGTGCATTCATTTCCTCAGATGGAAGCTCCTACTGATGTGTGAAGTATTATTAGGATTATTATTGTTAATAAATAAGGAAGGCAGGGCAATTTTATTTCTTGGTAGGCTTACCCAGAGCACAAGAATGCAGAGACTGGGGAAGATGTTAATTTGTACCAAAGGTGACCCCTTCGCCAGTGCTAAGCTTAAAGGCAGCATCTGTAAAACACAGAGAGAAACCCCCCGGGATCCTGGTGGGTCGCTAGCCCACTGGAGACCTCCCCAGGAGTGCTGACCCCTGGCAGCCCCTGTGGGGCCAGTGGCAGGAGCTCTTTGCCACCAGTGAGCGGAGGCCTGCTCTGCAGCACTGTCCTGAACTCCACCATGTATTGTGGGTGGCCCAGAGGGGGGAAGCTCTGCAGGAGGTGATTTTTGCCTTTCCTTAGGTGCCTGACTTCTTTCTGGGGTGCACCTTGTCTAAAGCAAAGGTGGGCATGGAGGCTTCATACCCAGCAGTCTGAGTGGGTGCACCCCCAGTTTTGCAGAACTGAGACATAGCATTTTCTGAGCCAAGAAAAACTTTTCCTACACAGGCAAGGGAGAGAGGGAGGCACCTCTGCAAAGCAGTTCACTCCTGGGGGCTGAAGCCAGTGCCTACTGTTTCTCAGTGACTCCCGAGGCCCTCAGGCACCTGGCATCCCTCACCTAGAAAGTGATGAGCCGCTAGGGCTTTCCCCAGGGCGGCAGAGCAAGCAGCAGAGAAAGCCATCGCTTGCTTCTTTGGTGCTCGGGTGGGCTACGTGGGGCTCCACACTGCCTCTCAGCCCCTGTCTAAGGGATAACCCTCCCACTGTGTGATTGTTGCTAACTGGAGGCTTGTAACCTATAGAAAATTTTGCCAGCACATTTTCATATATTAGAGCATGGCTGTAAAAAAAGAAATTTCAGGGTGGTGGATTAATGTTACTTGGTTCTGGCCAAGTTAATAAAATATGGTCTGAGTTACTGCCAGGCTGCTTAATTCGCTTTTATTCAAAGTGGCTGGGTAATTTCCCTGAGGTTGGCTCAGCGGGAAGCAGAGTCAGCTCTGGCTTTGTCTGCTCCTGCATGTCACCTTCCTGGCTGGCAACAGTGGCTGTGTCCCCTCAGGGCTGGGAGAACGGGGAGCAGGGGGACTTCCCTCCAGCATGACAGCATGTGCCGGGGGCTGCGGGGTGACATCCACCTTGGCATGAACCAGGAGGGAGCATGGACTGGGAGCGCACGCTTGCACAGTCTGCCAGCTGCACGCAGTGTTATGAATGGCACCAAAGGTGGTTTCCTCATGGCTGCCCTTCCTGCAGGTTGGTCCAGGATGGCCAGGGCAGCCGTCAGCCTCCTCAGCGTTGAAAGGAATCGAACTGTCACCTTGTGCCCCAAAAGCCACGCCTCAGCTGTGCAGCTGGTAAGAGGCACTCCGGCACTGGGGCATGGCAGCAGGGGCACTGCGGCCTCCTGCAGCTCCTCCCTGCTCAGCAGGAAAGAGAGGAAGGGCTGAGCATCTTTCCTCAGGGGGTGAGCCACGCCAGCAACCTGCGTGCTTTAAAGAAGACCCTCCGCATCTCCCCACCTTGCACTTCAGCTCCAGCAGAAGTGATGCTCGCCAAGGCAGTGCCTGTGCAAGCTCTCCTTCTCGCTGGCATCCTCCAGCTGATTAGTTCCTCCCTTGTTTCTAAACCAAATTTTGTTCCTTTGCCCACCTGCATGGCAGAACTAATCACTGGTACACATTATGGTACCTGGCACTAAAAACCAGCGTAGAGGTGCATTCCTGCGTGTGCTCTGAATCAACATGAGGTTCCTGAGCTTTAAATGGGAAGCAGAACATGTTGCTTTCTAGATGGACAAATGAAATTTTACGCAGTCCTCTTGCTTCTGAAACAAGCTCTGAATCATGCAGAGGGCAAGGTGCCAGGAGTGGCTCTGCTCTCATCCATGCTCCACCACTTACTTACTGTGTGGCCTCCAAAAAAACTCTGAGGGGGTAAATCCTGGTCCTTCCTCCTCCTCATCAACATCCCCAAGGCAGGGGACACTTGTGGGGGGACGCAGGGCTTCATGCACAGGGGAACAGAGGAAGGACATCCTTCTCATAAGCTGTGATACCATGTTCCCCAGAAAAACATGGCCTTTCGGCTTTCTCTGCCTTTTGCCCCCTCCTGGGCTCCTGGCAGAGGAGGATGCTCCCAAGTTCCAGAGGGTGCCACAGGGTGCTGAGCAGCGGGGCTGGGAGCCACAAAATGAACTCTGTGAGGCTGCACACATCTTTTGAGCTCAGAAATGTAGATCCTCCTGCTGCACTGATAAAAGCCTGGATTCCTAGGTAAATAGAGTACATTAATATTTATTTTAAAAAGCTTGGAATCATGATTTAATATTGTAGAAAGGGCTATTCTTACACGGCATTTGCAGAGCTTCTTCTAATACAATATTTTCTAACTTCAGACATGGTAACCCAGTAAGCTCCATTACCATGCTAATACTATATAAAAATGATCCTTTATTATAAATCATACTGCACACCAAAAAGGATATAAATAGAGCCCCAGTGCGGCATTGGCATGCCTCATATTTCTCCCGGTTCACATTAAATGAGCCACTAAATTACAGTGTCCTTCTTTATAATATCATCCTCCAAAGCTGAGCATTTTGTGTGTTACGCAGGGCTGCTGTAACAAGAGAAATTAGCATGGCTGGTTTAATTCAGCAAGCCTGCCATGCATGTTATAGGAAGAGTGTTAAAACGAGCTCGAATGAGAAATTTCATTGTCCTTTCAAAAAACTCACCACTCAGAACGTGTGGGTTGTGTGGGGCTTTGCTAAGGCCTGGCCCACAGGCTCTCTGCAGGGGTTGAGCTGCTCCCTCAGCTCCAGCAGCAGACAGGTGAGGGCAAAGGAGGGGACACCCCACCCCATTCTCCTGCTGCTGCTGCTCCAAGGGTGCGTGGTCCTTGGACACCCTCCAGGGAGCCTGGGGAGGTTTGGTGGCCAGAGAGAGGCACTAGCGGGGCAGAGGGGAAGATGCTGCAGGGGCTGGAGGAACCATCTTCACATTGGGGTCCTGGGTTTGGTGTGCTGCTGGTTCCTCTGCTCACAGCACTGGAGTTATTGCTGGTTTAAGTGAATCCAGGTGTGGGCAGATTCAGGTCCTTGCTGAGCGATGCTGGCAATTTTTTGACTTTTCCGGTTCTCACCTGCAGAAACAGGGAGGTATTTTGCCCACAGGATTGATGCCTGCCTGTTTGTAAAGCAGCCCGAGCTTCTCCCTGACAGCCTGTCAGTGCTGCAGAAATGCAGGGGGTTATTGTTTGTATTGCAAAATAAAAATACAGTGTTCAGACTGGGGAGGGGGGGGATCCAGCTTGACTGTCATCTCTAATGATGGTATCTGACCGCACCATAGAAGAAAACCCTCCTACAGTCCTAGGAGCTGCATATGCCTTCAGGGACACATAAAGTAATTCAGGTCAAAAATGTAGGTTGTTTTATTTAGCAGACAAAGAGGTGGGGAAAGCAAAGAAGGAGAGGGAAAGAGGAAACAGGCTGCTGCAAAAATACGATCTCCATAAAGAGCTTTTCAGGATTTCCCCCCAAAATTTAAAGTGAAATGGAGATGTCTGAGTTTCAACATTTCCTTGCTGGCCTCGCTAGGTCCCACCTCATGCTGGCTGGGACCCAAGTCAGTTCCCTGCAGGGCAGAGATCAGGATTAGCAAATGGAGTTCATGGCTGGATGTAATGAGGGAAGATCCTGCCATAAAGGATCTTCCAAACCCTCGCAGGGGCAGTAGCTGGGCCAGGGGAATCCAGGAGACCCAGAGTTGGCATAAGCAGTTGGTGAGGAGTGAACTCGGGTCAAAGTCACCCAAGTGTTCATTATCTGCGGAGCTGGAACACTTCAAGGAAATTTTCAAGCCAAATTGTCTGCAGCAAGGAAATGTGTCCCCTCACACATGCTGGGAGGCTGCAGGCTCTGTGGCCTATGAGGATGCCTAGCAAAGCAAACTGTGCCATGAATAATCAATGAAAACTAAAGATTTCTATTACCTGCAGTGCTCCATGACTATGTGAGATACTATAGAAATGGCAGGCAGCCTCCTGGAAGTGAAAGAAAACCTCTAGAGTGCAGCCCTTGGCATCATATCCCCTCAGCAAAAATCCCAAAGCAAATTGGGGTTACACAAGCTGTGAAATACCCAGTGATGAACTGAGGAAGCTGCCAGGACCACATCTTGCTGCTTCCAGAAATATCTGTCTCCTCTTGGCAGGGCAGGTTATAAATCCCCTGAAGTTTAGTGTACAGACCCCATCAGTGGGGAGGTAAAAGCAGCAAACCTCAGCTGCAAGGCTGCAGCCTGAGCACAGGGCAGTCCTAGGGCAGCTCTGTGCGCTCCTCCCACCTCTCCCAAAAAGCAGGAGCTGCCCAGTGGAGAGCACAGCCCTTGACCTGCACCAGCTGCTACCGACAGGGATGCTCAAGCACCGTTCCAGTGTAGATCCACTCTGACCTGTACATCCCTGGCTGCTGGCTGCTCAGCAGATGCACAGACATCTCTCTACATGCACATTGGCCAAAATATCACTGCTGTCAGCAGAGTGCCACGTTAAGGAGCACTTGCAGGGCAAGGAAAGAAAAGATGAGACTGATAGTGAAATCTTCAGCCCTTTCTGTCTCTGTCCTCCTCAGCCCCTGGAGAAAGCCTGTCATAGAGAGTCATTAATTTCAAGACCTTGGGTTTAAAATTGGTCTTGCACAGTAGAGATCACATGTGAAGCAGCGATGGGCTCATAAGAGACAGGCTGAAACCTGATGTCTTTAGCTATTCCCAGGGCAGAACAGGGTATGACCTGCACAGCCTGGACCACAGTCCCCACTCTCTTAAAGGCTGGAGAGTTTTGTTTGGCCCATGACAGTGACAAAGGAGCACGCAGGTGTTTGGATCTTGTAATTCAATACAAACCCATTTCTGTAATTTAAGAAACATTTAATAATAAAAAAAAGAGAAAAGAAAAAAGAAAGAAAGAAAAAGAGATGATGACGTATCATTTATCACAAGGAGACAGTGGTATGCTGCAATATCCCTGGGCAAAGGTTACACTAAAGGATGGTGCTGTCATTGTTAGGGTGGTGAGCTAGCATCTCTTGCGAGCCAAATTTTTGTCTTTCCTCCTTAAAAATCTACATGCAAAAGCAGAAAGTTAGCTATAACATTGATAAAGGAGGTCTGGTCCCAAGGTGGAATTTTTGGTCAGATTTAAAGTAAATCAAATATAACACCTTAAAAATAGCAGTCTTCAGCAAAGCCCAGAAGCCTCAGTGATTTCTTTCTACTTTGCAACCAGAAAGACAACCAGGGTAAAGAGGAGGAGCAGAGAAAGAGAGATTAAAACAGCTTTAATTTTAGGACTTGTCTCATCAAGAGATGGTATGTGACACCAAAAATGAGTCCAATTAAAAATGTTTATAACTTAAAGTTGCTTAATTAGCACCTTCAGAAGTTTCACGATGTTTCCCCGCTAAGTTCCTCTCTCCTGACGTGCATACGTGCAGTGGCACCTGGTCCTGGAGAGGGAGGGTCAGGGCTGCTCCATCTATATCCCAAGCCTGGATTTTAGTCCTTTGGGGGCATATCAACCTCCTAGCCAAGCCTTGGTGGTGAAGGGTCTGCAGAGGCTTCCGGAAATGCTGGAGGATGCCCCTTCCACTGTATCTGATGTTGCAAGCAAACAAACGAGATGTAAGATCCAACCTACCCCATCAGCCCGGGCTAAGAAACTTGCCCTGCCAAGAGCATGTGCTTCCCTCCTGGAACCCCGTGCTGGTGCTGGTTTTCTCCTTTGAGCCGTGTTTTCCACCAGGGCCCCAGTACTGGTGGCAAGCACAAGGCTGGCCTCAGCTTTTGTGTCCTGCATGCTGCACCTGTGCCGTGCTGGCCCACATACAGGGGCAGAGAAAAAAACCTTCTCTCCATCCTCTCATCTGTTGTACACCCCGGAGAGTTAATGAGAGGTGCCTTATGAGGACTGCACATTCTGCTTCCTGCTGGGAAACTCAACCCCGTACGGGTCCCCTCCCAGCCCCTTCCCGTACCAGTGCCAGAGATGCTCCCACAGACACAGACTGGGGATGGTCAAGGGAACAAACCTTGCTCAGCTTCTGTAGTTTGGTTGCCATGGCAATGTGCTCATCCCTGTTGGAGTCATTTGGGGAGCACAGAGGTTCAGAAAACAACAAGGAGAAACGTGAGGACATGGCACACTGTGACAGTCACAAGGTGGGGAGCCTGACTAAGCAAGAAGGTGAAGTAGGTTTCTTCTGGCCCTGTCCCTGTAGGAGCCACAGGTGGCCAGCCACAGCGTGGCTTTTGGTGGCAGGTTACCGTGAACCAGGGGCTGCTGAGCTGCTGCAGGGCAGAAGCACCATTGCTGGGGCCTTGCACAGAAGAGCGACCACAACAAACAACCCATTTTTAAATGTTTTTTTCCCAAGTCTTTTACAGGTGTAGGAGGAATCAGGAATATAAGTAAGGGCATTTCACAGCTCACATGACATTTCCTCTGGCCTGGAAGAGTAATGTAAAGTGTTAACTGAATTTCACAGAATTGTAGAATGGTTTGGATTAGAAGGGAACTTAGAGATCATTTAGTTCCAAGCCTCCTGCAATGGGCAGGGACACTTTCAATTAGACCACGTTGCTCAAAGCCCCATCCAGCCTGGTCTTGAACACTTCCAGGGATGGTGCATCCACAGCTTCTCTGGGCAGCTTGTTCCAGTGCCTCATCACCCTCACAGTAAGGAATTCCTTCCTCCAACCTAACCTTGCCCTCTTTCAGTTTTAGGTGGTCACCCTTGTCCTGTCACTACATGCCCTTGTAAAAAGTCCCTCTCCAGCTCTCTTGTCACCTCCCTTCAGATACTGGAGGTCTGGAAGTTTCCCCCAGAGTCTTCATGGAGTGCTGACTCTTCCTCGACCGTAATCCCTAGCCCTTTTGTGGAATTCACACAGAACATCATTTTTGTTCACATTGATTTGCCACCAACAAAAAATTTGAAGATGTACTGTGCAAACTAACACCTCATCCTGCTGACTGAATGTCCCTCTGTGATGGGATGGAGAGTGTGTAAAAGATGTCTATGCTGGATTAAACAGAACACCTCACCTATTAGTCTCTTCCTAACACCTTTGGGCCCTGTAGATACGTTGTGTCATGTGTATAAGCTTGTGTTCTGAGGTCCTAAAAATAATAATAATTTACTTATTCATTATAAATTTCTGTTTATAGGCTATACCTACAAGAGATACAGTGCCAGGCCATTAGACATCAAAGGCTGCACGTTACAGGCAATCTCAAAAGAGAAGTCAACATGATTTTCCAGGAGCTCATTTCACTATAACAACAGTAATCCTGAATTTACATAGTGCCTTTGATCCAGACTGCCAAAGCACTTTGTTCTCTGATGGAGAAGCAGCATACAAGTTAGGATTCAATTTGCCCATCATTGGCGTGGATTGGGAGGGTCAATCTTCAACAACATTCAGCAACTCAAACAACAGTTTATGTTCATAAAACCAAAGGGAAAATTTAAGTTTGGAGACTTATGATCATCTTAGAGAGGATTTTGCTAAAATAAATGGAGCTAATCGTCCTAGGAATGTGAAGTTAAGGCACACCTTGGAAATCACCTCTGTGGCAATGTTGACCAGAGAGAGTGAAAGGTTATGCTGGCTTCCGACAACCAAGCCCAGGACTGTTCTGTTACCTCACCACTTCGTATTTCCCCTACATTGTTACTCAGACAGTGAAAAATTAGCACAGCCTTGGTTCAGGGCAGGGATATTAGGCAGGAAAGCTTGAGAGACCCGCATGAGTTGGTTCTCAGCAGAAAGCCAGCCTCACATCCCCAGTCACAGAAGAGAGGCTAGACACTCTGGCCTTCCCGATGATCACATCATGACCAAGATTGTTCCTTTGATGGGTCCTTCTGAAATATAAATTAACCTAATCACTTCTGATGTTGGGAAACAAGAGACATCGGGGTGTTTTGACTGACACAGTCCCAGAGGGTAAGGACTCTGTCAGTTTTAGCAAGCAGAGCAGCACAAGAGCAGTGCTGGTGTGCTGTCAGTCCCTTTTACCTGTGACTGAGCAGCCACAGGTTGGAACACCTCAGGCGGGCACCTGCATCTCCTGTCCAGCACAGTGCCACCCGAGAGGAGCTGCAGCCCTCTTTCACAGTGTGAATCATCAAACCACAGTAATGTGGCCTGACCAGGAGGTGTGTTTCTTTCATCCAAACTAAAAATGCTAGTGAGAGGCACCTTATGTGTCCTGATCCTGCCTCCCTGGCCCCAGCTTTGCTTGTACCCTCCCTAAAGCTAGGTTTGTACGTGGACCACCCTTGCCTAGCTGCAAGGTTGAAGTCTTCACAGGCAACAAGGGAGCAGAGTGGTGGTATCTACGCTGTGAAGAGAAGAACAAACACCCCAAGCTAAAGTCATTGTGGCAAAGTGGAGCAAGTGAAGCAAGGTCTCCCTCAGCTGTGCACTGCTGTGGATGTGGACCCTGGCTCTGCACCAGGACAGACTCCTACAGCACGCACACACCGTGTGTGTTGTGACAGCGGCTTTCCTGAAGCATTTGGCCTTAAACCTCTGTAAACGCCCTGTACTTCGGGTTTAAAGCTGCACTGAAAAAAGCCCTTTGCTGCAAGATGCAAGAGATTACCAGTCTGCAGGGTAAACAATAGCTTCTATTTTGCTGCAAACTGATGCTCTTTTCTGGAAGTGGTTAACTCCAAAATGATGCAAATACTATTGTCAGCCCCTTTGACTCTCCCTGCTGACAATCTTATCATTCGGCTAAAATCCCTCTCCCACAAACCCACACTGCCTCTCAAAGAGCCAAGAGTGCTTGTTATCCCCTTCCCAGCTGCCAAAACCCTCCAGCTGCCTTATAATTACCCCTGTAATGTGCTTCTGCATATCCAATACATAGATCTGCAGCACACTAAAAATTTAAGGACAACATAAAATAAAGAAACAACAAATTAAGGAGCACAAGGGGTGCTGGAGCAATGACATTGTTAATTTTTCTGTTTACTTCACTGATGACAGCTGTTTTTGATCCAAAACTGCTGTACAATAAAGCCGAATCTCAGGGATTCATTGCTCAAGGTCAGGAGAGACCATTATGATCATCAAGTGTAACCTATTGCATAAGAGATCCAGGGTACCACCCCATCTTTCAGATTCGCAGATGCATCTGTTAGAATGTCACCTAGTCTTGGCATAAAGACTGAAAGGTCTGGAGAGTTAATTAGGATGTTAGAAAAGCCTTTATTTTTTGTTTTGTTAGTTACCCTCATGTAACATTTATACCCTCGTTTTCTCTTCTGCATCTGTTTTGCCTCTGCTTCTGCCCACTGGATTGTACATTTTCCCTGAATGGAAGTCCCCATTCAGAAATCTCTTTCCTACTGCAGCACTGTTACCCAGTTGCCTTATAATTTCTGAATTACGTGAAGTAGATCACTCTGTAGTCTCCCATCACAGGGAGTGTTTCATGGCCCTTGTACATTCTCACACATTCCCTCTATGTGCTTTCATTTAGCCAAGCTTACCTGGCAGTGTAAGGGTCTTTGTATGAGGCCCTGTTCTCCCTCAAAAGTCATCAGAGTAGGCAGTCAGTGTCCTTGGTACTTGACTGCCCTTGGCAGTGGTGTGCTCTCATCTCTAAAAGGAAGTGTCTGTGTCACTCAGAGGTCTTGGCTGTTCTCTAATCATTTTCCCCCAGGTCTTCTGGCGGGTGGATCAGGGTGGCTGGGTGAATGGGGACAGCACCTTGCTGGCAGGAGATGCAAGGAGGCAGTTTGCGTGTGCGGGTCACAGCTCCCGCTTGCCTCCAGCTATTGCTAATAGGCAGTGTGAGCCTTGCACTCCTTCCTGCCCTTCTCCCTGCCAGCGTGCAGGGCCACCTGCCTGCCTGAATCATGCTGGCTTTTGCCTGTTGCTCAAAACATTTCCCTTTCCCCATCACTGTACAAAAGCAGGCTGGATGAGCGCAGCTCCTGGTATATCTGGCAACACATCAGGAGCAGGCTCTTTGCACATTCCTATATATTTTTGGCCCATCTGATCCTAGTGCCATGCACAGTGTGGAATGGGTGAAGAAATGTGCAAAGATGGTAATTAAGTGCAGCACGAAACGCCAAAGCAACAACTGGAGGATGGCTCTAGGGGCTGGATGTCAGGTTGGTGAGGCGTCTGAGAGGGGTTTCCATTTGCCAGGCCTATTCACCCAGCCCTGCTTGTAATGCTATCTGGTTTCCAGGGGTGTTTTATCAAACCTGAAAATGCAGAATGAGCCCCATGGATGTAGTGGGAAATGAGCCTCCATCCTTGGAGTTCCATGGATAAACACCAAGCAGCAGGTAGGTATTGCTGATTCAGCAGCCCTTTCTGGGTTGGGCTCATTCTGCTACAGGACATCATTAGAAGAGGCTGAGATATTTTGTTTTCATAGCTTTTTAACCTTTTCCTTCCCAAAACAGTGTTTGTATTTATTTTGGCACCTTGAATGTTTTGAAGAGAGGATCAGTTTGAATTTGCTTAAGCATTTTTCCCCCTTAATCCCATTAAGTCAGTCTCTAATTCTTTCCAGGGCTCCCTTCTGTGGAGCTATTTCCTCTTGGAATCATTTACTTTCTGTGGATTGGGGGAATTAATGAGGCAGATGCTGCTTTCATTCTCATCACTGTAAGCCCAAAACAACTTCAGCAGTTTGCTGGCACAGACCCAGATTTCACTGGTGTAAATGAGGTCAGAATTTGGCTCACTGTGCTTACTTTTGCTAAGAGATAAGGAGGTTACTGAAAACAAGAAGTCTTGTGCAGGTTGGGAAAGTCCAGTTGGAAGTGGGTGAAGTTCATAGTTTCATTGAAAGTCTGAGTTTCTGCATTTCCCCACAGAGAGGCTGTGCTGAGCACCACAGATATTCAGCAACACGGAGCACTGATAAGCAACCACTCAGGGAAATGAGGACAAAGACTTTCAGGAATGTCGGAATTGTCTACAGGAGCAAGTCTCAAGGGCACAAACCTAAGTCATACCGATGCAAAATTGAAAGTTAAGAAATACAGAGAAAAATCAACTGGCTGTGTCAGTCGGTCTTCAGGTGTCTCACAGGGAAGAGGGAAGCAAACAGAAAAGCTGAGATACATGCAAATGGCTCGGGGCTGACATCAAAGATCAGCACGTACCGTGGTGGATAAAATCGAGAAAGACATAAAGGAAACGTAACTAGCACAGGACAGGAAGGCGAGCAGGGAAGCATTCTGGCTGTAGACTGGTGGTCAGAGGAAGGCTGAGGAAAGCATCAGTCGGATGGCATCGCAGCAGCACTCCACACAAGGGTCAGCCCAGGCTGGGACCCTCCGTGAACCCTCAGGAGCAGCGTGTGGGAGCGGGGCTCCTCGCAGAGCAGCACCCTGCCTGGCTGCAGAAAGGGGAAACAAGAGGAGCGAGGCAGCTATGGCCAGTCAGCTCTATTTCAGTTCCTGGAAATGCACTGGAACAAATAATTAAACAAATTAATCATCAGCACCTAGGAAACAACCAGGAGAAGAGGAACAGCCAGTGCTGATTTGCTAGGAGCAAATCATGTCAAATCAGCCTAATTTAATCCTGCAACAGGTCTTGTGGATAGAGACAAAGCAGGATACTTCTGGTATCTTGATTTTGGTACATCTCTGGTACCATCTCATTTCATGTTACAAAAGGTAAATTTAAGGAAACGTGCCCTAGAGAAATTACCTTAAGTGAGGAGTGCAAAACGGGTTGGAAAAATGTGCTCAGAAAGAGTCCTTGTAAAAATACAAGAAAGGGTTGAGTAGGGTTCAACAGAGGTCCAGCCACTGGATTGTGAGATAGTGGGCATCCTTATCAGATATGCAGATGACACCAAACTGAGAGGGTCCGCAAAGACCTGAAAGAGGATTGGGATCAAAAATCATCCTGGCATGTTAGAGAAAAGGTCTGAAAAAAGGGATGTAATTCAATAAGGAGAGAAGCAAAGTTGTGCACAGAGGTAGGTATAGTGAGCTGCACAGGGACAAAATGAGAGACAGATGATTAGGCAGGTGTGGAGCAGTGCAGCAATGCAGGGACCTGAAATGAATAAAAAGCGCCATTTGTCATCCACGAGGCAGTCACCATGTCAGTGCGCTCGGAGAAAAGCTCTGCCTGCACACAGCTGTGCCCTCTGTCTTACCCAGTGCTGCTGCAATCCTTGTTCAGTTCAGGAAAGTCTGGAAGGAAGTGGGATGAGAGGTCTAGAAAAGAGGAATTGGGAAGAAACACTTACTCATAGGGATTGTTTACTCCAGAAAGCAGGAAAGCAGGGGAGACACAACGTTATCTCCAGAGAAGGAGGGAATAAACGTCCTCCAGACAGTTCTCTGTATCCATTGTGAGTGTGGTAAGAAACAGCATGCCTTGAATTGCAGCAAGAGAGGTTAAAGTTAGATGCTTGGCAAAGGGGAAGGCTAACCAACACTGAACCCACCTGCCTGGCAAGAATATGAAACCTGTATTCTTGCCGGTGTTTAAAGGCAGGCTGGAAAATTCTGGAATATTTCTGAAATCAGCCTCTTGAGGTCCTTTCTAGCCATGTTTTTCTCCAATTTTGTGATGAATGGAGTTAAATGAATATAAATTACCTCACACGGGGACACTGACGTTCAGGCTCGGTGATGAATAGTGATCAGCGACAAAACTGTCAGCTTGTGGGGAGGCCTCCAGTAGGGTTATTACTAGAAACTGGTGTTAACTCCAGTTTTATTTACCATCTTCATTAATGATCTAGAAAAAGCATTAGACAGTGTGTTTATTAAAACTGCAACTGATACTACAGTGAGGAGGAGATGCAATAACCAGCCAGGAGTGGAAAATAACGCAAAAAGACAAAAAAAAAAGGTATGTGACATGGGGAGAAAATGACCTAGCTCAAAGGACACGCAGAACAATATGTCTAGCAAAGAAGTAGTCCAAAATTAAGACCCTCTATGGGAGAAGGAGACCCAAATGCAAGGAAACACTTTGCAGTGTTAGCATACAGGAAATTGAACAGGAGTTTACAATTTGTCACGTCAACAGAAAAGGTCTCAGTGTGGCTTTGGGCTGCATGACAGACCTCGGGGCAGAGAGATAAGCAACTGTCTGATGGCTGTTGTGCAAGCTGTCTTGCTGGGTGCCTCCTGACCAGCGTGGCTGCCGGGCTGGAGGAGGAGCTGGGAAAACCAGAAAAAGTAATTGAAAGCTGAGAAGATTGGCTTATGGAGAGAGAATTATGTAGGTACTCTGTGGCAAAGCAACACCAGGTTCACGCTTCTGAGGTGTAGATAAGTACATGGGGAAAGGTGCCCTTTTTAGCAGGCATAATTATGACAGGAAAATTGGGCATTGTATCGATATGAGATATGTTATACTAGCATTGCACCTCTTGGTTGGCCACAGAGCAGTTACAGAGTGATACAACAGCCCCCTGGGGCTCATCCACCGCTGGCTGCCGGGGTCCAGGCTGGCACCGAGCTGTGCGAGAGCTGAGGCGTCATCCCGGCACCTGCCTCGGGAGGCAGGACCTGCGGAGCAGACTCCTGGGAAGGGCTGTTGCTGCCAGGCAATTGCAAAGAAAAGGATAACGTGTCCACTTTGTGTGACCGGAGCCACACTGACATTCATTGATAACAAAGTTGCATAAGCAAATCAACACGATGAGCCACGTCGATTGGAGGGGGAGACATCTGTGCTGCTCAGGGGGACAAATCAATAGAGAAAGAGATGCTATTTTCGGGTTTCCAGAGAGGCGTTACTAACAAAGAGAAAGCACAGGTATAAAACTGTACTTGACAGAGTCCTTTAGAGAGAAGATGAAGGTAAAGGCTTTTCTAACTTGTGATTTTGAGCCTTTTCACTCTTTGTCCAGCTGGCTTTTGAGATGGAGGTCTAAGAGTGCAATGGTGTGTTTGTCCCAGCTGATACTGGAGCGCACAAGCTTTGAACAATAAGGCTTTGTTCTTTTGCCAAATACAGCAATGCCTCTGCTGTTGCTTGGAGAAAAAAAGGAACAAACACATTAGGAAGTCACCGAAAATGAAATGATGGCTCACTTCAAGGCGTTCAGTAGCACACTGCAGAGATGAATGAGTTCTGCATGGCGTGTGAGACCACGAGGAGGAGAGAGCTTCAGAAAGACACCCCTTAGTTCCCACCACACTTGCAATATGGCAGAGGAGATGACCTTCAGACACATCCCCAGGATCAACAGGCCCCGAAATGCTTTGCAGGAGAACCCTGCGGCCCACAGCTTTTGCAGGGACTGTGGGCATTGCCAGCAGAGCGTTGTGTGAGGGTGCGCTTTGCCTTTGAGGAGCAGTCACCCCGAAGCAAATCCGGTAGCTCTTTCCAGCAGAGGACTTGAAACGAGACTCCACAGCGTGGCTGACAGGCCAACGCTGCCAGCTGCAGGGCCACAGCAAGTTGCAGGGCCACCAAAGCCTGTGGCTTGCCAAGGGCAAGGCAGCTCAGCTCCTGTCTCACAGCCCAGTGCCACCAGCAACAGGGACAGAGCAGGCGGGAAACGAATTCACAAAGAAACTCAGGGGGAAAATAGGAAGGTGGAACAAGCACAGCGGTCCAGAAGAATAAATTTACTGAACATACATTCTTGATTTTAATGGGGCCCCTAATAGCAGGGTGAGCCCAGCAGAGTTGGTTATCTTCCTGAAAATGCTCCCAGAAAATGTGGGACTCTGGCAAAGCCATTTCTTTCACTTGCTTGACAATGGGAACCGAGGGACCCCCAGTACAAACACAACCAACATAAAGCTGAGCAGATGTTGCCTTGAACTTGTCCTCAGCTCATGAGGGAGAATTAAGTGATATGAAACCACTGGAGCAGCCCAGGTGGGAAAGATTACTTCACTGGGGTACGAGCTCTTATTGGAGTTAGGGGAAAGAGCTGATAGTTGTGTGTTACATGCTGGGACCAATTACACTGAAAAATGCAGAATACAGTGAAGGGGAGGTGTGGGGAGTGAGAAGAGATTAAAACTGCATGGCTGTGTTAAAGCCCAGAAAAGAAGAGAGAGAGGCAGAAAGACAGGAAGAAAACAAGAATGAAGTTGTGCAGGGTGTCTTAATACAGGGTCCAGACAAGTTTCCCATGAGCTCATCCAAATGCATCTCAGGCCAGGCCAGGCAACTCAGGCCAGTAGATGCACAGCAATCACCCTGTGCCTGTGCTTGCAAGTGCTGGGAACAGCAAGAACAAAGGGTGGGCTCTTCAGCTCTCTAATTCTCCTTCCTTATTTTGCAGAATTGCCACATGCTGAAATAGCAAATGATGTATGAAATGAAAAATCACTCCCCAACCAATGCATATAGATGATGCAGAGAGTATTTGGCCATTACTTCCTTTCAGTAATATTTATCTGCATTAATGCCTCATTCAGAGGTAGCTGGAAATACCCAGAATGTGAGAGTAAGGGGATCGGAAGAGAGATCAGGGAGAGAGGCAAAGCAGCAAAGCAGGCACTTAAGGAGGCAGATATAAAGCCTTTCCTGAATAAATCACCAGCTCAGTTCTGACCCAGGTTATTAGCAACCACAAGGCAATATCCTAGGTCCCAATGCTAACCAGTTATCTGCAAAGAGCAAATTCATTTAGTGGACTCCAGAGGAGTCATTGCCATTTGGAGATGACTTCGAGACCGGTGAGGAACGTGCTGGTGGCCCCAGGCCAGAAACTGGTAGGGAGGTGTTTTCCTGGTGAGAGAAGCCCTCCCCAGCTGGCATGCCATGGGGTGCGGGAGCAAGCCCGGCCATGAATGGGGACAGAAGCAGCAGGGTTCTCCCTGTGACAGCCCCAGGCAGAGGCACGTTGCCAGGGCTTGCACCAAGGGGAACCATGGGCAGCCCCAGCTCTCTAGTCTGCAGTCTCCATGCGCAGGTTTGAGTCCCATAAGATGCTGGCCAAACACAGCATCGGTGTTTAGCAGACAGCATTTGGTGCCCCTGACTCACTGATGTTTGCGTGTAGGATTACACTTGGATGTGCCCTCCCGAAACTGGGAGAGAGGAGGTGCACCCAGCTGAATGCCTCTTGCAAGCACCCCTGTCCTTGCACAGGAGTGTCACCCAGCAAGATGGACCCAACAGAAAAAGTCAGTAGAAGAAGCAAAAGAGATGCACTCAGTTAAAGACACAGTTGGGCTCGGTGTTGGCAAAAAAGGCCGTGGAAGAGCTCAGCACAAATTATAAGGTAAGAGCAAAATACCTTGCACTTTAACAGCTAGAAACCAAGGGATCATAGAACCCTACAAGATGCATTTGGGATGTTCCCTTTGCTTCCTCTTACTCACGTTTTACCTCCCCATCACCAGAAGAAAGCAAGTGGAAACTGCTGATAACTACTTTTGTCCTCCTAAAACTTCTTTGGCTTTGACTTAACGTTTCAGTGTGGGTCCAACTTGACCTTCAGATAACATGGAGTCAAGAGGAATTGCAAATATTCATCCAAGGACAGGTTTTGGCTCTCTGCCTAATGTCTGAAGGCACTTTGTGTTGTCTCTGAGTGATAACACATTTACATGACACCAAAATATATTTCAAGATAACACTAAAGATGTGATCCACAGAAATTTAGCTATGAAAAGTGTTGATGGGAAGGTCTGGAAAACTAATCTGTTGGAAGTATTGGCTAGCTTGGTGGGATTCACTAGCATGTAAGTCCGGGATGATGCTGCTGAATATGGAGTTACCCCTCCCATGCTGGTGTTCACCTGAGAGACCTCACTGACCTTCTGGCTACCTCGTGGTCAGTCCCACAGCCTTTTAGGAATTCCTTTGGCTGATGATTTGGTATGTGCTATTGGTGGACAGGAGTATCTGCCGTTTAATGAAGACATTTAAGTGTAAGGGAACCTCAGGTAAAGATTCTGCCTTTATGTGTGTTTTCCAAGTCATGCACTTGGGTGACACAGTTGTGTGGGATACACATCCAAAACTCACTCGCACGCTTGCTCGGATAGCTCTGCGGAAATACTGTGGACCAGCATGACTGTCCATAAGAGCCAACAGAAACCTCTAGGAGCAAATTCAAACTTCTCACAAAATCAGTGCTGAAAAGAATTCACATCTGGTTGGCTAAAATCACCCGGCAAGAATACCTGCCTACAAAGGGGCCCAAATGTCTTAGACTAGATTAATTAGTATCTGTACGGACAGCATGGTACACCAAAAATGTGTTTAATTAGCTTGAATCTTCAGCTTTAAGTCACTTATGTAATGTGGAGACTCCTAATCAAGCCTTTTTTGGAAAAAATACCCTTGTAAAACATGTGATTTTTCTCTCTACCAAGATGATGAAAACCATGGAGACTGCTTAGACTATATCTCCACACCTTTTCCTTAGAAAATCCCAAATGCTTGACTATGGGAATGTTTTTACATAAACCCAAACAGAAAATAACTTTCACAGGTTCCATAAGTACTAGAAATTATGAAGTCTCTTCCACACCCAAAATAGGACTTCCAAATTTCTCTGGCACTCCGTGAATGGACAGCTTGTTAAAAGAAAATTGGATAATAAAACAGTAGCATTTGATTCAGCCCTCACCCTTCCAAAGGCTTCTAAAATATTCTTAGCCCAATATTTTCCTCACAGGTTTATAGGAAATGATTTGGGCATAGTTCAGTTGAAAAAGAGCACCACACATGGCCAACCCTTTGACTCGGGGCAGTCTGAACCCTGGAAGGGGGCTGAGCACTGGGGAAGTCCAAAAGTGGGTGCTCACCTTCCCTGCAAAGCAAAGGAGGGCTCTTGCCTGGCACCCTCCTGGCTCTCCCTGGCACTTTTGGGATGTGCCGAACCCACGCATCAGACCCGCGGCAGCAGCGTCTGGAGGCAGCACACACACCCCATCCTGCTTGTTGTTTGTGTTTGAAACGCCCGGGTTGCTAATAATATACTTCAGTGAGGTGTCCAATGGCTGGGTGACTGGCTGGGTGACTAAAAAATATGAGTGAGAACTTATTTATTTACTCTGCCTCCTGCAGCTCTTTCTCCTAAGAGATACCAGCACTCCAGCAGCGAGGAGAAACCAGGAATTTTGGCAGTGTGCAGGGGTTTCTTTATCTAGGAAAACAGAGCAACTTCTAATCAGATGGAAAAGTTTTGATGCGCCAAGTTGGAGGCAGAGTGTGGATGCTCCTTGGTGCAGGGCACCCACGGCTGTGCAGAGCTGTGTCTCTCTAACGCTCCACCCTTGTGTTGCCACTGCTTTTCTGGGAATCATGCCAGCCACTGGGGAGTGGGAGCAGGCAGGCTCCTGTAGCCACCACCAGGACTGACTGGTCAGACCTTCAGTCTGCAATGGCCCTGCAGCCATTCATATTGCATCCCTCCAAAATGCCCTTCTCCACAAATACCTACCAAAGAGCACTGGGTGGCTTGGGATGTTCACAGGCCATTTCTTGGTTTGCAGTTTTTTCCTGCAAGGGCTGAAGTGGTGGGTGGGTGGCAGGCTGGGGCAGCTTCACACCCTGTCGGCCACCTCAGCACAGAGCCGAGGAGATGAGGAGGCGACACTGGGTGTAGATCACGAAAGGGACTTCCAGCATCTGATTTATGCTGCACAATTGCTTTCATTTTGCATTTCAGTCAGCTTGGACACTGAGGAGAGATGAACAAGAGATTAAGAATCACAGGCTGTCATCACCCTTCTCCTCCCACTGCCACTGTCCTGGTGCAATGCTCCTAAAAAGAGCTTCCAGACTACCTTTGGGAGCAGAAGCCTCTCTGCTATTGCCATCAGACCTGTTTCTGTGCTGCCTCCTACTATTGTGCTTGCACAAAAATCTGCACTGAACACAGGTGATGGAAAGAAACATTTGCTCTCAAGCAGTGCAGCAGCAGATGTCAGTGTGTGGACTACATGTTGCCCGACTCCCTTCCCCATGCATTTCTCGTTTGGGTGCTCCACGCTCCTCCTTTGCGTCCAACATGTCCTGCAAGGGGCTCCGAGTGGAAAAGCCCTGCACAAGACAAATTCCCAGACAGCTGCAGAAAGCTGGAGTCATCATCCTGAGAGACTTTTTAATATGCACAGCAGTGCTGGGCAGCACAGTAGATACGAAGTGCCAGCCAGCTCTGCCAACCCTTGTAGCGGCACAAGTGAGGGGCAGCAAACTGTGGCCTGGGGAGGGTGGGCTTCAGCCTGGAAGCCCATCTCCTGTGAACCTATGTCTTCTGGTTCCTTGACTCTGAGTGATCACTGAACAACACAGCCCCCTCTTTGTTTTGACGGTCTAAATCCCTATAAACAGAGTGCTTGTTCTTTTTTCTTTAACGTCCTTTGTGGTTTCATGAAAACGCCAGATGCTGCAGAAGCTGAAGCATGAAAGGTTCCTCTCTCTATCCTGTCCTCCCTGTCCAGCAACCACACTAAAAAGAAACCACCAAAGAAAGTGCTTGCAAATACCTGAACCGACAGCCCTGGTGATGGAAAGCTCTCCAGTTATTCATAGCCCAGATCGAGCCCGGGCAGCAGCTGTGCAAGTTTCCGAGCTGGCCCCTGCCAGCACCGATGGAGGCTGACCCGAAGGGCCCTACCTCGCCACACACTTTTCTTGCTCACTCCAGCCCTTGGCAGCTTGGTGGGGGTGCAGCCACGAGGCAGCGTGGGGGGTCATGGCTGCAGCTACCCCAGTCATGAGAGTGGGGAGGAGGAAATCATCATCATCTTCTCAAAAGCATTTCCAAGCCAATGCTGCAAGCAGCTCTGTGGGCGAGAGTTAAAGCTTTTCATCACTGAAACCTTGGGTTCCTGTTTACCAAACATTTGTTCGGTCTTTATGCATTTGAGTGAATGAGGAAATGAACCACAAAGCTGGGCACAAATGCCAAAACCCTGCTGAAGTACATAAATCACCCTTGTGCCACTTTCTGTGCCTCCTTCAGTCTTGAAAAACGAATTCTTCTCCTTAGAGTTGTTTCTCATGAGCTCCTGACGCTTCCCGGTTCACCATCCAGCCACCGTGAGCACAGCCTCTGCTTTCCTGGAAGCTCCATCACTGCCTGCACAGAGGCAGAGGCGAGTTGCTAGAAAGCCATGCTCCGTCCTCCCTGCCCAGCGCTCCCACTGCCGGTCCCACCCTATGCATGGCACGCACTCCCTGGAGCAGTAAAGGGAGAAAGACCTAAATCCTTTCCAGTCTAAAGGCTGGGCTTACTGCCATCCTGTCCCAGTCCCACACCCTCTAAATGAGCTCCCAGACCTCAAATTCTCTTTAATTGAAGAGGTGATCCTTTCACCATCCTAGGCCTGTTTGTTGCACCCAGTTCAATCTCCTTGCTCATCAGTTTCTCCAGCACCTTACTCTCTCCCTCACCGGGAACAGCCTTTTCAGCCATCTCTTTTTAGTACCTTTGTGGTCAAAGCTGAGTAAACCCTCTGAAACCCAGAAAAAGCTCACAGAGACAGATAACCCCAGACAGGGAAGGGGGAACAGATTGGGCAGCTGGGTATAACAGAGAACAGAGGCCACTCTGCTCATGCTGCAGCCACCCGAGGCTCAGCTTCTGGATGCCATGTGGTGCTGCAAAGCCACAAGGGCACTGGCCCCACTGCAGGCAGGGGGAGTTGTCTGGGGGCAGCGTCTCTGTTCCACCTGATACAGCCTCCCCTGCATGTCCAGAGGAGGGACAGTCATAAGACAAACAGTCCTGGCTATTTTCTCAAGCTGATAGCACACGAGCAGGGAGAAAGAACACAGCTGTTCAGCTTCCAGCAGTTCTCAGCCCCAGGAGGTCAGACCCTCCCTCTCAGGGGGTCAGCAGCCTTTCAGCTGTCTCTGACCACTGTTTCCTCTCCCTCAAACTCCTGTTGCCTCTTTTTTGTCTCTGCACAGCCTCCTCACCTCCCGAGAGCACCGCTGGTCTATCTGCCAGACAAGCTCAATGAGCAAAGAATTGAAATACACCCACCAGGTGAGGAGAAGGGACTTGCTGGGGCAGAGGATCATATCCAAGACAGTGGCAGGTAGGGGAGAGGGATCTTCCAAAGGTTATGACACTCAGCACCCACTTCACCTTCCCACCTGCCTCCCTGGGGTGTAGGGGCATTGAAACTCCCTCTGCCTGCAGCACACCCGAGGTTTTCATCCCCCTCCGCTGTGAGTGACTTATTCTCCTGTTGAAATTCAAGCTGGGTTATCTGACATGCTTTAAAAATTCAGGATGGTGTTTGATGCTCCTTGAATTCATCAGCAGACAGTTATGGTTTGGGTAGACATTTTCATCCTTTATTTTCTGCTTTCTCACCCCACAGAGTACTTTGCAAGTTACACCTTCATCTTGCTTAGGAAGTGAAGATGCCCAGGACAACTCCACACCATGCTGTGTGCCTAGAAATCCCCGGAGGCTACTCCTGTCTCTCCTTATCATAGTATGTGGCTGTCCTTGGCCCAGGTAGGACTTCTTACCAGGCTTAGCGGAGTAATGCTGTGGTTGCTCACACAGGAGCTCCAGGCCCCCATCTCTGCAAGCACTTATCCACCCAGGCTGAAGTCTTTCAGGCCGGTGGTGTGGCTCTGCCCTCCCCAGTCATCTGGAAGAGTCACTAAAAGGTACCTGATCTGCGTGATCCTTCGTCCACCACTTCTCTAACAGGCTACACAACTGAAATCCAGAAGGATTTGGTCCAAAGCATTAAGCGAGCCTCTTGCCTCATGCATGAATAAATACAGTAAAGAGGATCAGATGGTTTGCTGATGAGCACAGTTTGCAAGGTCCATGTCCTTGAGCTTTGCACACAAATGTTCCCTTCCGTAACAATTTCTTACTTATTTTCTTAATCAATGTCAAGACTAGGATTAGTTTATGCCCTGCCTCAGAGCAGGATTCTTGCACTGCGAGTGTGTGCTGTGTCCCGCTGGTCACCAGAGAACAAGAGTGCTTTGCAGCCATAACTAGCAAATAACAATGATACTCTTTAATAGGGAGCACATTTAAATGCAGTAACCACCCGCAGAGAAAAGCAATGCGTGCTACATCCTCCCTTTCCAGCGCTGGGAGAGAAAAACAGTTGTAACAATCGATGCACAGAAGTGACAACCCACTCATTGCTCACCAAGTCTGGCTTTGTGGGAAGGATCCCCCACAAGGCAGCTGGCTTGGCTCCACTCTTGATTGCTGGAGCTGGAGTATGACCAAGGCCCAGCACAGCCGACCAAACCATCTTCCCCAGGCGTTGTCACAGGCATATGCTAGTATTAAAAACAATCGGGGTTGTCCACGTCCACTTCTAAGAGCTCCACTTCACCTTGAGCCTGCCCCTGCCATAGGTGCAGCACCCCCAGCTCTGGATGAGTGGCACTGGGTGGCAGCAAGTGCTACGCCAGGGGCTCTGCAGCTGTAATTTCCCCAGCTCTGCCCACAGGTATCAATGTAAAAAACAAAAGCTGCACGGCTGACACAGCTAGAATGCATCTCAGTTCACACTGAATATTCATTCCCCAGCTTTTGCAGAAGGCCTTTAGAAACAGGAGTGCTTGCCAGAACAGTCCCTGCCTCCTGTGTTATTTCACTTTAGAAGAGCCTGCCCTGTAGAAGATTAAGTAACTTCATGAAGTATATAACAGGTCACTTGGCTAAGTAGACCAAACCTGCTGTCCTATAGTCTCCTTCACATTTTCATTAATTCTAAAATCAGTTAATATTATGTAATATAAATGCAGTGGTTTCAGAGACTCTAAGCTGAATGAGAATTTTGAATTAAGAGTACAGAACAACCTGAAACTGTCTTTGCAAAAAAAGCCAGAACTGGAGCACCCAAGGGCTCCGTCTGGCCTCATAGAGGCATGGCATTTCCATGAAATGGCTGTGAGCTGAATAAGTACTCTGGGTATTAATATTCAAAGCAGGGCATCACATATGGCTTATGAAACACCTCTTTATGTGGATTAAAGACCTGTTCTCAAGGCAGTGAGCTTCCCACTCCAGCTGGAGCCACTAGGCTCCAAATTCATTACCATAGCACACTTACTGGATAAAAAAAATTGGAAGGCTTCCCTTTCTATTAGCCTCCCTCTCTAACTATTAAGATTCAGCCTCATACCTGACTTGACTAATGATGAGTCCCAAGAGAGTGAACCCAGACTTCAGAGCAGCACAATGACTTTGAGTAACCTCTGGCTCAAGGTGAGAAGCTCACGTGGGACTAGTCCAAGTCGCAACCAGGTGGAAATATTAATGGCCATCATTACGGGAGCCATGGAGGGGTTTTTCTCAACCAGTGAGGACAGCAGCTTCTTTCCAAGAACCATGTCAGCTGACCTGGTTTGTACTCCTTGCTCCTGTTTACCCACACAGGCTGCTGCATGGTCCCCAGGCACATTCTACTGACCAGGACAACATGCTACCATCCCACTGGCATTGTTGGAACTCGAATGGGACTGTGGACATAATGGACCTAATTACACTTAGAGAAAGACCTTAATGCAGGACAGTGAAACCCTCTGTGGATGCCTTCTATGTACTTGAATGGAAGTCAGATTTTTGTTTCTGATTGAATAGATGTTGTTACACATACATACATACATACATACATACATATATATAGAGAGAGAGCATACACATGTACACAAGTTTGATTTGGTAACAGTTTCCTTGCAGCAAAGCATCATCTCACACGGCAGTGCAAGTCTTTCTGCCCACGTCCTGCTACTGAAAAGTGAACACCTCCCGGACAAGGAGAGCGGATTTGTTGCTGTGGTATCGCTCGATACGCAAGAAGTGACACAGAGCACCTGTTGGGTTTATTTGCCCGGCATGTGGATCCTCCAATTGCTAGCTCTGCTCAGCGCTCCAGAGGGAAAGCACAGGTTTGGGTCTGTTCCAGTGTATCTGTCCCTATTTTCAGAAAACATTTCCCTAAGTAGGCCAAAAATGTCTCTTAAATCTTGGGCTTTAAAGGATACATTTGTAAGTCAACAAACACACGAACAGGGTGACCAGCTGTTCTACTTTTGGAGGCGCTGTCCTAGTTCTCAGAAGCCAATCTGCACTGCACCTCCCATAGAGGAGAGAGGCCAAGTGTCCTACTTTCTTGGTGGCCTATTTGTCCTACCATGAGAAAGTAAGGTGTGTGACTCCACACATGAGAACAGAAGAAATCCTCCACTCTGTATGCTCACACAGAAAGCCAACAGAGATGCAAAACGTCCAGACCACTTCCAAGTTATGTCTCAAAGTCCTCCTGTTTCAGCTCAGACTCTTGTCTTGCAGCAATGTCAAGGTGCAGCGGGTGCTATTAAAAACTGGTTTCCCTGTCCTCTAATGTCACTTCCACTCTGAAGTCTCACCTTGTTAACACATGCAGTTCACTGCTCTGTCTCAGCTAGTGAGAGCGTATTATCACTTAGCTCTGATTCAGCAAGACACCTACATTTACACATTGCCTGTGCCTGTTCAGCAGGGCAGCAAGGGACACTCTTGAAGCTCCTTTTGACTCTATTAGGCATGCATTTACACTTAAGCATGGATGTAAGTGCTTGGCTAGACTAATGCCACGATGAAAAAACATCAGAGGGCTAAGCTTTGAACTGAAAATATTTTTTTATCATCAACTACAAGGGAAAAAAACCTTAAAATAATTTTTTCTGGAAATGCGTGACAAGCACAGAAGTAATATTCTGAGTAAGTATTCTGCTCCTCAGCAGTGTTGGTAGCAGGCTGCTGTGAAAATCCAGGCTTCAGCAAGGTAGTGGATGAATACAGCAACTTTCTGCATAGTCTCTACTGAGCTTTAGCCAAACAATGTGCACTGAATCCCTAAATTAGAGAGAAAAGAGGTAAAATTAGAGAGCAAGGGTAAAATTAGAGAGCATCCCTAAATTAGAACCACCACCCACTTTTTCTCCTGCAGCGTTTACTGTCAGTCTCAATCATCTTCTGCTCCTCAGTAAGGCAACCTGGGTAAGAGGCATGGAGGAGCTTCATGTTTGCTTAAAAACTTTAGCACCAGATCCGCTCTGTCAGTCACGTAGACAGCAGGAGGTGGAGAGGGGGTGAGACCATCCATGCGCTTCATCCTTCAAACATCTACAGCCGTCAACAAAAGCTGTATTCATGAGTAAGGACGGAACTTGGGCTTCTCAGGCTGTATTCAGCCTCCCAGAACTAGTTATCTCTGCTAGCAGGGTTTCACATGCACACAAACCCCTTTTCCTCTGGGTGTCCATCTCATGCAGACCTTTTTAAAATCTTCTCAAGTTCAAATCCTGTACGGCAGAGTTGCCTGATCTTTTGTGGGTTACATCTCAGTAGAGAGAGAAAGCTAACCTGGCAGATCAGATCTGCTGTTTCACACCCTCAGTTTCACACCTCTCCATTCACAAGCTGCTTTGCATTTCTCTTTACTCTGCAGTTTCAAACTCAGTAAACTTTGATCAGAAGTTTGATCGTAGGGTGGCTGGGATTTGGGGGTAGGAACAAGAACCTCCCCTCTCTCTTCCAAGCATCCATCCATCAATATCAGTGACTAGTTTTTATAAAAAAGGGTAACACTTTCAGAGAAGATATAGCGCCTTCCATGTTTTGACATTCTGGTTTTAGTCGAAGCATAATCAAACTTCTCAAAAATAAGGGGTTTGAAAACATTATCTCACTGCTTACAATCTGGGGGAGAAAAATCCAACAACATTCCTGCATTTGCTTCTGAAAGTAGATGTCACTTGTCCTTCACTTTCTGTACAGACAATAACAGTGGGCTTATCCATCTCGTTATTGTAGCCATGAATAGCTGAGAATGAAAAAATCAACATCTGAAACTGGGTGAGCTTGTGACGCTCCCTCCATATGACAGCTTTAACAAGACTCCCACCCCTAGTGAGTCACTAACTCTCCCTATAAACCCCGTCTGGGATGGGAAGCATGAGCATGCATTTTGCTCAGAGCCCTCCGTCAGGGAAAAGTTTTCACCTGGGGTTGTGTGACGCTGCCTCTGACTCTGCCACATCCCACCTGTGGTCTGCAAGCACATCTGCAGGTTCCCCAAAGCATCTGCTGGGACTCCTGCTAAAATGCCTTTGCATTTCCTGGCAACTTGAGATTTCCTCAAACGCGAAGGACACTTGAAAAGCAGCAAGCGAGCACCATTTAGCACCATCGGAGGGCCAGGAAGACTTTGACAAAGGTCAGGTAGTCCAATTCTCGTCAGAGTCCCTGGCTCTGTGGGAATAGTGCAGTTAATGCACTTTTATGATTAAGCAGCAGTTATAAACCAAAAGACACATCCAGTGGCTTAGAGTGGGAGACCTGTTAGAGTTTCAGAGCCCTGGATCATATGGTAAGAAAAAAGCCCCCCCAGAAATTCAGACTTTGCAGCAAAATGTTGTCTTTTGCGAAAAAGGCACTTGATATCATCGGGGAAAGAAGGTCACACCCCCCACACCTTCTTTGATTGCCAGCTGATGCAGGAATGCTATGTGCTTCCAAAGGTGAGGTGCCACCAAGCGTGGGTGACGGGCAGGCAGGGAGGGATGGGGTGGAGCCGAGCCAAGAGCGGCAGCGGGGCCCCTGGGGCAGACAGGAGATAGGGCCCTCACCCAGCCCAGCCTCGGCAGGCGGCTGGCACCAGGAGCGGCAGAGACTGGCTCTGCCTGCCCTCACGCTGTCAGGATGAACCCTGCAGAGCACAGCTATTATTTGCTTTAAAGAATGCATTTTTGGCACCCAGTGTACAATATGTTGCTGTTGCCCTCGTGACAACTCCATAATCTCTTCTTTCGCTTCCAGTGTTATTGTCCCAGTTTCCAAGGAGCAGACAGAAAGGATTTACTCTTCTGGAGTGGGATAATTCCTCATCAGGAAAGAAATGAGCAGAGACAGACTCGGGAAATTCTTCACTTGTCTATTTTTATTTACAGTGGAGTTCCTGTTATTACCTTGAACAAAAATAGCACCACAGCAAGGCTGCAGCCCAGTTTCCCTTGCCTTTCTGCAGGAGTCCATCGACACCAGCCCTCGGCCACAGCCCCCGGCCACGGCCTCCTCCCACCGCCTGTCCTCTTGGTCACCACCAGTCCCAAGGACGGGCACCAGCATTCACCCCACACCTCCCATGCCCGCCTGGTGGCTCATCACTCTGAGCAGGCTTGGCTGAAACAGCACTCACAGCTCCCAGCAAGTCCTGTCTGCAGCTCAGGGTCCCAAGACAGCCTGGTAGCAGCCATCTGGCATCAGTGCTGGCAGCAGTGAGAAGATCCCAAGAGCGCACGCTGCTCCTGCAGTTTCCCCTCCAGGGTGTTACGAGTTAAACCACAAGGGTTTAATACTCACCAGCAGAAGCAAACGGGTGGTGATACCCTCGTCAAAAAGTAACACAGCACTAAAGTACTGCTGAAAGATGACACCAAGAGAGGCAGAGAAGTGGCACCACCTGCATGGGTAACAGCCTCCATGCTGAGAGGATTCCGGCAAGGTTACACAATACCCGCAGTGATGCAAAGGGAGAGAAAGTAACAGCACCTCAGTTATCAACAGACACCATCTTTTGTATCAGGCAAAATCGCAGGCCGTTTTTAGATCCTCCTCCTTTAAAAAAACAGTCGAGAGTTTTCACAGCAAACTTGAGTTTTGGACATCATTTTCAAATCCATCATGTTTTATCTTCAGAAAAAAAGGCAAGATTTGCCTTTTACAAGGCCAAGGAGCCGCCAGCTGCTTCTCACTTCCTCCCCAGCAAGGATGTACACATAGGACAAAATTTTCAAAGCACCTCCAGGGATTAAGCACCCATTTCCCCATCTCCTGTTGACCATCAGTGGGACAAACGCACCCAACTCCCTTAAGCTCTTCTGGAAATCTCATCCTTTGATGTCATTTCAAAGGCTTCAAAGCTAAGGTTTGTCTCTTTGAGGCAGGGAGAGAAGGAGGAGTGTGGAAGCATTAAAGCAATTCATCTTAACGCCCTTTGCCTCATTCTGCCAGGGTACAAAGCATCACCAGGGGTATCACATGGGATAGCTCAAGGCAGAAACTTTCCCTGGCTGACCCTGCAGCTGGGATGCCCCTGACTTCTCTCTCATAGGTGATGGAGCCAGAGCCTTTGCCTGGGGTTTGAAGGGCCTGCAGCAAGGGAGTGACATCTCATCCCCAAGGAGACCAAAGCGCTCAACAGCCTGAATGCCCACGTCACTCATGCTCATCCTGCCTTATGGCCAGGCCATGGAGGCACAAGCAGGGTGTGTGCCTTGCTCGTGGTAGGAGGCAGGACCTGCTTCACCTGGCTTTGCTTCAAGCACAAGCCCTTTCTTCCCTGCACATCTCCCCACCTTTCCCACATCTGTTTTCCTTGACACCAACCGGAAAATCCTCTTTGAAACATTTTGGCCTCTGAGATAGGAAGTTGCTGCTACAAGCTTCATGAAAATATGCAGCTGGACAGGGCCTCTACAAATCCTCCTCCTTCAAAGGGAAAGAATTATTACACATTACTGAGCATCAGAGAATTCAGTCTTCAGCTCATGGCCTGCTCTTATATGGAGTTGCTGGGTTTGAATGCAACTCTATGCAATGCAAACTGTAAAGCTTTTTCCCATGATTATGGTATTCATAGCACTGCTGGTCTGAGTAGATTCTCCAAGTGCTCATTTTCTTCAGTCAGTCAGCCCTCAGCACTGTGAGAACCATATAAATCCACAGAAAAAAACCCAAACCAACAGTCTTAAATGGTTCCACTACTCATTGAAACAGACTAGGAAAGCAAAATGAAAAGTTGTGTATTGTGATTTGCCCAGGGAGGGGAGAGAGAGAGGGTTGGGGGGTTCCCTTGTCCATTTGTGGTAGGCTGAACCAGAGCATCACCATACTCTCTCATTTTCTCTCATTAGAAATACTCCCCAGTTGTAATTTGCTTTAATTTGGACAGCAGATCAGTTCCCCTGTCACGCGCAGCGCTTCATCCATGCCAAGCTGGAAGGCTGGCCCCAAAAAGGAGAGCCCTGCTCAGGACAGGTGGTGGCTGCAGCCGCCTGGAGTTCATCCTCCAACCTCCCATCTCACGCCTCACAGTGATGCCATTTTCTCCAAGTGCAAACTAGGCGCCCATTTCTGTTTCCCTTGCAGCATTGCCTACCAGCCACGATAAGGATGATTTATTTTGGTTACAATACCCAGGCACTCCAGTCAAACAGGCAGGCCCCCAGCGTGCCAGATACAGGGCAAAACAAGACACGCTGAAGGTCACCTCCTCCCCAGTGAACTTGCCATCTGGGAGAGAGCCTGTGCGAATACCTTAGCAATGTAAATACCATCCTACGGCTCACTAATGACCTCAATGAATCAAGAGGAGGCCCTTGTTTACCCTATGAAAACTTCCCGAAATAGCACAGCAAACAGAAACATTGCCTGTGCCTCTGGGGTCCATGAGCACTTTGCCGTCCCCATTGGTCCCACCTCTGGAGAGGGACAGCAAGGAGAAGCCCCAGGAGGCAGCTCTGCCCTGCTGCTGCCACTGCAAGGGTGCTGTGTGGAGCTCCCGCTGCTCCATCCTTCCTCCACCAGCAACACAGCTTTCACACTTCCCCAGGGTCAAGAGAGGGAAGCAAAAAGCCTGTGTGAGGAAACGGGGATTAGCCAGCACTGCTGCTTGCTCCACTGTGCTTTGCTGGCCTCCACACAGCACATCCACGGGAGGTGTGTCACAGCTCGCACCGCCCCGTGGCAGAGAAGCCGTGCATCCCCCCGGGCAGGGATGTGTGCTTCCCTTAGCGGCTGCGGGCTGCTGCCCTGCAGCTGTGGCTTACAAAATGTCTGCTGAGCCTAAAAATCACACGGAAGCCACTGGAAGGGCTCACATCGCCCGATAGGGCTGGCGCGTTCGGGAGCGAGCGGAGCAGCAGGGGCAGGGAGTGAGGGGCTGAGGGAGATGAATGGCGATATTGTTTCTGCCTCCCTGCCTGCAGTTTTATTAAGTGCAACATCTTTCATAAGATACTAGAGCTGGATGACATTTCTCAACCAACACTTTAAAAAAAAAAATTCAGCCAGAAGTTGCTTTCAGAAAATCTTCTGATTTGAATAAAAAGATGCCAACTTGATATAATTTTTTTTCTGTTTTCACAGAAAAAGTGGGGGTTTTGGGGTTTTTTTTTACTCTTTATTCCTCTTCATTTCTTCAGCTCAAAAAAAAAAAAAAAGACAAAAATGGGAGAGTAAATCCATCATAGGGCAGTAGGTTTTGGATTAATGTTGACAATCATTCAGTAATACTTTACTCAGCAGGATTTTTTGTGAAGATCCTGAGCTACTTTCAAACTCTTCAAGCAACACTGAAAAAAGACAGGTCGCAATTCTTAGAGAACTCTATAATCAAACCAGGGATCTGGACCCAAAGGTTGTCAAGGCCTGGGTAGGGTTAATTTGGGTCTTCCTCTAGCGCTAGCTGTACCCAGTGCTGACATGGACAGGGCTCAGCCCGGCAGGAGGGGAACAGCCCCAAGCCACAGCCAGCGGGAGCGGGGCAGGGTAGCAGTGCCAGGCTGGGGTGACACAGGGACCCTGGAGAGGAGGTGGTGGCAGAGGAAAGGTGCTTCTGGCAGCAGAGGCGGTGAGGGATGCCGAGGAAGGAGAGGGTACGAATGTGGGGACAAAGTGCCCAACGCCGTGGCTGCAGGCTCCCGCAGGCCAGCTCCCCACGGGTCGCTCCAGCGGCGCTGTCGGACCCCGGCCCCTGGCTCTCGGTGGCACCGGCAGCACCAGCGCGGGCCAGGGCGATGTGCGGGCAGCGCGCAGACAGCGAGAGCGTGAAAGGCACGGCTGGAAACCTCGCCGTGGTAGCACTGAGTCAGTACCACTCCCTTCCCTAAATCCTTGCTTAGGCAGCTGTTCCCAGGCCTGCAAAAACAAAAGGCGTGAGATGAGAAGGAGGCCCAGGAAAAAATAGGCTACGGCTATAGAGTGTGACTATCATAAACAGCTAATTTAAAGAGCTTAACACAAGTCTTCTTGTGGGCATCATAATGGCACGCTGGCTGCATCCATTATGTATGGAAACGGAAATTTGCTGATTCAGCTGTGAGGGCTTTTGAAGTGATGGCAGCTGAATTTGCACTGAGCCTTCGTCTGTCAATTCATCCTTTTAACTGAACAGGCATGTTTTTAACAAGCTGACGCTTCTTCAGCCTGACAAATGGTTTCTAAGACATCCTTTCTCTTTCAGCTGTTTGTCACTCACTCATGTTCCTTCAGGTACAGACCTTTTTTTTTTTTTCTTTCACAGCAGAGCACTTCCTCTTCCTCTCCAGCCCATCTGGCTGTGCAGCATCACACTGCAGAAACTCTTATGCAGCACCAGAAGAAAAGAAAACAGCTGGGGAAAGGTTACCATGTCACATGCCCTCCTCCACAGATGCTATAAGCTGATATGTTCAGCTCTCAGTATCCGGGGTAATGAGGGCAGAGAAAGAAAAGCAAAACTAATAATACAAAATATATGTAAATAAGGCTTCAGGAATGTAATACTTTAATACCTTTACCTTTGAAAAAACAAGTTTAAGATGCAGCATGAGGTTATAAATAAAAAGGGAAAAACATTGCACATTATACTTTATAATGGCTCTGAAAGAGTTCTGCATTTTTTAAACACGGCACATCTAATCTGCAGCTCAGAGAATGCACCCACAGATAATCGAGAGTTGACTGTAAAAAATCTTTTTTTGAATGACAGCTTGAAAAGTTCATGCACATTTCTCATGACAAATCCCCTAATTATCATTTCCATCAATAGACTGTTAACATATATTCTGGGCACTACAGGCAGCAGAAAAAAACCCAAGTGGGAAGCACCAGAGATTTATCGTTCAGATTATAAAGAGCCCAAGTTTCAAGCAGAGCTGCAAAAGGCCAGCAGTCAGCTCGGACGAGGATGGAATTTCTACCTACACACCAAGACTGCCTACTGGTGTCAATGTTACATGTCGTGATAAGAGAGTTTGTAGAAGTGGCCCTTAAGCTCAAGCTTCATGGCTTAAGCTGAGCTCTAATTAGCAACGGGCAGGGAAGGGGAGGGCCAGTAGGGCAGAGCCTTTCCAGGGTGCTCACGCTCTCTCCACAGCTCACCAGCTGGCACGGAAGACAAAACCTGCCCCGAGCTCTCCCCGTCAGTGCTTGTATGCCTGATAAGATGTGTGAATATAGCCATAAAAATAAAACTAAAGTGCATTTTTCACCATCACCCCCACCATGAGAAGCCCACCCAATGTGCTGTGTATAGGTAATGCTGTTGGCAACTTCTCTTCAGCGGTGGAGCTTTACGAGGAGGACAATCAGTTTGGATTTCAGGAGTGCATGGCCCAGCCAGTCATTAAGACGGAATCAGTCACAAAATTTACATCCAGACCTGTCAAAGTCTTCAAGACCTGACAAAGTCTTCAAGTACATCCATATTGAAGCCTGTGTTGCAATATGGGGTCTGGCTCTGCCCGTCACGAAAATAATCATCTCCAGCACGGTGTTTTCACAGCCTGAGCACGGTACTTTCCCTCCACTCTGAGTTACAGAGACCACTTTCAATGGCCTCTGCGTTACAACTGCACAGGCAGGGGGGTTTCTCAGCTCCTGCAGGCTGAACATTCAGCTAGAAGACAGTAACACAGCGAAGGAGTGTCTAAGTAAGGCTCTGAGGGGTTCACAGAAGTTTATTCCATGCAGAATGCATGATAGTTCCCCAGTCTGGTCCAGCCTCATAGGCCACAGGACCCAGAAAGGCAAATGATGATTTGGAAGCAAAATATTTACCTAGCCGAGCAGGGTAAAGTGCAGCAAACTTCATGAAATCCAATACTAAACTCCATATGCAGATCTCATGGACCTGGAAAGACCTTTGGCTTTCTCGTGACAGAGAAAGTCCTAAAGTGAGGGGATCTTCTAACCAAGTCCCAGTGTGATTTTGTCACTGGCAGCCTCTGGGTTGAAAGGAACAGGCTGCTTCTCACAGTGACCTGTTTACTTTTTCTATTCATGGCTGTGCCTTTCTCATTTAGGAGATCAGTTTGCTTTTGCCAGATGGAGTCAAAGTCACCACTGTGAATCCAGCTTTTTTTTCCTTGTTTCTTGGAAAGCACCAGTCAGTACCATGTCAAGAAAAACAAACAAAGAGGTTTGCTTAGGATCTATTTAAAGCAATGCATCAGTGGTAGCTTCAATACAACCCCAGGGTCAGCACTGGTGTTTGTGACAAAACTGGGGCTGCTGTACGTGAGGAGGGCTGGATCATTGCAAAGCTGTTGCAGACAACACCCCATCTTCCACCCAAAGAGGTCAGAGCCATGCAGAATGCAAGCAAGAGAGCTCCTCTCCAGCATCTCCACTATCCCACACTGGCCATGTAGGAAAAGTCCTGGAGCTCAGCCACTGCAAGCTGACATAAGGTCCTGAAATGTAGCAGACACGCTGAGTGACTCGAGAGGAGGATCTGAGTTTTCTGTCCCTGCCAGCAGACCTTGAGCGGTGGAAGAGTGCTCTGACCCAGGAGAAAGTCTGTGCCTAGCAGGGGGTGACATGGCAGCACATTTGCCACCACCTCCTCTCGCACCCGCCCTCGGCACCGAGAGTCAGAAACTATCTGGAGAGGGAGTGGTGGAGCAGACCAAGGTCTGTAGAAGGTCCCGTCCAAAAGAGGTGTTTCCTGCTGGAAAGCGCAGGGCTGAGCACCCCATGCTGCCGGGAATCCTACACCACACACACACTGAGCCCAGGGAAAGGGCCAATAACACATCCCCACCTTGCCAGAGCATCACGAGGCTAATTTCATTAGCGTCCGTAAAATACTGTGATGCTGTCCGCATGGAGCACAAAGCATCGTTAAACAGCCACGCAGAGCAAAGCCAACAGTGCCTCGCTTTTGTTTATGCAAGGTATTCTGCTGATACTACACCCTTGGGAAATGGTAACAGCTTTGGTTACAACAGGGGGTTTACTACCACCTCAGCTCGCTGCAGCAATACTGACCGTACGTCTAAAAGCAATCTCAGAAATGTCTGGTCCACAGGGAATCTCGCTCTGTCCCACTTACGAGCGTGCCAGTGCTTGCCTTTTCCTTCTGCAGCTCATTTCTGTAAAAGACACATTCATAACTCCGAGCTCCTTACCAGTGAACCTAATCCAGCAAGTATCCAAGACATTCAGGAAAAGAGACTTTCATAGCGCTGGAATTTTTCCATGCCAGCACTTTTTCATCCTAAGATAAATGGCTTTTACTTACAAGGCTAAAGGCTCTATTCTTTTCAAAATACTTCTCAGCTTCAAAGCGGCAGTGGAAATTGGCCGTGCACCTGGCCAGCTGATCCAGCCTGGAGTCAACCAAACAGCAAAAGGCGTCTTTCTTCCCAGCAGCACCAAGCGGTGCTGTGCAGTGGACAAGCAGGCTGGAGGGCTGATGTAAATAGGCTAACACTTAATGAATCAGGGGGTGTTTAAGCAGGGCCCGGTCAGCACGGCACGCTGAATTTCCAGACGGAGGGCTGGTGCCTGGGATGCACCTGCTGTGTTGGATGCTCGGTCTCGGAAAAGCCTTCTGTGGAAAGATTGCTTTAGATACCCAACTGCTGCACTGGGGCAAAGCCTCCCTGAGCCCTGTCATCTATCACTGGAGCAGGCACTGAGGGACTGAACTCTGTAACAACTTGGGAACGGGCCAGACCTGAAAGCAGCTACACCAAACCCCCTCCGCTCACAGATTCCCTTGCGTGTGAGTGAGCTCTCCTGCAGATACTGGATGGAAGTGGATTTTATTTTTATCATAGGGGTGAACAAAGGCTCCAGCTGATGAGACATGTTTGTCTTTCTCACGAGACAAGTGTAGCAAACACCTTGCTGAAAGCAGTCTTGACCAAATTGCTCCCAGCCTTGGACAGCAGAGAAAAGTACAGAGGAGGAGGAAGAGGGGAGGAAGCACACTACTGGGGGAGCTGGCCACTGTACACAGAAACCTCATGTTTGCACGCAAGGCAACTCGTCTAAAGTCCAGCCAAGAGCAGCTCCCAGTTCTCTGCAGGGCTTGGGGGCAGGGGGGACACCCAGCCAGAGATGCCTAGAAAGTCCCAGGAGATCTGGGAGCTATCTGTGCCTTACTCCAAAACCCTTCCCTCCGTAGCTCCCTGATGCTGGGACCACCCATTTCTCCCCACCTTGCCCTCTGTCCCCAGCAAGTCTCTCCTGGCCAGGCTCCTGGCTGTTCAGCGCTGAGACCATCTGCAGGAGGTTGCACAATGCTTGGCCACATTCAGCTTGACCTGAGCAGGGGCTGTTGCTCTCACTTTCATGAGCCACAGCCATAAAAAGAGACGGAATTTGCTGGCCAAGGAGAAGCCAGGGCAAGCTGATGCAGTGCAGGCTCCCGAGGTCAGTGGCTGCAGCTCTGTGCCGGGGGAGGACATGCAATGCCTAATGTGGAAATGTTTGTGTTTGGAGCAATATATAGTTACATTTAGCCCCTAGCAGCTGCAGAGGCTGTTTACTGTAGCACACAGTCCTCAGCCTATTAGCTGAAGGCCTGACAGTGACCAGATGTGGAGAGGAGCGACTGCGGAGCCTGCAGCCGTATTTATCTCTTTGCCAAGATCCCAACAATATCTTGCCTAATAAGTCTGGCACAGAAATAATCATTTAAAGAGCTGAAAAACACAACATCCACAGCCCATCTTTACAGCCAGAAGGGGAGTTTTGTGAGGCTTACAGTCTAATCTTTCACCGTCCCAAGTGCTTCCCTCCTACTTCACAAACAGCGGGTGATTTATTTCCCAAATGGCTGGGCTCAAGCCTCCTCCATGTAATCACTCAACAGGGAGGCTGCACCTCTGCAGCCAAACTTGGCCACTTGCAGCAGCTGCACGAGGAGGCAGAAAGGAGCAGAAGCCACCCCCCGCCCCCCCCCACCTGCGGTGCCAACAGGCTCCTGTGGCGGGGGGGATGCCGAAGTCTCCGGGGCCTTGCCTCCTGCCCCATCTCGCTGATGCCCAGCCTAGAGCCGGTCCCTGGGGCCGGCAGCCCTAGCCCTGCCGCCGACCCGCAGAGTGCACACGCCTCGTGCAGCGAGGACAGCCTGTACTGTCCCCGTGTGTGTCCCGGCAACACCCAGCGCGCCGCAGATTAGAATTAATTTGCTAAATTAAAAAAAAAAAAAAAAAAAACAACCAACAAAACAAAGCAACTCATTAGGTGCTTTCTGAAGGCCCGGAGAACTGTATCTTTGCTGGCAGAAGAACTGGATGTTGGATCGACGTCAACACCAAGAAACATAAGTTGCACTCCACCGATTCGCGCAGTTTATGACCTTGGCTGGCAGATAAGCCCATGCAGTATGATTTTCTCTGTTTTGCAGGCTGCAGGTACCAGGTGTCGTTGAAGGTCAGCATTGAGGAAAGGGCTCTCCCACAGTCAGGAGAAAGTTAGGGAGAATGATTTTTATGCAACATAAGCTTGTAGATGATTAACAATTTTCTTTCGGTTAACCGAGAAGTTAATAGTTATTCAAAGCACTCCATTGTAATGGGAGTGGAGATGGGGAGATGTACTACATTAACCTTTAATCTTGGACTGTGCAATAAAAATTAAAATGGAATATGGCACATAAGTATGATTAATTCTGCTTGCAAAGGGAGAGGGTGTCAGTGTATGCTTTGCGCAGGAGTGTTTCCTTCTAACAGCAGGGCGCCCTGATGCAGGTGAGGATGTGCCACAGGAAGGCTGCACTCGGTGTTCAGTCCTGTGTTTTCCTTTTTTCGAGCATGCTTTTTCGAGTATGCTTTTTTGCATGCTCAAAATGCATCTTATTTCAAAATCCACCTTGTAAACTCTGCACCTCCCAAAAATCTCTAAACTTTAGGAAGTAGGTGGACTTCTTTTTTTTTAGTTTTGAAGGGGAGAAGGGAGAAAGAAGGGCAGAACTTGGCAATCTGAAACCGTGGAAGGCTATCATCAGTGAAACATCTGCTAGCCTGCCCCCACTGCAGTGCACAGCAGCAGGAAGAAGGATGGAGGATTTCCCAAAAAGCTGTTTCTTTCTGAACCCCCGCTTGCCCTGCCCTGTCTACCACTCCAATGGGCAGCCATGGGTTGAGCTTGGCACTAAAGACAGCCGGGGGGGTTACCCTGCCCAGGGCTCCCAGCCTCAGCCTATGTCAGAGCCACTTTTCCTGAGCACTGCAGTCCTGCTGATACACACGGGACCATTGCCACATGCACAGAGACTTGCTGAAGTCAATGACATGGAGTTTATTTTCTGTTTGCAAGCTCAGTGGCAAACCTTTGGAGAGAAAGATGAGCATGGGAGACAGGCCCAAGAGGCAAACTGTGCTCACGGTATTCCCCAGCTTAGCCATGTTTGGCTCTGGGGTTTGGTGGGGTTTTTCAAAAGTGTTGCAAAATCTGGGTCTGGATTTGTCTTTCCCCTTTTGTTCTTACTACTCTCCCAAGCGTGCCAAAAGTCCCTTGCCTGATGTCATCGACGGGTTTGACCTGGGCCGCTCTCAGCCAGCTTGAGGGCTGAGGGACTGGGTTTACGAGGCTGAATCAGAAATGTTTTCAAGGCAAATTCCTCCCACAGTTCAGACACACCTGAGTGAGCCTGCCCACTTGCTTTCCTGAGGAGCTGGCACTTCCTCATCCCAGCCAGAAGTGGAAGTGTTAAGCTATGGTAAGTGGCTGGTTGCTTTTATGAGTATTTTCTCAGCTATGGGAGTTTCTGTGAATCACACTACATCTCCAGCTGTCTGTAAGTCAACATGCATTTTCCAGCACTTTCTGCAGCCATCCAACACCCATGCCAATATAATGTGTGCATTAAGAGAGAAAGCAGACAGCTAGTGAGAAGGCACTGGAAGCAGCTCTGCCGGCTGAAGCGCACTGGTTTCCCTGACAGCCAAGAGGAGTGACCCCACACACCAGCACACCCCCGGCCCTCTTGTGAGGCCAGAGCCTGCCCCTGCTCCCGACTGCCTGCAGCAAGCCAGGCCCAGCAAGAGCAGGCATGGTAGCCAGAGAGCAGGGAGGAGAGGTGGCCATTCCCCTTGTCAAGCCAAGATGCTTTGCGTGCACAAAGCCTGCCAGCTCACAGACAAAGGGGAATCTAAATACCTCCATGGTGTGCCTGCAGATCCCCACACCACACTCAGCCTGCCTTTTGTGCAGGGGGCCTCCATGGGGAGGATGCAAGGATCCAGGCTTCACCCTGCTCTCCCTCTGCCCAGGGGTTGTTTACTCCCTTCTTCCTCCATAGTCAGTGCTCAGCAGTTTCAAGACAGCGTCTGTTCTTGTGCCTTCCTTCCTGACACCGAGCTGTGTTTTGGTTTTAACAAGTCCCAGTGGAGCTGAGCCCCTGTGACCACAGCAGGGCAGGCAGCTCTCAGCTGAGCTCGCAGGGCACGTGGAAGCGTGCGGTGCTTGCAGGCAGCACAAGCAAGGCCCTCTGCTTCCACGGCCCGTGCTCAGCAGCTCTGATGGGCATCTCCTTGAGGTCTCTCAGTCCCAGGCATCCTGCTGAGACCCAGGGTGGGTCAGCAGACAGCAGGCAGGGCAGGCAGGAGTGCACATCTCATTCAGAAGTAAGGCAGGTCACACAAAGACCGCGTCAGCCCAGGCTGAGAAAACACCACACGTTCGATGTATTTGTCTTTGAGAAAGAGGGTTAAGAAAGAATGAAGTCATAAACGTAAGGATATACATAATGGCATATCTATAATGGCTCTGTAATTGCCGGGCTTTTGTGCACAGTTAATCTACAACCTGGCTAACCTGCCTCAAGGTAAGCGAGAGGCAGCGACAAATGTGTGCCATCCTCCCACCCCCACACAAGCCACTGCCTCCAAACATTATAAAGAAAGTTATAAAGACAGAGTAACCTGCCAGTTACTCATCCTGAGGCCAGCAGGATGAGGCCTTTTATTTTTGCCGGGGCCAAGGTGCATCCTGATACCAGGAGTTGCATCACTGCTGGGTAATGCTGAGCCAACCACGCCCCACAGAGCCACACGGCACAGGACACAGCACTCAGGGAGAAGGAGACCTTCTGCTATCACTTAGCCCAACTGTGGGACCAAATTTTGGCAGGACTTTATTACAAAATGCTCCCGTGTGAAATTTGTTTCCAGTGAGAACCAAACATCTGGGAGAATATGCATTCCAGAGCAGACTGGGAATAGGAGCAGGCCTAGAGCAGCCGACTCTCATCTGACTGATGACAGAACCAAAGGTCCAAGATGTCTTCCTGGAGAAAAACCAGACACTGCATTTGCTCTGCATATGTGTAGAAAGCACCTGGACGTGGTATTTGGAGGGAGGACATTTAGGAACATGCCATAGCCAGAGGAAAAGACAACAAAGTGTTGCAGCTCCAAAAGCTAGCGTGTTGTGAATTACTGCAGAGTCACGCTTAGATCCAGGCCTTAACCTCAAGCTGGACCAGTAACTGCTCAGTAACTGCATCTAACGAAGCACAGTCATGCAGCATTTACAGCTCTCCTCAACTTCCATTTGCTGGCAGAAATCTTACAAGGAGCTGTAAATTAGCTGGAAAGGAAGGTACAGCAGTAATAACGACACACTGAGAACAAGGTGGGCTGCATGTAAAGTCCATTCAGGCTTCCCTTCAGACCCTGGGATGCTGAGGGGCAGAGCTCAGTGCCCACTCAGACACACTCTGGCTACTGCCACCATGGACCTGTGGGCACTTGGAATTCATTTTGCCCTGTCACGGCGAGCAGCTGCTTCTGTGCAGGTCTCTCCCCGAGACTCCCCGCACCGACTTTCTCTTCCCTGCACCCTCTAAGAGTGCAACTTTGCATCGTGAGACACGCATCCATCCTCTCCAGTCTCCTGCTGTGCCCGTATAGATGGCTGTGCATCCCAAAGCCCTGGGAGCCCCCACAGCAAGCACAACAGTGGGGCTGGAAAGTCAAGGGCATCCACACCACCATATCTCCCTGCAGCAACACTGGCACAACCCTGCTGCACACACGGTAAGGCCTCCACAGGGCGCCTGCTGCACCTGCTCTGTGGACAGACTTATCAGCCTCCAAGGCTGTGGAACTGGTAATCTATAAAAAGTATGAGTCACTCCAAAAAAATCTCATATCCTTCTCTAGTTCAAAGTGTTTCCAGAACTGCGCTGACTGTGAGGCCTTGAAGACACAGTTGTTTTCTGAAATTAAAAATTCCTTTTTCTGGTCTTTTGCAGCACCTCCTGAGATGTCAGTATTTTGCTGGGTGTCTTGTGTCTAAAAAGTTTCTCAGCAGAAAAGGGATACTAACAACAGAGGAAATGGGAAAAAGGGAGCTGTGGCAACTGAAAAGTTCACCTGTTATAACACAAAGTGCACTCTTTGCTATTGGAAGGACAACTTCTACTCTATGTGGATAACTGAAAAAAGGGCAGGGGAAGCCAGATGCTTTGCATGCTTTCAGTCCACTGAGGGTAAGAAAGCAACACTGGCATCATCTGACCTTGAAACAGTGACTTAAGAGAAATATGACACTTGTAACATCTTCAAAAGGAGGCAGTTTTTGCCTCCATAGCCCAAGGGGACCTCCATCTTTCTGGCAGAGGAGAGCACAAAGCCAGTTTGTCAGCCTGAGATGCAAAAGGTTTCCAGTAAGGAGCCCAGAAAACAGGCCACAGGCAGCCTGGGCTGTGGGCAACAAAGGTGTTGGGCATAAGCAGCCCCCGAGGGGCAGCTGCTGGGAGCTGGATGCCAACAAAAGCACGTTCTGAGCCCTGCAGGCTCATGGGCCTGTGAGGTGAGAGAGGATAGAGCTGCGGAGGGACTGAGGTGTTCTGCAGCCTGCCATGGGCTCCTGCTGCCCGGGAACTGAACACTGCTTCTGGCCTTGGAGGTATAACATCAATGTTGGGAGAAATTATTGCCTGGTCAGAGCTTTGCATGGCTGTCACATGTGTAACAAGCAAGTTGTGTCTGTAGCAACCTGTTTCATCAATTTCTGCTCTACTGGAAAGTCAATAAAAATTGACAATACCCCCATGCGCTTGTTGTTTTTTGGTCACGTACACCTGAAACATTTATTTCCCTGGGAAAAAAAAAAAAGAAAAAGTCAAGAACTTTATTCTCTACATGTAAGTGAAAAAGGTTATTAAGAAAAGCTTTTGTCAGGCAGGACACCCACTCAGCTAGCACTGTGTTTGACGAGATCCTTGGAGGCCCTGCTATGTGGGGTGTACCAAAGGGAGAGGAGGATGCTTAATGCATGCGTCTTCATTGCTGCCTCTCTTGGGAGAGACACTGAATTCTCCTTCTCTTTCTCCCTGGGCTTATCTGTTAACGGGTTACACCAAAAAAGCCCTTTCATAAAGCTCCATTAGAATGCCAGTGCATGCAGCAAGGGCCACTGAAATATTCCCAAAGCCACAGACAAAGCTGACAATCTGCAATATTTTAGCATAAGCTCTGACCCAGTACACAGCAAAACAGACGAATGGCACTTCCCCTAGGGCAGGAATCACTTCTGAAGCTGCTGACAACTCACTGTTTATCTCATTTCAGTCCCACTCTTAATCACTGTTTGAGATGAAACTTTTTCTAACCCAGATTCCAGCTTGAAGATCTCCAGAAGGAAGACCCTTGACCTCTCTCCTGGTAGCCTTCTCAGCTGCTGGCAAAGCTGCCTGTCAGATGCTGCAGTATTGCTCCATGCTTACAGGGCAGGAGGAGCGATGGGGCCGAGCCGGGCTCTGTTCCCCCCTGCCCTGTGTGGAGCCTGCCACGGGGCCGGCAGCACGGCCTCCAGCCGGGGAAGGAGCTCACAGCAGCAGTGGCAGCTCGGGGCCAGCCAGACGCTCCAGCTTCTTCAGAGTTCACCTCGGTTTGCTCCTGTTGTTAGCTCCAAAGCAGGAACAAAACAGCAGACGCACCATTTAGTCAGTTTTGGTATTGCACAACTGAAAGAGAATAGGAAAGCACCCCCAGGAACTGAGCCAAGTCAATAATGGAGACAGATGAAGCAATACATGCACCTGGCTATCAGAAGTGTAAGATACTCTCTCTTTAGTAATTACAGAGCAATTATGAAGTTAACAGCAATTCCAATAAGGACATGTATTTCACAATACAATTTTGTTCACAATCCATCAGGATCAGTCACACCAAGGAGATACAACTCTGAAACCAAACTGTCCTCACCCCTGCAGGCATAATCCTTTAAATGCCAATCCTTGGTAGGTGGGATCTTGCACTAAGTAGCAATTAAATTATTAGTTATTAACAGGATGTAATTGAAGCTGTACTTCAATGTGACTTTAAAAAAAATCTCAATTTTAAGATAGGTAATAGAAACCAAGATGAGGTGAAGAGTTTGTGTATTGAGTTTATGCAAGCTCAGTTAACCTATATTATAATTCTGAAAAACCATGAACAGATTAGAGCTGGGTTTCAATATATCCGAAATCATCAAAGTCTGTTCTGCATGGTCTGGATGAAAATCTTACATTTTGTGACTCTTTCTAGTGGTAAAATCACAATGATCTCAGTTTATCTAATCCATCCAAAGAGTAAACAGGAAACAGAGACTGTTCTAAGGTCCAGAACAGATCCATGCCTGAATTTGAGATACTAAATCAAACTCAGATCTGCTGAAATTCGCAAAGTCTGACTTGCACTAAAATCCAACTTTGCTTCAAAGAGCTGAGATCTGCCATTTTGTGCCTGTTCTAAGAGGAAAAACAGCCTGCCTCGCTCCAAGTGCCGCGTGGCAGCACAAGGTGGAGGTCACCTGTGGTGGCACTGTACTGGCACGGCTCACAGCCAGGAGGAACACTGCACCATCACCATTTGCTGACGAGGACTAGAGATTATCGAGCGAGTGGCCCAGGTTGGCTGCTTCAGCGCCCGGCCTGACCTGAGCCTGGACCCACCGCCCGGGAGCACAGGGCAGCAGCGCCCGCGGGATGTCCCTCGGCACCACCGAACTGGATTCCTGAGCACTGCAGGTTCCCACGCAGGCTATAAGCCTTCCAACAGCCCCACACCCCTCCAGACTGCGGTGACATTTGGGTATTGCCTGCTCCCCCCACCTTGCTCTACCTTTGCAGTACGTTGCAGACGAGCCCATCCGCACAGACGCAAGAGAAAGGGTGACCCAGGCTACAAAACTATGAACACGAAGTGTGTGGAGCCACAAGAGAGGAAGCGAGCACAGAGAACATGAATGGCATTGGACAAAGAAATGTTGCTAATGTGTGCATGAAACCCACTAATTCTATTCCCTAGGGGACTTTCTGGGCTACAGCAGCCAGCCAGGAAGTCTTCCATCAAGACTAGCATTAATCTCCTCACTGTCTCTTTCTCATATCTCCTTTCAGTCTTTATTTCATTCAAGTAATGAAACCTGTTGTGGTTTACTTTCATAAAGGTAGAGCCAGTCACTCAGTGTGTTCAGGCGCTGAGGATGTTTTACTATCTCTCTGCATCGCCAGTAGGGCTGAAAAGGTACTATTGTGGTTTGACAGCTAAGGGAATATGTGATTCTATCAAGAGGTATCCAAATATCTGAGTGCTCTAGAAGGATTAAATAATTAATTGTCAGAACTCCTGGCAGAAATATAGCCAAGCATTATCCCCATTCTCCAGACAACAAGAATATTTTTGTAACAAGTCATGGTTACAAGAGCTGCCCAAGGTTTGCTCCGAGTTAGTGAACCAGAGCACAGACATTGTGAAAGCCAAAGATTTACACGGCCCAGGCAGAATTTTTACCATCACTGCAACTAATGCCCTCTAAGAAACTGGTAGAGATAGAGATTTGAGCTCCTGGAAGACATGTAAGAGTATGTGGGAGTTGCAATTATAGTTCACATGACTCAGCAGCATTTGGAGGGTTCAGAGGGGAAACAAGGTGGCCATGGAAAACTCTTACACTTCTGTCCTCTTTTTGTCTTCATCCCCTTTGACCACCATGCATCACTAAGAAGTTTTTTACTTCAAATCGTTTATGGGATAAATTTTTAGCAACTAGAGCTAAAGTAAATGGTTGTAAATACACATGTGCACATGTGGGTATACATGCATAGACACACACAGAATTGCATCGCTGCTCTCCATAAACTTAGCAAAGGCTGCAATACCCCAGATTCAACATCTCAGTGCCTTTCCCTCTAGTCTCCTGTTAGGTCATCTTTTTACTTATGCTTTATCTATGTTTAGATCACATCTCTGGGGCAAAGACTACATCCTTTATACATTTCTCTGATGTGCTTTTGAGATTAGAGACACTGAGTTGAAATAACTCAAGTCTCTCCATGAAGAGCATGCTACATTTCTGTGTTTTATGGTGGGTCCCTGGCAGCAAGAAGCTTTAAAAGCAAAGAACTAGAAGGACAAGCCATAGATCACCTTTAAATGGCAGCATTTCGGTGCATTGCACTTGCTGTGCTGTTGCCTTAGAAGGAGCTGCACAGCACAGAACACAGACACAAGCAGGGTAATGCGGCGTAGAGCTCAGCAGTCAGATCACCCCTAAACCCATCTCTGGGAGCAAGTGTCTCCTGCTGCTGCTGTGTGGGTACAGCCCTGCACCAAATTCCTGCAGGCCAAGTGGCTGGGCACAGAGCACCTGCACAGCCCTTGGGAGACTCGAAGACCTCCAGACTGACAGCCCTGCACACAATGTTTTCTTCTCATTCCCTGCTACTGCACTTATTTCCCTAGTGGCTCCCTTTCTTCAAGGAGTTTTCTTCAGCAAGATTAAAGTTAGCCTTTTCCTTTTGTCTCAGTCTAAATCCACAAGCATTACCTTTTTCTTTGAAAAAAAAAAAAAAAACTCAGCTTGCCTTGGGCATTGCCTTTTTTACAGCCGACTTAACAAAACAAGGCACAGCTGCCCTGATGTTGTCTCCACACCATCTGGGAGAGCCCTGGCAGTGCTATCTGCCCAGGCCAACAGAAATCCATCCTGGTTTGATGGGGACAGCCAAGACAGGGCCCTAGGTGTGACCAGTGGACCCTTTGGGTCACGAGGACCACATGCTGTGGCAGGGAGGAGACCCTGGCATCCCATCCTGCCACCATCGGATCAGTTCTGCGGGGCTTCAGTGTTGCTTCTTCCAAGTCGGTGTCACTCATTTCCTCTCCCTATCACATTTAGAGGCAGTATTCATCTTGTCATATCTTGCAGCAGTTTCTCTGTGGCAGGTTGCCGAGGATGATGCTGGGATGTTTATTTCACCCTTTTGTTAAAAAGGATGACAGGTTTTTGGATGAGCTCGCTGCGGTTTGTGGAAGTAGAAAAGAAAAAAACAAGTTGGTCCAAGGTGGAGGAAAAGAGGTATAGGCTGAGAACATTTCTGAGGCACCTGGACTTGCACTGGGAAGGATTTGCTCCCTTGTGTGAGCACAGCTCCTGTCATCAACAGTTTTGACACCGTTGCCTCCCATTTTGACAGCACTGGCTTGCTCACCAAATCACTCTGCAATCCCTGTGCACACAACCTTCTGGAAATCTGTCTTCATATCCTGATGCAAACTGCCGTAACTGGGCTTTTCTTCACCCTAGTTTGTTTTCTTTTAATATGATACCATTGCTCAATGGAAGTTCTCGGGGTTTGGGTTCACTTGGCTGTCTTCTGTTGAAAGAGAAAAGAGGCATCCAGTGGCACTGATGAAATCTGCTCTGGAACAAAGAGAGTATTAACAGTGAAGGGCTGATATCTCCTGGCACTGCATGGGTCTAAATGGATGCAGTAGCTTATTTACAGTGTGGTGGCTCCCCCTGCTCTGAGGAGGGAGTTTATGCTGCCTGGACAGGCCCCAAAACGAGACCTCCCGTCCTCTTCCTCCTCCTCCCCGCAAGCATTAAGCCTACTGAACCCAGCACTTGTCATTTCCACATTTGCTGGAATGAAGGGTGTGCTGTGTCATGGTCAACCCACCACTGACCTAATGCAGCATCACTGCTGAAAGCTTATGGCCTTATCCTGCCTCTCATCCCTGCTCCTACCCTCCTGCCACCTGCCTGGTGTCAGACCAAGGGCTCCTGAAGTTGTGGGGTGAATTCCCTCTGCTCATCCACCCCGCGGAGACTGAGCACTGCCCCACTAAGTCACGCACTTCCACCTGGAACAACAAACTGTTCCCACACGTGGTGTGGCTGCAGGAGTGCTCACACCACACTCTGTGGCACACGAACCAGGGGAAATGCAGAAAGACCCTCTGGTGATGGCAGCATGGTTCTAAGTGAGTTCGATGGTAGCCCGACACTGCAGCCTGAGGTCTGCACATGGCAAAGGATGCCCTGCCCCTGCTGCAGTGGTGCAGCACCAGATCCAGGTGGTGCGTGGCCTCGCAAAGGCTTATGAGGTCTGCTTAGTTTCCAGTAAAATCCACACTGCCACAGCTGCAGAAAATGTAAAAATATAGTTTTGATCCAGTTAAAGTGCTTAGCCTTGATCTGCTTTTCAGACAGATTTCTCAAGGGAATAGGTCATGAGAGGTGCCAGGGGATGCTGGGAACAGGGACATGGGAGCATGGGAAAGAGCTGAGGTGACAGCAGTTATAAGGTAGAAGACAACCAAAAGTTAGAGGGAGACAGAGACGTGGGAAGAAGCTGACAATGCTAAATGGTGGAAAAAGCTATGGGGAATGTGGAGGAGCAAATATATTTCAGTGGGGATGCAGAACACCAAGGACACAAATGTGTAACAAAAAGAGGGGTTTAAATTCCATAGCTGATAGAACAAAAGACTTCTGAAATCTACGTATTTTGTACACAAATGCACTGGATGAATACTGCCCAAAACTGCAGGAAGCAGATTTATCATGTGAAGTCAGCTCTCCACTGAAAACAACTGGCCACTGCCTCTTAACAACAGTCCAAACCAAACCCACAGATCTAAAATACCCTGAATCTTGGGAAATTGTAGTCTGCAGCTGGGGCCTCCTGTAAACAATGCAAACATCAGCATTTCAGACCAGCCAGCCAGCTGCAGGAGCCAAATGAAGACTATTTCCCAAGACATCAGACTACTTGTCTGCCAGTGGGCTACACTCTCACACAGCTTACGTCAAACAGAGTGATGCACTGTTCACCCCAGATCAGCCTACCAACACCTCAACATAAGGAGAAGCAGGAATAAATTAATTATTCCCACCGTCCCTGGAGAAGAAGGGAACCAGCCACCAGCTAGTCCAGCAGCCTGAGCAGGGATGTGGACCCAATGAGCAGTGCTCAGAGTCGAGTATTCACTGCTCCCACAGTTGTTAGTTTTGGTATTTGCAAGCTGGACAGTTTACAAGATCGGGGCTGCACGCACACTGTGGGAAACAGCAACAGCTTTGGAGAGCCCAAGTAAGCAGCAAGATGCAGGTGGGAGGAAATTCCATCTCTTGCTGGGGGCACACACGATTAGCAGTTGCCACTGACGCAGCTCTCCTTGCTGCTGAACTCATTGGCATCGCAGGGTGGGCATCGCTGATGCTCTGTGTATTGGTCTCCTGCTGATCTCAGTAAAACCAAGAAAAAGTTCCGCTTCTTTTAACTCCCAGGGAAGCAGCGGAGAGCTGTGTGGTTTTGCAATACTCCGTCATTGGGAGGAACACTCCAGCACCCCCACCAACAGCCACAAAGAGCGAATTTCCTGGTTTCTGCAGTGCGAGGAGGGTGGGAGCAAGTATGAACCACTGCAGGCACTGGGGTGCATCACACTCGCTGTGGTAAAGGGACACCAGCATGCAGAGCCAGTGAGATCCCTGCCTCAACCACTTTAACCCAATTCTGCCTCTTTTTGCCCGGTGCTGCAGTGCCGCCCCTGTGCTCCCAGGCAGGCAGGGATGGATTGCTCATTGACAAGGGTGAGGCACCTGGGACAGAGAGGATGGGGAGCCTGGGCCATCCTGAATATTGTCAGCTGGGTACATAGACTGGCTGTTGGCACACACCACAAGTGGCTCCCTCACCCTGGAAAGGCAACCTGAGCATTCGGGTGCCTTTATTGCCACTTACCAAGCAGTCACCTGGCTCTTCCAAATGCAGGGAGAGGGGGTGGAGCAGTGGACTCAAAGCAAATGTGGGGCTGGGATGTCTCGCGCTGCATGAGTGAGTTGCATCCTAACAGCACAGTCTTGGTGCTCTTTCTAAGAGATCTTTCCAAGAGACCTGGGAGTGCACGGCCCTGCTTGCTCGCCCTGATCCCCCTTCCCGTGCCCTTTTGATCCCATCCGAGAGGTATAGCCCTTGTCAGGTTTGTAGTTCCTCTCGATAAGCTCACTGTGAATTCCAGTCCTGCCCGAGAAAAGGGTGGTTTGCTATCACTTTCACAAGGTGCTGACTTAGCAACAGAGCCTTTGGGCAGATTACAGTAAACTCACTGCACTTCTCAAAGACTATTTCCTTAAGTGCAGTGAGCTGTCTGCAGAGAGGTACTGACAGTTCCCGTGCCTCTTCTCCTCTCTACCAGCCAATTTGCATTGTGAGAAAGATGAGATCTTAAAAACGGACAATTAGCGCCCTTACTAATTACCCGTACTAAGCATCTCAATTAGAGGAGTGCCCGAGGGGGCCTTAACCAAAGCTGGAGCTCTGCCGAGCCAAGCTTGATGCGGTGCCGTTCCTGCCCCCAGAAGCACACGTGTGCTGCGAGGGGTTACCCGAGACACGCAGTGCTAACCTGACCTGGCTTGGCTTTCAAAAGGGAAAATTGAAGAACCGTGACCGCCAGCTATCACCTGGGAAGCAAAGCCAGCGTCATTGCAACCCTTCTAGGAATTTCCTTTCCACATGCTCATCGGGTTCATTTTGGGTTTGCCCTCCATGGGGCTTTGCTACTAAATGCCCCGGGAAATTACTCCGTATTATGTGAAGTGCACTTCTCCGAGGTTTGGTCCCACTTTGCCCCGTGTCTTTCCTTCTCCCTCACTGGGCAAAACTGAGATTCCTAGGTTTGATATGGAGATGATGAAAATGAAGAGGAGATTCTCTGAGTCTGGATACGTGAGCAGAGGGAAACAATCATCCCATTCTTCATGAACAAAAGCTAAGATAGGATGACGTCATAGCACACATCAGTGGAAGATCTACAGTTAAAGTAAATGGGATTATGGAAAACTTGGAAGTAGCATCTGAGAGAAGGGCTAGGAACCATGCAAAGGACCAGGCTTTGGTGCAAGAGTAGATTAGAAAGATGCTAAGTGTGTTTGAAACTCCAGAAGGTAACAAAATATTAATGAATTGGCACCAACCAGCAACAAAGAAATCCATTATTTATAGGGGAGACAAATAATTATACATGCAAGGTCAGAGAAGACATTCACACTGAAGTTTCTTAAGAGACATGAGAGCAGAGAATAATTGACTGTCTAGACACAGCCACTGCTGAAACACTGAAATCCTATGATTTGGATGAGTAGGAACAACTGGGCCATGTTGGTCAAACACAGCTTGTTCATGCAGGGCACTCCAAAAGCACATCCACAGAGGAGATGGGTCTTGGTGGCTCCAGGGTCCATACAGTGGGCACCAGGCTGAAAACCCAAGTCCTGAAACTTTTCTGAGGGGGCCAGGGAGACTCCCACATCAAAGGCTGGGATTCAGACAACTTAGGGCAAGCTACATGTGCTGTATGGATTCATACTGATTCTCCAATAAACTCTATTTTATTAAATAAATTCTTGCATTTGCCACAGCATATTGTGGTCCCAACCAGCAGAGGCAGGCAGCCTTGAGCACCCAAGTATGCCAGCAGGAGCCAGCCCTGGCCAGGCTCTCTGGGCACAGGCCCCTTCCTCACCAGCCCCAGGACCTCAGGAGGAGCAAAACACACTGGATTTGGGGATCAGAGGAAGCTAGGGAGAGGGCGAATGTAGAGCTTGCATGAGGCACCACGGTGCCTCTGGCTCATCTGACAAAAGATAACACTGCCTTCTGAGTTGGACATATTTAGGTGCCACCAGTGCAAATGTACTTAATAAGCACTAAGAAAAGCAAAGAGGCACAAGGATGGACCACAGCCCCTTACACAGCAAAAGAGCTGCGTTTGCTCCCACAGGCTTCCTGGCTCAGTCTGTTTAAAGCCACCTTGCTTGCTGCTGCTGCCACTGGCGGTGCCAGCACAGCCACCCTGCTCTGCTCCCACAACAGGCACCCCACCCGCCTCAGATGGTGTGGGGTGAGGTCAGGCTTGGTGCTTGTGCCTGGAGACTCTTCCTTCCCCTTCTCACACCCTCCCACGGGCATGCTGAGCAAACAGCAAAAGTCCCTCACACTGGCCATTTTCCTCTCTACTAAACCTCACCAGTCTTTAAAAAGAAAGAGACACACACACAAATATGAGAACCCAAGTTCCCAAATTTCTGCAGGAAGATCTGATGAGTGTTTGTTTTGGTTTTCAGTGTGGTATGCATGCTCTTTGTGGAACCAGAGGGCATTTTCCCACTGAGGAAAGCATTTACTTTAAAGCCAGAAGGCCCCACAGTTACTACTGCTCTCACAGTTATGAAATACTACCAACATTGGAGTGGAGAGAGAAAAAATTGCTATCGAGAATGAAAATCAAGTACACATTGGCAGTTTAGGTAAAAGTCTGTTATTAATGATGCTGTGCCAGTATATTACCTTCCTGAGGACTGCATGGATTTCCTTCATTTAACACTGGCCTGAAACACTGGAGGTGATTTGCTTGACATCTAAAAGTGGGTCAAAGACTCATCTCTAACCTAAATTAGATGCACATGGAAAGACTTTGCAGTGTTCCCTCAGTGGGAATTGGGAGCTAGTGGACAACCACACTAGCTGGTGTGTTTGACACTAGTTTTCCTAAAACTCCAGCCCCTCTGGCAGCACAGAATGAACTGCTCCCTGAATAGAAGGCTCATGATGGCACGTACACATCCATGTAAAAATTCAGGATAGGGAAAGGAAACCAGATGGGACAAACTACACACTGAAAGAAAACGGATCTGAGTACACCATGAGCACTTGTATATCACATAAAGCAATCTGTAGCTGCAAGGATGAGTGTAGTTAAAGGACTCAGCATAGAGTGGATGCTATCCTGGAAATGGATGGAGAAATCAGGAGTAGTGAGCTCTTGCTGTGACTCCCACTGTGAAACAGCAGATGAGATGCTGTTATGACAAGTGCAGTCTATTGGCCATCACTACCAACCTTTCACACAGCTCATTAGGGAAAGGTCACGGGTTATTTTTATTTTAATTCCCAAGGACATACTTGGTTTGCTTCGCACACTTCCACACAGGATTTCAATCTACACACCCAGATCTCTCCACTCCTATAAACGCAGCCATACATAGCGTGTATTCCTTCCTGCTCTTTACTTATAAAGCAAAACACCAAGCCATAAAAAGCCCTCTCAAACTCCAGCTGTGCCACTTTATGGAAGCATTTGAAAACTATTACTTTTAGTGAATACACTAAAGGTCTCTGGCATATTATCCCTGTTTTGAAGATTGATTTAGGAGGAGACTCTTACCACCCAGCACATCTGGAGTGGCGCTGTGCTCCAGGAGCAGTAGCAGTGTCCACGGGACTACTTGTGGAGGACAACTAAATAGCACAGGGAGACTCAAACCGTGATTAGGAAGCCTACCAGGATGCTGGACCAGCGGACTTTATCCTCAAACCAGTCTCAGTTGACAGTTGCCCATGCAAATTCACTGGCAGCGTCCTTGGTAAGGCTTTGGTCTCCCTCTTTTAATTACTCCACCTCCTCTTCATTACACAGACCATCACTAATGCTTCTGTCCTGGAGGAGGTCACCCTCTTGCAATAACACGGTACTTTCCTTGCTGCAGCCGGTTCTGGATCCCGCTTTTAGCATACTGTCTAACATCTGCTTCAGGATAGTTTATCCCTTCTGCAGAGGAAACAAAAGGACAGTGTTGGTAAATGACTTGCTCAAGGTCGTGCAGTAAAGCAGTGGCAGACCTGTGGTGAGGAACTGGGACATTCTGGATTCCTCTACATGGCCTGCCAGGACTTTGCATCGCAAGAAAGTTTCCATGTTTGTCTTTTTTTTTTCCTTTGTTAATTCCACATGAAGAGAAGAAAGGACTTTCTTAATTTAAAAAATATGTATGTCTCATTGCATATCCCTCCCATAATGTAAGAATTTGTCCTTTTATAACTAAAAAAGCCTATAGCTTGCCAAAGCAGACTCCCCAACAATTGTGCTAGCATTAGAGTAAGTGGCAGCACTTTGGAGTGTTGCTGGAGATAAATTTACATTGTTCAGAAAGATAATGGTAGTTTGCATCTGGTTACAGTTAATTCCAGCACTGGTTTCCTCCCAGGCAACTTTCTTTCCTATTTAATGTTTGTTTAAACCTTCATTCTGTGGATGAAGTGGTTTTTTGTTAACATGATACTAATTTATTGATTTCATCACTTTTGTCATGTCTGTATTTTTCCTACTTCAGAACACTTCACATATATTGTTATAAGGAAGAAACTACATTGGCCAGAAAGTTTCCGTCTGTACATTTTCTTAATGTGCTCTGAGCTATGGCCTTAGAAGGTCACAGACAGACTTTCTTTCACCTCAAATAATGTCCTTCTCATTCTTCCCAACCTCCACAGGTAACCAGGACAACACTAAATACCATTTGACACCGTTAAACCCCAAAGACCCCCTAAACGGAAATACATAGCAATGAAAAAAGCACAACTCCTCCAAGTATCCCAGAGCCTTCTCCAAAGGCAAAGAGATGTCTCGTTTCACAGATGGGGAGATGAGGAGCAGAGAGACTGGGGGGTGGGGGCCCAAATCATGCTCTGTGAGAATTGCAGGGTAGCACACCCTGCTGCTTCTCAATACACTCATGGGGTCTCACACTCACCCTTCTCTATGCCCAAGAAGGTCCCAGTGATATCAGGGTGTATCAAGGCCTAAAAACCAGCACAGGATGGATGAAAGAGATCCACGTATATTTTGTTCCCTTCTCAACTGCCTAAAGAATGTTCCAAGGGTGTGTTCTGCCACTCCTACGTCTAAGATGAAGCAGGAGGGAACAATTTTTTTGCATTAAAATGTATGAAATAGTGGAGACCACTCCACTATTTCAAGGAGCAGAGAAATATGGCCTGCAAGTGTTCCTCTGAAGTGCAATCAGCTGCAGCACGTAGCCGCTTCCTGTGCATGAGTGTCTAAAATCCCTAGGATTATATTGATCTGGAGACCAGCTAGCAAGGCAGGGAGGACAGGCTACATCCTTGGAGAGTGCGAATCAGCGTAGCACCGTGGACTTTCACAAGTTGCACAGCTTTGCCTCAGCTGAAGCTGTGCCTGCTTGCAGAGAGGGAGGGGAGGAGGTGAAGGATGCTGCCCTGGGCGGGGTGCTGCATGTGGCTCCCCTGTCTACGGCACTTCAGGCAACGCCATGGGTGGGACCCCAGTGGTGCTGGGTGCCTCTTGGGTGTAAGCTCCTTAAAAGTGGCCCTCAAGCCAAGTGCTGCTTTGCTCTTCCCTCTGCTATTTGTTTGGATGGGCATGTTGCAATAACATTTATGATAGGAAGCCTGTTGAGAAGTGTGCCTCGGACGAAAGGAAGCTTATGAGCTTATGCCTTGCTAACTTTGATGTGCACGGTTCACACAGCCCTTGGTTTCCTTTTCTATGCATCTTAACTGATCTCCCCAGCTGGCTGGTTACACCTTCCCCTTCCCTCCAGCCTGCCTTGCAGGCTGAAGCCAGGGAGAGAGTTCTCCTTCCCGGTGAGCCTGGATGTTTCATATCCCGCAGCAAAGACCTCAGCTAGTGCCTGCTCAACCTTTGTTTCCAGGGGAAAGAAGTTGCATTTTCCACCCCAACAGCTTGGATTAGGGATCCTGTAAGATGAGCAAAGCAATTTTGGACAGCCAGTTGTTTGCCCTAAGCTCTGGCCGTTGCTGTGGGACCATGACACCTTGCGTGGCTTGGAATGGGGAGGAGAGGAATGGGGCCGTAAGAGGGGCCAAGGCCATACATTTATATAATGTCTGTTCCTTTAATTTGTGGATGGAAATTTGCCTGTAGAGGTATGTAAGTATGCAAGGAAGGCGTGATGGCTGACAGTTTTCACCAACTGTTCAGACATTTAAGGCTTTTTAAAATCTATCATCTCCATCCCTTCAAGAGAGATACAAGCCTCTCTCTTCCTACTGTTTTCTATTCCACTCCTTCCCTAGGCGCTCCCTCGAGGCCCTGTGTCTCAGATTTATTTCATCTATTTTTGAAGAAGAACAAGGGGCAGGTGGTGCCTGCAGAAGCTGAAAGAGAAAAGATGGACATATCTAGCACATGCCAAGAAAACAAACATGAAATCTCTGGAGCCGCCCTATCCTCTGGAACACTGAGCAACTTGCCACTTTCTTCCTCTTGATGCGCTTATTTTTATGAGCACAAAGAATAAAGTATTGGATGTTACACAGCAGCTGCCCCAGGAAATAATTCACTCATTCCATTGCTGCAGACTTCAAGGAAAAAAAAAAGAGCAGTGAAGGGGGGGAGAAAAGCCAGTTCCTTTGCAAAATATCCAGTTTCCCAGCAGCTCTAACAGCGTAAACGAGAAGAATGTTTGGGTTTGGTGTCCCTCCAATTCTCATGGTTTCGCTGAGGATTTTGGAGAATGCATTTACTCCTTTGCTAACTGCAAGAACAGATTTATCCTGCAGCCATGTGCTGAATGAGTATACAGGCCTAGAGGGAGTCTGAAAGCATAAACATTTACCTCATAAAAGAGATTCTGCAGACAGGAGGCCAGAGACAGTTGACTCTGGGTAAGCATTTGTGCTCCGTTGTAAAAAAAACGTCCAGCAGCCAGGAGGAGACGTGCACACGTTTCACACACCGGCCTTTGCCACAGTGGACAGTGATCCAGAGGGGCCCAGGAAGAGGCTGTCTCTTGACTGAGCCCAAAGTGCAGCGGTTCCAGCACTTCCATCTTTACTGCAGTTGGGAAACCAGCCCCAGCTCCGCCTCTCGCTGTGCAGTGCTTCGCCTGGACTCGGGGTGGGGAAATGAAAAAATAGCTCCATAACCAGGGAAAACCCTGGAGCTTTGTGTCTCCCATCCAGATGCTGTAAGGAGATACAAGCTCATACTTTAGCCTTTCCCACAACAGGAATACCAATGAGGACTTGTCTCCTCTTTACCTGGCTGTTTATTTTCACAAAACTTGTTAAGAGGGCATAAAGTTGCTGAGATCTCCACCCTCCTGACGAATTTGATTGAAATCTGCCAAACGTTGAAAGATGTTGTCAGGGACTTTCTTTCACACACATGTGAAGCAAGACCCCAGGAGCCTTGCTCTCTTGAGAAGCCAGGTTGCAAGTGCAGCAGAAGGGAAGCACTATTCCAAGGGGAATGCTGCTGCACTGGCAGTCTGAGAGAGGCTCACCAGTCACCCAGCAACCTGTAGGCATGCGTGGAATTTTAGGAGTAACTTGCACCCCACCAGCTTTGGGTGACCTGCGTTGGTTTCCACTAATGTGGCAGCACATCATGATTCTTCATTACAACATCAAATCCCAACGTGGAGCAAAGGACCAAAGCAAGAGTTGCACACAAAATGAAACATCCTGTGGCAGTATCTTGCCATTGCACACTATTTAAATTTTTCCTTCAAAATGAGTTGTTAGGAGGTTCAGCCCGATCTGCCAGGAAAACTAAGCACAGATGAAGTTTAAAGAGGATGTAGCAAACACTTCTGCAACATCCTCCCAGGCAGGAGCTTGCCCAGGATGGAGGGGCCTGAACCACAGCTGGGCAGCACACCGCGGGGATCACTGCACCACACGTCTCCTCGGCCAGTGGCAATCCTCGAGCAGAGTATCACGCTTGCACATGAAAGCAAAATTCTGAGAAAGCTTCTGGCATTTTTTTTCATGCCATGGTGTAGAATTGATGGTGTTGTGCTTGGTCTAGACAATTGTTAACGTTTTTGGTTTTCCCTATCTAATGTAATTGTTGCTTGACTGTTCAGACTACAGCTCCTGGCACTGAGGAAGGGTTTAGGAGCCTACCCACCGAGAACACTTTTCCTCTGCTACCCACCATGGTCTGACCATATGAGGACTGGGGGCACAGTGTAGCAAGTCTTTTACCTGACCACCAGTCTGCTTCTCCCTAAACATGTGTGAATGTATTTGATGGGCTGTTTTGAGATCTTAACCACCAATACATCTGTATTTGTAGAGGAAAGCCACCAGGTTTAAAGGCAGTAGATTTAGTCTGGGACTTTGGCCACAAGATCCTTTATAAGACCAAGCACTTTCCAGCTCCCAGGTGATGAAAAACAGTGGTTGATCGCAAACGCTGCTCTATCTCAACAAATTCCCAAGTCAGTTGAAGGACAGTCACAACCTATGCACATGATAAGCAGCTGAAGGGCTGATGAATCATCAGCATTATCATTACTTGTATACAAAACCAAGCTGTTGAATCAATGCCCTTCAGCAGCACCTTTCTCCCCTTTGGCTTTTCAGATCTCCTTAGTTTTCTGTCCAGATGAAGAAAAAAGGGTGCAAATTCCAGGCTTGATTGAAGAAAGGCTCGAGCACAGCGGATGCACATAGGAAGCAAGGGGGAAACGAATCTTCCTACGTGCCTGCCGTTATCAGTGAAGATAGGCCAGCACTTCTTGAGGGCATTTCAAAATAGAAGCTTCACAGAGGTGCTCTGAACTATTCCCCGCAGGATCCTCTTTCTCCCTGCCAGGTAGCCTAAGGCTTGCCTTTGTGGAAACCTCTTTAGATCCAGTTTCTTGGGGCTGATCCTGAGGTTTGCTGTCAAGCCAAGAAAATCTTCCTTCATCTGCTTCTACTCAAGCAGCCCAAACCCGCCCCAAAGGCAATGAATAGCAGCATCCTCTGTTGTAAAGGCCTAAAACCTGGATCAGCACCAATCACTTAAAGCCATAAAGAAGGATCATCCTACTTGATGAAGCAGGCCTGCAGCCCAGGGAAGTTGTGAAATCTCCATCCTCGGAGACATGCAGAATGTGCCTGAGCAAGGCCCTGAAAAACCTGATCTCCCTGTGAAGCTCTGAGCAGGAGTTTGGACAAGAGACCTCCAAAGCTTCCGTGTGTTCCACGGTGCAGACTTAAGCAAGAAGCTCCATGGGAGCAGAGCACCACATGGGACACCCTCCTCCCCATGGAGAGAGGAGTAGAACAGAACAGCACAGGACAGGCAGTGGTGGTGTGTAACTCACCCGAGGAAGGCATCAATCAGGTGCTACTGAGGCGTGTGCAATGTACACCCTGCCCGAAGCAGAGCCCTTAACCAAACAACCCCGTTGCCCTCAGCACTTTCTGCAGCCTCTGTGGCTGCTGCTGAAATGAAAGCCGCTCTCTCGGCTAACTACTGGTTCACAAGCTGTCATGTGGCCAGCAGTGAGTCTGGGGACTTAAAATAGGCAGGGATATGCAAGACCTGAAAAGAAAATGGTCCTCATGGGGCTGTCACTCTCCAACAGTTAACTCTGAAAATTATTAATTTCAGGATTCCCAGGTTTACAAGCGCCAGGCTTCATGGTTATTTTCAGTCACTGCCAAAATAAAACTCAGTTTCCACATGCATACATTTTCCTCATATTCTCCCCCCTACTGGCCTCATCAACATTTTCTATCAGGAAACCCATTATTTATACTCTTCTGGCAAGGACATTATATTTCATCAGTGTTGCCAGCAATGCCAATTTCCCCTCCTTACAGTTCTATCCTAAACTGTTTTCATTTCTCTCGCCTTGTATTTCTCAGTAAACCAATAAAGCACAAATTCTAAGCCTTCCAGTTTCCCTCTCTTCCCTCCCACAATAGTCATTGATGTCTAACCACAGACGTCTGTGCTTCTTTTCAATAACTGTGCATGCAGTTGCCTATAAAATATGCACATGATAGCGCAGGGAAATTCCACACACGTTTTCTCCATCTGAAGATATACTGGTTCATACGTTACATTTATATTGGGTCTGGATCATGTCCTGCCATCATTCTGCAGGGAGAAATCCCAAGGCACTCAACAGAGGCTTTTCAAGCAGATAAATGACAGAACTTGGCCCTACAAGCGGAATATTGTATGATATATTTCCTTTTCTGTTTGCCAAATTGATGTTAAGAAGGGGTTATGCACTTAGACAGTCATCATAAGTTTCAGAAATAATCAGCAGACATTTTTACTGAAACCCCAGAAAACAGAGCAATTAATCAGAATATCACTGCTTTTTCTATGAAGCTGCAGTTGCTTTTATTTTACTGGCATTGCATCACATAGCAGTTTTTCCACCATGGGAGCTTTGAGGTCACTATTAATTTATGGGGAAAAGCCTTTTTTTTTACTCTGGGTTTTCTGAAAATACACAAACAAGCACCACTCAGACATGACATAACTGAACCACAGATCCAAGCCCCTCTCAGGTTCCAGTGTCCCCTGTGGACCCCGCCAGATGTGCTGCACCCACGGAGGATGACCAGGGAGGATGCAAGTACACTGAACAAGCTGTTCCATGGGGGCAGGTGGGCTGAAACAAAAGGCAGATAAGACTGACACTTTGATGTATGCATGCTCTGTGGAGGAGCAAAGTCAAATTAACAGCCTGAGCTCCCCAACAGCAACTGCATCGAAGGGGAATATTAATGCAGTTACCACATCTGCATCTCATTTTCCTTCAGTGTTTCCTAGTCATACTGAGTTCACCCACTGGAGAGTGACATAACAGCATGAGCTGATGGGAAAGTGTCTTGAGATCTATTATGAGGAAAAAATATGCAGAATGCACAAATACAGCAGGGACAGAGGGAGGTGAGCTGACCAAACCCTGCATTTTCCATTTGTGAAAGATGAGTGGAGGCATTTTTAGGACACCTCCTGTCTCACACACACCTGAAACAGCAGCATTGCCAGGCCCAGTCCTTAGCCATGCTCCTCTGTTACGGTCCTGCATTGCTTCTGTGGGCTTGCTGTGGTACAGAGATGCACACATACACCTCCTGCCATGGTGTTAAAGTGCTAAAGGACACCATTCGCCCCTGCGGAGGGTCCCAAAGTGGGCACTGCACACACATCCGCACAGCACCCAGCGAGCGTCCCTGCAGGGTACCGCACCAGCACAGCACTTCCACCAGCTCCTCTGGGCATCTCCTCGAAGACACCCACATAGACAAGTTCTGTGCCTTCGAGTAGGATTGAAATGGCGAGGATTGAAGCCACCTTATTCTAAATGACTGGAGTTTAGTGCTGGTTAGATTCATGGTGATAGCTGAATTGCCTTTACTTGCTGGAGGGCATCCGTGCTATCAAGCCGTAAGTCTGTGTGTGTCAAAAGTTCACAAGTGGTGACCCAATTACCTGTCTGTAGCAGCGGGGCTGTGGTATCTGGCAGGCAGATCGTGCAATACCTTAGCACTTAGGTCAAGGCACTGAGCCTTCTTGAATTGCATGCGATGGATCTGGTTTCGTAGAGGAGTCACGGACAAAAAATTAACTGCAGCACTGGAGGTGATCTGGGGAGTTTTAAAGATTTCTGTTGGATTTTATCACACTCAACATTGTGTCTGCTTGAGTCGCAATTAACAGCAAAGCTGCCACTGAGTTTGACAGGGCAGGTCCATGGAAGTGTGAAAAAAGCACCAAGACTTTTCCTAGCCTACCTCCCCTCCCACTTAGAAGCACATTGAAAGAAACACTGCTGGAGCTGAGGAAATGACACTCTCGTGGTCCCAGTGCAAGTGAGAGGGGTATAGTCCTTTCTGTCCCCAGGGGAGCACCATAACAGCCCACCAGAGCTACCTGTCCGTGTTGGGAATGAGCCCCAACAGGAACCCCGAATCCTACTACACGTCAGCATTTCCCCTGAGCTGTGGGAAATCTTGCAGTCAGATTTAACCGGTGCTTGAGCATGCTGGCGTGGGTCCACCTACTTTGGGAAGCAATGTCGCTTTCAGAAAGTGACACTTCACACCATCCTCCACTACTGGCATCCTTCACATGGCAGCTCTGGCTCCCCACGGAAAGGCAGACCATCAAGGACTTCTCCAAGAGCAGATACACCCAGTGCTGATTTGCAGCCTGCCTGTGTCACCAGCCTGCAAGTGCCACTGGTACATTTGTTCAAATCGTGGCTGCAGACCTGCCTGCCCCCGGCATTTTTCCCTCAAGAAACAGGGTGCAGCTCTCACGGGTGGGTGGGGGCCACACTCAGAAGTGGTGCCTGGTGCTGCATCTGAATGTGAGGTCAGGTACAGTCTCCACTGCAGCAGGAGTCAAAGACAATGCCAGTCTAAAACTCAGTCTAAAGCTTCTTTGTCGGTAGTTAAATAAAATTGGTAGCTCTGCAGCATGCATTTTTTTCTCTTCATGCTTTTCTAGCTCAGTAGAGGGAGAGAGAGGTGCCACACAAAGATTATGAGTGACAGGTTGATACAATGACTAAACATCTTTGGCTTATTTTCATCGTTAGACCAACTAAGCATAGCTAGCACGTAATAAATCTGAGCTGCAATTAAAGGTCTGCAGCATTTTTACTAGATGGAGGTTCAAATTCCCAAACCTAATTCCTGTTCCTAGACTTTGGTATCATTTTAGGGGTGTGATATTTTATTCTTCCCTTTTTCATCAAAGATGACAGAAACTGCACTGGAGGCAGTGATCAGATGGCTCTCCTGCCACACGGCAGCACGAACCTCAACAGCAGCAGCTCTGTCACTTAAGGGTCTGTAGGTTTTGATCCTGGTGGCTCCAAACACAGACTTTATCCTAAGCCTGAAGGCTGGTCTAAGCTCTGTCTGGAGCTCAGAAACTTGGTCTGTCAGATGACAAAGTACCCCTTAGCTCCATTCCTGGTGATTTATTCAAAGGTGCAAGAGTAGCTTTTTATAAGTTTTAAATCCTGATGCAAGGGAAATTAGCCATTGTTTTCCTTCAGGGTCCCAGGTTCACAACTATGAGCATTCAAATATAAAATAAAGTTATGGCCAGCTGTAACAATACTAGCTAAAGAAGTTGCAGATGTTCCTAGGGGAGCTACTGAAATATTTTGGCACCTTTGCTCTGTCATTAAAAACAAAATGCGAGAGTCGGTTAGGGCTGCAGTGTGGGTTCAAGTGGACAGAGAAAAACAGGAAAGCATTTCACAGTGCTAATAGTGAATGTGGGTTCAGCCCTACAAAACGTTCCCAAAATTGCTGGCAGGACTCCAGCTCCCAAACCCCAAGCTTTACCCTGACTGTGGCATTTAGGCCCTGGAGCACCAGCGGGTGGCTGCAGAGAAGTCAGGATTGCAGCACAAGCCTCTGCTGCACGGACAGTCCCGAGTGCGGGCAGGAGACAGCTTTAAACAGGGCTTGGCACAGGACAAGGGATCACAGCAGGCAGGTATAATGGTCTGACAAGTACACTGCTGTGGGTAAGCTGCTTCTATCAGCTAAACTTCTTCAACCTAGCTCAAGTATCTCCACAAGACTCTAGCTCACCTCAAGTTAGCTTCAATATTGGCAATGGGGATATAGCCTGAAACTCAAAGGAGACCGAGTACCTTATAAAAATACAAATAGGGGCCCCCTCAGGCACCTTTGAAATGTTTACTCCTAAGAGCAGGGCCTAGGCCATTGTGCATTTTGCAGAAAAGCGTAAATTGCTCTGCCTTAGGCCAGCCAGGAGGAAGCTTCATTCCAAGAGTGAATAGTTCCCGCCTCCAAATTCTTTCATCTTTCTCTGCCTGACTCTTTCTGGCTCATCTCTGGTTTTCCTCTTCTTTCCAGATGCTGTGGGGAAACTCTAAGGACTGAAGGATTCTGCCCTAATTCACCCCGAGGGAAAGAAACAAGATACATAGCCAAGTTGGCGAGGAAGATGCAATCGAAGCAAGTCATGTGGCCCAGAGATAAGGAGGTGAGTGAATCAGTCACTATGTGACAAGGTAGCACTAGGGAAAAAATGGGACTTGCCCATTCATAAAAGCCTGCCTTGGAAAAGCAGGCAGAGCCAAGAAGCAGCAGCTGGTCCAGTGCACACTGTCACCTTACTGGGGAAGGGGGAACTCGCGCAATGCTTTATGCAGAAGGTCCAGGTAGCGATATGCACACGAACTGTGACCACAGAAATATCTGTAGGAGCTGTCTTGTGCTACCACTCACTGATATTCCTCAAGTTAATAGCTGGGCTGACATTAATTGGAAACCTTTTTCCCCTTTTCTGATCTCTAATAGGTCATCTAATCCGTGCCAACTGAACTGCAGGGTTTTGCAGAAAAACAGATTGTCAAAAGCTCTTTCGTCTACTGGAGAGGTTTGAATAATTGGACATTTCTACTGGAAAATCAATCTCTGATCTAATAGACATCACATAGCTGAGATTTTCCTCAGTGTTCATTTCTGCCCAGACAACTGAGCACCATGCTGTATTCTCCACAAACAAAATGTCCATCCAAGAAAAAGAGGTTACTGCACTCAGTACAGTACTCAGAATCTTGATATGCCACCAACTATGCATGACAAATGCTGGAGAGGAGCAAAGCCCACAGGAAGAAAAGAGTGTGCACACTCCGGAGAGGCGGCAGGGTCCCAGCCCGCAATATTTAAGCACAGTTCCAAATTTTCTCAGCGTTTCTGCCTTTTTGGATGGGAGTTTGGGTCTCTGTGCATTTCTGTGAAGGAGACAAGGAGGAAGGGAGGGAGCTTTTTCTTTGTTCCCAAACAACATCTCAGCCTGTCTCAGGCTCACACACCAACATCTAACAAGCAAAGACAAACAACATCACAGCTCCACAATGCTTCAGCTTGATTGAATGACGACAATTCCACGTTAAAATAAAAAAGAACATCAGAGCTTTCCACAGCTGCATCAACATTATCTATTAAGAAAAGCATGACACTACATGAAGCTTTGGCTCTGCAAGCCAAGAACCTAAATCAGCCATGGTTTGGAACGAGGCCATTGCTGAATTCCCGTGTAAAGCGATGCTGCCATATTGCTTACTTTCCACTGAGGTTTTCCACAAATTAACAGCTGTAGCAGACTCCCAGAAAACAGCAACTCTTTCCAAGTCTTTCTTCTCTGAAAATGTTGTTTCTTCACTTTGTTCTTCCCCATATGGAAGGGGAGAGGAGGGTAAAAAAAACTCAACAGCCCTATGAAACAAACCCAAAAATCCCCAGACAGACTGTGAGAAAAATTAATCACAAAGATTGCCTGGAAAGAGAGCGGTTATCTGTAAAATTAAACCAGTGGTGGGCCCAATTTTTCTTTTCATTATACCAGCATGGTGGGATTGAGAATCAAACCCAGGAAAAATATTTCTGGAGCAGCCCTTCTGATTTATGACCACCTCAGTCACTCTGACAAGATCAGAAAACTGCTGGATTCTTTCCAGTTGAGCACCACCAAAGGCCAAATCATTCCTATTTAGGGAAAAACAAAACTTCCCTCTGGTTCAGCAAGAATAGTGTTTGGCACCAAGCACAGAGAGAACTGCCTTGTTTCAGCTGGCTCGCTGAAATGCAGCTGAGATGGAAAGGTGATACCAGGCTGGTGTGGGTGGCTTCAGATCATACTCTTTCCTCCTGATTGCATCTTGGACATCACTAGGTCCCACACAGGGTGATGCAGAGGGATTCATTATAAGTGACAAAAAAACCTCTTAAAGCAAAAGTTATTTGATTTCTAGCATGCACAGATGGCTGTTGACTCACTTGTGAGAGGAGTGATGGAACTAGCAGTCTGGCAGAAGCATTGGGACTCTCAGCATTAGAAAACATGGATTCACAGAGCTGGTCGACTTCTGAAGATCTGTGAGCTATGGTGTAGTAAAAGGCAATCCTTGTGCCTAAAGAAGGGGCTTTCCAGCTGGTGGAGCCCTGGGTTTTGCCTCCTTGTGCCTACCAGCACGTTGCAAAGATGTGGGTGTCCATGGGTACTCGGGTGTGCCAGCTGAAAGCAACACGAGGTGCTTTACGAGAATGGCAGTGTAAGGTCACACGGGGCACCTGGCGCTGTGCCCTTCAGAGCCTCCTGACCCCAGGGTCACCTCCGTGCAGCTATGCTACAGAGAGACACTTCAAAACCCTGCCAAATGCAAGTCCTTTTTGGGGAGGGCTGGGAGGGTCATGGCACCATGAGCTATCACGAAGAGAAGCCTACGAGCTTGGAAGCCAGCTGAGATGAGCCTGCACCACTGGTTGTTGCTGTTACGGACTCCGAGGTGACTTACCCCGTGTGTCAGAGGCAGCAGCAGCCCCAAGCCCGAGGGCCATCACAGGACTGCGCTGGCTCCTCTTCCCCACCTGCTGCTGGCGTGCTCTGCAGGTCGCAGGAGCCACTCATCGCGGTCAGGAAACAGCTGCCGCAAAGCCAAACTGCCCAACTCCAGCCAGCGCAGGATGTGAGCGCCTTGGGTCATCACATGGCAAACTGCACCACATGGTGGCTCTCCCAAGGGCGCTGCTGTCTGGGGAGGGACCTCATCTTGCTGAGAGTCCCCTGCCCTGAGAAGTCCTTCCTGCCCCCGTTTTGCTCAGCTTGGCATCTGAAGGCTTGCACGTTGTACTTCTGATGAAGACCATGTACAAAAGGAGCCATCAACAGCCGGTTCTCAATTCAGGGAAATTTCTCTTCAGATAAAGTTTTTCCAAAGTATGAAATGAATCAGCCCGCTGGAGCACAGGATGCTGCTTCAGCTTCAAGTTCAGAAGCCTCTGCAGTCCAGGTTGCTACTGACACAGTTCCTCGGATTGTGATGTCCATCTCACACCTCTGTGATCCCACTGTATTAGCCAGGTCTTGTGTGATCAGTGCTCACTTCACACAACAAGCTCGAAAAATATATATACCTATCTTATCTTTCAAGTATAGCCACTGCCTATGAGTTCCCCCAAAAAAAAAAAAAAGAAAAACAAACCACCATACCTACAAGCAGTGCTGGAGAACAAAGGACCTGATCATTTCTCCTGACCCAAATTTTACAAAAACATTAAAATATCCATTTACTAGTGAGGGGTTCTGTCCTCAGTGCACTCCCCAGCCTCAGAGATGTTCTGTCATGCTGTTCGCTAATTGTTTTCAGTGTTTGATGCGAGTATTTTTGGCAGTCAGTTTGTCATGAATTGACACTTATTTTGTCAACCTATCTTCAGCAAAACTGCACACCCTCCCTCCTCGTAGACCTGTCAGAAACATAAAGATTACTCATTGCATATTTCTAAGAAGCTCCTGAAGCCAGCACTTGGAGTTTGCATAACAACCATTGTCGACAATCCACCTACGGCAGCTTAAAAATACAGATTTGAATGGGTGAAGAGAGGCCGGGAGTTCTCAGAAGGACGAGTCAGATTCAGGATTTTATTAATAGAACTGGAGGTGTTCTCATGAAGGCAAAAAAAAACCCCCCAAAACCCACTCTCTTGTTATCTGAGCTGTCATCAGCAGTCACCTTTTCAAAAACAAGCAGGCGAGATGCAGAGTATTCCTGTAGATGAGCAGAAAGAAAGCTGCTGCAGAAAAACATTGAGAGCAAGATGGAGAGCAGCCAGCACCACGGATCATCTCCCAGGTCCTCCTTGGGAAGGGCTGGGTGTGCAGCTGCCTGCTTTGTGTCCTCTGGCCTTGCTGAGGGGACGTCTTTTTTTTTCTTTTCAATCTGGTGCCACACATTTCACCCCTGGAGGGTTAAATGCCAAACAAAGGGAACCCACCAGAAAAACACTCACAAAGCTGTTTGTGGCATGGGCTCCAGCACTCTCTCCAGCGAAATAAAGCAATTATAGTAATTGGAGTGCACAATAGGCACTCGCCAAAATAGCAGACGAATTGATGCGGATCAGCAATGGCTGTTGGCGAGGGCAGGGAGGAGCAGGGCCCAGGACAGGGAGGACAATATGGATGGCTGGCTGCGTTTCTGCCATGCTGCCGCAGCAGCAGCACCCTGCCCAGCCCTGCCTCCGGAGCTCAGCAAGGGGCAGGGAGGAAACCTGGCCACCTCCTAACACAGAGCTTGCTCCTGGAGGATGACAAGCTGCAGCACAGCAGAGAAGGTGCTGCCCTGCCTGAAGGGTCTCCCATGCGCTTGTGCCACCTTCTCCCAGGTCTTGGGGGAAAGGAGGGACATTGGGGGTGGTCATGAGAGTGAGAGGCACGGGCAGGAGAGCCCAGAGAACAACAGCGACATCAGAGGCATCATCCAGCCACGTTAAAAACCTCCCCTCCGAAAAAAACATCAACACTCACAGTCTCTTCCAAGCCAAATCCCCAGCCTGTTAGGTTTACCATTAACAACAATCCCTGCAACTTTCTTAGCCTTGCTGTTTACACAAGCTCGAGCTTTCATACATAAAACTCTTAAATGAAAACATTAAAGAGCAGCTGGCGCCTCTTGGAAAACTCATAAAAAGTCTGTTTCCAAACAGTGTCGCTTCTATACCATAAATTTCTATATTTCTCACTCCCCTCATTCCTTATTTCCAAAGACATTTGCATGAAAACAGGAACTTTGTTTATTAAAGAGTTCATCTGCTCCTGCTGTTAATTTCCCACCTGAAGCCAGAATCCCCCGGGTATGACATCATTAGCACAGCTCTGGAAATGATCATGAAGTCACAAACAGCGGGTTAGGGCTCCACTCGGAGAATAAACAGCGAGAAGACAGAACCTCTGCCACTGCCAAACCCCAGATCCTTATCCAGTTTTTCCTGGAGCAACATCCCATTGACTTCAGTGGGACATTGACTAAAATTAGGCTGTCAGCAATTCCTGTTTCAGCCATTCCTCCCTTCCTGTTCCTGCCTCCAGGGCATCAGGGACTTGCCCTGTGCAGCAGGTCTGGGACAGGAGAAGCCCTGCCCTGGCATGGTGCTGGTCCTCCCAGCGCCACGTCCTCACACTGCTCCCTGCGAGCAGGGGCAATCCGAGGGGGCCACCACCTCATCCCTATATCAGTTCCTAAGAGTGTCCCCCTTTCCAGCTACGCACCACAATACGTCCTCCTTGCATGAAGGCCGTCGTGTGGGGATCTCATGCAGTCCAGGAGAGCAGCTGCTGGGATGCGGGAGACCAGAAGGGAGTCCTGCTGCAGCTGCCCTGCACTGCACATGGGGCTGGCTGTGGGGGAGTGGGGCTGCCCCACGCACAGCCATAGACAGGAACAGCTGTCTAACAGTGCTGGAGACCGGGGATGACTAAGGGCACCTGAAGATCAAGGATAAACACCTTTACAGGGAGACCTATAGGAGGGAGAGATACGTTTCATGTGCAGAGGCAGAAAAAAGAAACACAGCAGCTAAAATGTCTCCTTGTGTGAGGATGGGAAGACAAAGTAAAGATGTCTTTTATTAGAACAGATCCAGCAACACTAATCAAATCTACATTTTCACCTCCTGCTCCATGAAAAGCACAAGAAAATGACTGTGAGCTTAGAGAGCTTCATTAAATCTCTTTTCACATATAGAATCTCTGACACAGTTGAAGCCCTTCCCTCCCATCACCAGGCAAGCACAGCTAATATATAATTGCTCAGGCCAAACACTGCTTGTTTTTAATCTGATACCTATGCATGCAAGTGGCGTTGTGTGTCATGTGATGGCTCTCTGCATGAAGCATGACGTATTTGTGATGGGTCTCTGCACGAGTGCCACCGCGCTGGGCTGCTGCAGCAGCAAATATAATCTGGCTCTGCAGGACCAGCACTCTCCACCCAGCAGCCCGTGGTAAGCAGGCTGCTTGTCTCCCTGCCTCCCCACCCTGGGCCGCATCAGCAGCTAGTCTGGGCTGCTCAATACTGCTGTTATGGAGCAGACACCTGGACACAGATGCCTGAAAATCTACATACCTGTGAGCATGGGATGTGGCTGAGTGGGACAGAGACAGTCTGGTTTGAAACAAGGTTATTAATATTGCGTGGGGGAGGTGGAGGCAGACTGTGGGATTGATCAGATACAGTCCTTAAAGGATTTCTTCAGTTCACCTCACAGTCTAAGCTTTAAAACCTTTGCATACATATTGCTACATCTTTATTCAGTGCTGGTGCTGGGATCCTGAACAGTGTTTCAGAAATATTGACTATTTGTCGAATATGAGCAGGTAATATTTGGTATAGCAGAGGGGAAAGAAAAAAAAAAGACACGTATTTACTCTTGCAAATAAAACCTGAATTCTTCCCTCAGTGAAATCACTGTGATTTGATTGATCACCACAAAGCTGCTGCATGGTGGCAGTGCTCTGTTTTCATGACCTGATTTGGGCTTGGCTGCTGGGAAACACTGTCTGGGGGAGAGTGAGCCAACGAGCGCTCCGGATGCATGGCATGGCATGGCATGGCATGGCATGGCATGGCATGGCATGGCATGGCCACCACGTGCCTCTCCTCCCTCGGGTCTGCCACCAGGTCCTGCTCCCCCCAGCTCCCTCCAGAAGAGCCCATAAGCACCACAGCCTCCCATTTCCTTCAGTTTGGTCCATTGTTATAGCAAGTCCAAGTGTTTTCCTTGGCATGGGCCAGTAGTCCCATAGCACTGTACTTCCTCCACACAGAATAAGTGTTATTTAACAGCTCTGATTATTTTGGAGAGTTGTTCGGCCTCTTTTTTTGAAAAAAGGAGAATATATTGAAACTGATTGTATTGGCTGCTCGTGACTGTTTTTTCTGGATGGTCCTCACTCTCTTTGTATGAAATGTGGGATGCAGACCCAGGCAACTTTTCAAGAAGGGCACAGTGCCACTATCACGTGTTCCTTGTTTAAAGGAGTTGTCACCTCTGTCAAGATAAGCGTGCAAAAAAGGGAAATGCAGGCACACGGGGAAGAGGTGTCCAGTCCCTGCTCTTGGTCACCCCAGTATGCACCCAACCGAGTCAATAAGAATTCGGTCCAAAGCAAGCAACAACAGGAAGAGCTGATAAAGCTCCTCTGGGTGCTGTTATTTATCCCCTCAGCACACCTCCTGATAGCATAACTCTAACCTGTCAAAGAAGGGTTGCCCTCATTTCTTGACGTGGATACAGGCAGACAAAGAGTAAATATTTCAGTGCAACTGAATGTGTCTCTGACTCATCATATCATCATCATTTTTCTGGAAGCCACTGGCTTCATTCTCTTTCCTCAGCCCTTCCCTTAGGACCGTTTACTCCAGGAGCTCTGCATTTTCTCAGAAAATTCCTAATGTTCTCTTTGAGAGTCAGTATTGTTAAACAGCAATCAGGAGACAAGCCCTCCCTTGCTCTGCCTTCCAACCCTTGTTTTACCATTTCCTTACTTTCAAGTCCCAGTGTAACAAATGTTCAAGGTCTTCCTCCCACCTGCTTCTCCAAGGCAGTTTTAAATTAGCCATGATTTCCTTCTCTCCTCAGCTTCTCATTTTTTCCGAAGTCTGTACTATCAAATCCTAACGCCCTCCTTTCCTCTTTGTTATTTGAGGCAGCCCCGCTCCGTGCTGCTCATTCATGAGGACACTTCCACCCACTCCACTGAGCCAATATTCCCCACCTCTGCTCTGCATAAATGCTTTCATCCCCACATTAGTCTAGCTCTGACTTCCAGCAGCTGCTTTTTATTTCAGAGTGGGGGGTTTTTTGCGGTTTGTTTGTTTTGTTGTTGTTGTTGTTGTGTGTTTGGGGGTTTTTTGTTTTGTTGGGTTTTTTTTGTTTGCATGTGTGTGTGTGTCTGTTTTATGAGTGGCCCTTCAGAGTCTTTCTGAAGTCAGTACTTTCTTGGGAGGAGGGCAGATCATGGCAACAGAAGTGAAGGTTGTTTGCTGGAAAGATCATTTGTTCTCTTGAGTATGAAAAAAAAATTATTGCTGCTAACTTCAAGTGGGCCCACCCTCTGCTCCAGGCATCTTTACAGCCATGAAAATTACAATGTCCCTGGTATTAACAGCATGAGATGGCAACGGCTCGCTCCACTACAACTCCCTGCTCCTGCAGGGCTCCCGATAACAACTGAAACTTCAAATTAAATTGAGAAGCTGCCTCCCCAACCAATGCCTCGAGCAATCTTCCCCAGAGGAAAGTGAGGCCACAGGGCATGTCTGGAGAGGTAGTGAACCTCCAGGCTGCTGGAATCCATGGGGGAGTTAGCCCCAGACCAGCATTTATTTTTTTTGACAATGATGGTGGTGAAACACTGGAATGTGTTACCCAGAGCAGTTGTGGATGCCCCATCCCTGGAAACATTCAAGGTCAGGTTGGACAGGACTCTGGGCAACCTGATCTAGTTGAAGATACCCCTGCTCATTGCAGGGGCTTGAACTAGATGACCTTTGAATGTCCTTTCCAACCCAAACTATTCTATGATTCTACAAAATCTGGCAAGCATCCCCATGGGCAGAGCAGGCTGCAGCCCAAATGTACAAGGAGAGTGACCCACGGAGAGCCAGCACAGGCCAAACAAACTCCCATTAGATGAGTGGGAGGGCTGGTCAACCAGGCCACAGGCACACCCCACCACAGCTCTGCTGGTGTGACACTGGCCAAAGCTACCTCCAGAAAGCAGCTCGGGCTGGAACAGCCCACCGGTGCTGGGGCAGGTGCTGGGCTCACTCGTGGCTTTTCTTCTCCTGGCCTGGACGTGGTTTCATCAGCTTGACAACGTCATCTTACCCCAGCCTTGTAGCTTCTCTCCCATATCCCTGAACTGCCCTGCACCACCACCACAGAGGCCCACGGATGCCTCCCACCTCCTGCTCCCTTTCATTTCTCCGGGCTTTCGTTCTCCACTCTTCTCAGCTCCTCACTTTATTTCTGCTGTTCCCACACAAGGATCCAGGAGCCATAAATGGATCAAGCTGTGGCAAGATCTAAAACTGTCCCATCTTTAAAAAGCCAGAAATACCTTGCAATCAGTGAGAACCAGCCAGTACAGCCACAACAGTGACATATCCAGACCTGGGATATAAGGGTTAAACTTGCCTGGCTTCTAAAATCCCATAATACTTGTGTGGACAGAGCTGTTACACTGCAATTTACTCTAAATTGATACTCCATTTATCTGTCCATAGCCTTGGCATCTTGCTGCCCCTGCACTCCTAAATCACCCTTCTTAGACTCTCCTTATTTAATTTTCCAGCTCTTCAAGCGAACCCTTCCTCCAACGGTCCCTGCATACCTCTGAGTCCTCACCTTTGAAAATGCTGCCCCTGTCTCAATTTCCATGCAAACATGTTAAGGCATGGAGCTGAAATGTCATGCCAGAAAAAGCAACCCAGGTTGTTTTGGTACATGCAGCGGTCAGCATGCCCTGCTGGAGAGCCTACCAACATGTAACTAATATCCCGAGTTTCAGAGCCAGACGAGTCCTGTTCCTTCTCTTGTCCAAGCCACAGAGACAAGAACATCCAGCCTCTCCAATGTCTCACAAATCCCGGGATCGACGTGGAGATACAGGGAGGGAAAAGCCGAAAAGCCACCAAGCTGCCCAGTGGTGCTGGCACTATGATCTGGGACCTTCTCATGCTTGTAGAAGCAGTCATGGCCCTACTGGAGTGGGCAGGCTGTGACATTTGACTGAAGGTATCTTGCCTAGATGCAGTAGTTGAGGCTTCCCTCTCGAACATATGGATGAGTTTGACCCACTTCTGCTGAGATAAAGAAATCAGAGGAAAGTCTGGGGAAAATGGAATCTGAGCAGAGTAAAAAGAGACATTTACATACAAGGAATACCTGTAACACCACAAACCCATTCTTTTTTTTCTGCTAGCCTGCCACGCCACTTTGAAAACTCCTTCTCACTCTGCAGACTCACTCTGTGGGTCAGGGGGGCAAAGGCATGCAGCACTGCATGCTAAATATCCTCTGATGCACCAGTGGTGACAGCACATTTCAAACCTGTGGTGTGAAAGCCCCTCTCAGACACCAAGGCAACACTTGCTTTGCTGTGCTTCTTCACGGGCACCAGAATCAGCACAGAAACACATCTGCCCAGGGCTGGCATCTTTGATTTACTGATTTATTTTGACCGTGTTGTTCATCTGGCACATCTAACTCTCCCCTCCAAGGACACGAGACCTTTGCACTTTTCTGATGACTTCATCCTTTGTACTCCACTCCCACAAGCTATAGGTCAGGGATCGGATGACGGACTTGACCCAAACTGGCTGACAAAGGCTTCTCATCTGCCTGGCATGGCATTCAGAGAAATCGATTCACTGAGGTGTCAATGATACATTGCATTTAGCAGCAGTTTCCAGGCACGCCATGAAAGGCACCATCTCATCAGTGGGCTTATTGACCCATCCAGCAGAAACCCCGGTACTGAGCATCCCTCTCAGCTCCCCACCGTCTGAGGGCAAAGCTTCCTCCAACCATCTGTGCTATACTGAGTATAAAGAATAAAAGTTTCTATTTTGCAGAGTTGCCTTCCCAACATTTTCACAGGCACCCCTGAGGTTCCTTCTGAATGACAGGAATGCCATGTCTTCCCAATATCAATGGATATTTCATGCTTTTTGCTGTGCAAGTTAGGTGTTCAAGGAGGTACTGGCTAGCACAGAGACAGGAGCAGGTACAAATAGAAATGTGCCACTGCAGTTCTTGAAAGACAAAGCACAAGGAAAAAGCATCCTCAGACAAAGTCACCTTTCCCTCCAGGTCCTGTCATCTTCAGGCACACAGGTCAGGCCTGGACTTTCTAATCTTGCTCCATCTTGCCACTGAACCAGGTTCTATCCCCCTACAAAGTGCATCCACATCATCTCCTCTCATTACCAATATTTCCCTGAGCATCTATGTTCTCCATTTTCCTTCTCAAGTCCTTCTGAACTCACTTTTGCTGGTTTGCCTTGTTAATAATTGTCTATTCCTCTATTCTTTCTCACTTTTTTCCAGGCAGAAGGAGGGAACATGCCTTCCTAGAATTGGCAACCCTGTCCAGGAGTGTGTCTCATAGTGGACAAGTGTAAATGTCCTGCTGGTGTCCTTACCCCTCTGTCCTCAAACTGCCATAGCGATAACATAAACTTTCTCAATTCCTAACATTTGCAAAAGATTGTGCTCCAGTTTTTTTCTTTTCATCAGCTGTGAAAAAATTTTACCGGTGTGGTAAAATTAAAGAGCCATTTTATGATAGATGACGGTAGAACAACAGTGTTTAAATGGAAGTCTACAGATGTTTTTGCCAATGGTGTCTGAATAAAACAGGGACTCCAACAAGGCTAGACATAGTTTGGCTGAGGATCAGACCAAAGATATCAGAACTTTTTGAGTGCTTTGAATGTTTTAAGGTACATCCATCACTAACTGAAGACAGAGTTAGTTCGTTTCTTGAGATATATTTGAAGTGATTTGCAAAAGCAAGCATGAAAACCGAAAGCACCATGGAAATGTGCTCTGAATGGTTACACTACACTGACTATGGAAGGAATTCAGCACAGATGAGGGAATATATATATTACGTGTATATATATAAAAATATATATATATACACGCACATATACGTAAAATCCAGTTTGGAGACGGCTGGCTAGTTCCAGCTCGGCTGTGGTGCCCCAAAATGCCCCATCCTGCAGCCTTCTGAAATGACAGGCTGTCTGTTATGAAAATCACTTTCAACTTTCTTGTTTCTGGTCCAGAGTCTCCCTCTATAATTCTCATATGTATTAACTGCCTTTGCATGTGATAACTGCTTTCAAAGCCGAGTCACACAGTCAGCAGATCTTCACATCGTAGTTTCACTATGCAAATTGCCTGTGCCCCTCTCTTCTAGGTACTGTGTTCGATGCATCCCCCTGCCTTTTTACCTCGTGGGGGGCCCCGTCAGGGCTCGCCTCCCAGCTCCAAGAGCATAACTGAACATCAGCCCATCCAACTAAACAGGCTGCTCGCATGGAGAAATGCCTCACAGTTTGAGATGGAGCCTTGTCAGGTTGCCGGATAAAAAAAGCCCTACATTCATTTCTCTCGCTCGCAGGCTCGCTGCTTAGTCAGCTGTTACACCGCCGCATAAAACCTTTGCTAAAAGAGCTGTGGTAGAAAATAGCTGATCAGTAAGTCTGAAGTGTCAGAGCTGTCTGGGTAGGTGGAGGCACTAACAGGAAGGCAGGAAACCCAGTCTGTAAGCTTCGGGCTGGGAGAGAGGAAACCGTTTCCATTCAGTACAGAGATTGCAGGGCAACGCTGATGGGAGGGCTCAGGCTCAGCCAAAAAGCCATTTTTTTCTCCTCTGGTTTAATGATTCCTGGTTGCTGGAACTCGGCACCCCAGGGAGGAAACGTGGGCCAGCCTACGCTGAATGCTGCTCCTTGCTCCTACTCTTGCAGCCGCGGGGAGGGGAGTCAGAGGATCTATAAATGTATTTCACACAAGTGTGTGTGAAATAACCCACATAAATCACCCTGCGAGACTTTTTTTAACTGCCTGCTACCTGTAACACCAGCCACAATTAGCACACCAACTTATTTACATGCCATAAATCCATGGCTCACAAAGACCTGTTGTACTGACTTTTCACCACAAACCTGCGAGCTTTGGTAAATTCGTTAAATCAGACTCACCCCTTTCTTGCAAAGGGTTTCAGCCAGCTCACAGCACCATAAAGATAAATCACACAAGGGCTGCCTTGTCCTTCCAGACTCCGATCACAGCTCTAGCATTCACCCCTTTGCAATTCCAAATCCTGATTAGATCTGGGAATAGATCCTGCACATGGATCTAAGTGTGGGGAAAACAATGCACCAAAGATCTGGAGTTCACTAAACCCCTCGGAGCCCCCACCGACATCTCCCAGCCTGGCAGCTGTTCCAAGGCAGCTTTCAGTTTTAATCACAAATTATTCTCCTGACAGCCCACAGTAAAATTAAAGCAAGCATCACAAGACAAAGAGGCTCGACTTTGGTTTACAAATTTCATGCCAGATCCTTTGGGGGTTCTAGTTTGATTCCAGGAAGAGCAAACCAGCCCCCCAGATGCAGCAGCTGTGCCCAGGAGTGCCCCAAGGCAGCGGTGCTGTCGGCTCCTCACGCCCTGTGGTATCCGATAGCGGTTCCCACACATGTGGCACCTCTAGCCAGCCCCACCGGTGGGTTACGCTTTGCTGTGCCCAAGTACACACTGCTATGGATGGCACCACTCATCGTTTGTTCCTCCTCCTCCTCCTCCTCACTAACCAAGCCCAGGCAGGGAAATGCATCTCTTACAAGCAGCGGGAACCAGACTCTCTCATACCAGGTGTGTGTTGTGTGGGGGAAATCAAAAGCAAGTTGTGTTTGAACCTGCAGTGCCCACACGGCTTGACCAAGCCATAAAAATGCAGCTGTGTCAGTACAGAGACACCCAGAAATGTCCATTTGCTCCTGTGTGTGCAGGCATGTGCTTGCCGTGTGGTCTGAGCACCGCCTGGCACACCGAAGCCTCGCTGCAAATTAGGGATGAGGGATTATTTTTCAGTTTCCCAACTGCAAACTAAGGACTTACCCATCCCTCCATCCCTCTCACAGAGGTCTTGTGAGGATAAAATGAGTTATTTGAACATTTTGAAGGCTGGAAGTGCTAAGAGCCAGACGGGAGGGAGTGGTCCAGAGAAGCAAGGAAGCAGAGCGTACATTCAGTGGAGGAGTCGTTCCAGCTAATGCACAGAGAGCTCCCTTGCTCCCTGAAAAGCCACTCCAGACAATGCCTAACAGAGTGCACACATTGCAGAGCCTCATGTATTCCGTTTTCCTGGAAAAGCACAGAGCAGCGGTGGTTTCGGGCTCTGCCTGGGCTCTGACCGCTTGGAGCACCACACCACCTCCAACACGTGTCCATTAGCAGAATCCAGGTCCCGCTCTGCTCGTTCTTTTTCCTGCTCCATTCTTGATGGCTTCCAAGGGCAGATGTTTCCACATCCCTCTTCCCCAAAATAAGGCAGGAGTGTTCCTTGTCCTTCGTGGCACTTACTGTACATCACAATTTATTATCTGTAGTCAATGGGGCAGAGGGCAGGCGACCCAAATGGCACCATCATATCGGCAGGCAAAACCCCCTAAGAAGTGCAGCCATTCATTTATCTCTCCAGCACCATACTGCCAAAAGGGATGGTAGGAAGAAAATGATCCGTGGGCACCCACCAAACCCACCAGCATGTGGAGATCCAAATACAGAGCACCCTTGAACTCAGCATGGCTGGGAGCAGCAAAAGGGATGGATTTTCACCCCCCCGTTCACTGCTGGCTGAATGATTCCCTATCACACATGGCCACGGATCTCCACACAAGGGAGAGAAGGGAAAAATCTATGTACTGCAGCCAGAAAATAACCTGCAGTTGAAAACATGCTACCTTTCAGCTAAGGAAGGCGTTCATAACAAGAAGGATTGAACGGAAGAAGCAAAAAGAGATGTTCTGGACACTCCAGCAAGCTTTCCATCTCTTTCCTAAGTAGAGCAGGGCAGAAAGGCTGCAGGGTGGACCACCAGTATATTGGCATTTTCCCCACTAATTGAAGTTTCCATTCACATAAAACTATCCCATGCTAATACACGGCACTTTCATTAAAATCATGTCACTTCAATTCTTTATATTTTTATTATGGCATATAAATTACACCATCCAAACAAAAAAAAAAAGAAAAGCCATTATAAAAAGAAATTCTGAAATTAAGTGCTCCATTCTAACCAGAGAAAAAGGGAACGTTTTGAACAAAATAATTTGGCCTGTATATTTCTCTAAACAAAACTGTGTCACCACAAATGCAATCCTACAAAGACCATTTGTATTAATAAAATGGTATTTTCGCAATAAAAAAAAATTGCTGGCAAAGTGTTCAGCTGGGTTTATTAGTGTCATTAAGAATCCTCCCACATTCTCCTATTTTTCAGCAGCTAGCAAGGAGGTACGTTCAGAATTTCATTATTTGAAAATGAGGCAATAGATAAAATAAAAAATACAGAGCAATTTGTACTCCTATAATGGCTTCCTCTCCAAAGCTTCACAGCAGTTTACAAAAAACTCCGTGATTTAACCTCCTCTCTTGCAATGTAACTATTCCCCCTTTTTATGGCTGGGAAAAATATCTCTTGAGAGAGCCTCTGTTCATTTCAAACATCTGTATTCTGAGTGCCAAGAGCATGATTTACCACAGTTTATTGTGCTCCAAATCAGCGTCTAGGATAGGTACTCAGTATTTCTAGCAAAAAAAGACCACAGGCATCTCGCATCAGCTATCCCAGACTCCTGGAATCTGCTAGGGAGCTGGAGTGAATTTGGGACAGCAGGAAACTCAACCTCTGTTCCTTAGCTCTGGGCTCCTTCTCAATTTCCAGGCTCCAGGGCACAAGAGGCACTGCCTTTCACCTTGTTCTAGCCCTCTCCAAAAACACACGGGATATTTCAAATGTTTTGTTAGGCAGGAATAAGCTCTCTGCAGAAACACCGACTGGCTCAATTCTCTTTTGTCCGTTTTACAGCCTCTGCATTCCTGTTGGGCGACATTTAAAGACGCGAAAGAATTCCCGGTATTTAAAAAACTTCTTATTTTTAATGTTTTCTGGTGCCAAAACTGACAGACGTCTGTGCACGTATGGAAAAGGCAGGAAAGCAGGGCTGTTTCTGGGGAAGAAACGCTTCTTTCATTTCCTTCCCTCTTCAACATCGGTTGATATTAATTTTAAACCTGGCTGGCACTCCACAGTAAGGAGAGTGAAAGATCTTGTTCTTTCATCCAAAAAAGTATCGAATAGGTGTAGCTGCAATTTTAAAGCAACCCTGCCAAGCCATTAAGTTCCCAAAAGGACGATGGCTTTCCTGGCAGCACGGGGTTTGCCATATCAGATGCAGCAGACTACCAGATCACAAAGCCTTACTGCTTCGTTCTAGCCATGACCCATATTTCATCCTGTGCTTCAGAGGAAGATGAAAGGCCTTCATAATGCATCCTAAACATTACCATATGGAAAAATCTTGCAGCATTTAAATAGGATAAGCAAATAGGGTCCTATAGAAATACTAGGACACTATAGCATTCATTTCTGAAATCCCAGTGGGACAATTAAAATGTCTCTAATTTTCTGTAGCTGGGAAGTGTTTTCCTGATATATTCTAAAGGCAGTGGTGATGGGAGCTTTTCATCCCAATAAGCACAGGACAGAATGCAAAAATATCCTGATGCCCAAACCCGTGAAAAATCAAATTCCCGAACTCTACTGTTTTTAATGCAGGTAGGACAGGATTCAATCTGTACCTTTAAAATTGTATATTGACAGTAACTATAAAGACTCAGAACCGGCACAAGGACCACTGAGGCCATTAATAATAGTAACAAATGCGGTTCCACGTGAGGAAAACACATAGCCAAGGAATTTTTTTAAAAAAAGCAATTTTAGAAAATGTTACGTCCTCTGTAAAATTCCCACTGCATTTGTACAATTCAGTAGCAATTAAGGAGCAATTCCCTGTCTCAGAAAAGAGGCGGCAATCCATCCTGTGTTATCAGATGTTGCCTAGGAGGTCAGGAATGCTCCAAATGGTGCTGCTTCTCCCGGGCTCTCCTTGCCCTTGGGGCACAGGCACCAGCCTGGCGTCGAGCAGCCGCGGGGCAGGGACTGCCGGAGCATCCTTTGCTCCAGGCAGGATAAGGGAAGTCCACGTCTCTGCCAGGCTGCGCAGGGAGAGCAGGAGGAATAAAAGCAGGACCCCTCTTGCAGGAGCGCGCACCATGGCGTTATCCGCAGCATCACAGCTTTCCCTGGAGAAATGGTCTGCGTGGGAATGGGGGACACGGTGCTGGCACAGGGCCCTTCCTCCAGGCTTCAATGGCACGAGTCCTGCCTCACAGAGCACCATTGAGAGCCAGCAACCTCCCAGTCTCCCTCCTTCCCATGTACCTCCAGCTGCTACAGACGTACAGCTGTGTTTTGCACAAATATACCAGATCTTTCCTTCCCTTGCACAATTTTCTCTTGGGCAGCTCTGGAGAGCAAACTGCACATTTCACCCCTGGGTTGCACAGCTTCAATGCCCAAATCTTCCCCTCCTCAGGCAGTAAATGCAGCTATTGTTTTGCCAGTTGGTCGGGTTACTCTTTATTTCGGAGAGCCTCGTGTTGCTGCCAAGGTAATGCACGATGTTACACACTTTAGAAACCAGCCCGGGTTGTGTAACGCTACCCTACCACCACCAAACAACTTAGGACTGTGTCAGCCCAGGGAAAAAAACAAGCCTGGAAGCTAGAGGAGAGAAGATTAAAGGAAAGCGGCAGCATGGTTTTTAATTGTGCCTTAGAATTTCTAATCTAGTTAATGGTCCTTCCAGCCCATCCTGTGTAAAGACATGAGCATGTGGCATGTACTGAAGGAGGATCAACACTGACACACTGACAGATGCGCTTATTGGCACAAGAGACTAGATTAGGTTTTGGACTGGATTTTTTAACTTGTTAGCTAGCCAGCAGCAACTTGCTTTTTTGGAGGGGAAGGGAGGGATCAAACAATTGCTGCAGAGGGATATTAGTTCCCTGGCACTTCATCTTCTTCCACTACAGATTCTCTGCTTGAACATGAGACAATGCTGCCATTCCTTCCCCCTGACTCATTGGCAATTCTTTATCCATCTCTGGTTTGCTGCTTTGGAGATTTTTTTGGCTGGAATTTGATCACCCCCGCCTGCCCTTTTATTCTCTCTCCATATTTTTCAACACTTCTGTCTCCTTCATCACATCTCGAAGCTCTGCTGTGCAGTGAAAGCCCGTAAGTTAACCAGAAGTTCAATACATTCACCTCGATATCGTGCAATTTTGCTTGCCCGTTTGAGGAAGATGAGGAGCGAATGCTTTGTACCGCAGGCACGCTGGCACACGTGGCAAAGAGCACAGCACAGAAGGTGGAAAGTGGCTGCCTGAAGGGAGGGATGCAGCTAATGTTTAACAGCACACGTATGAAAGCTAGCTCTGTTCACATTCCCTGGGAGAGCTGTCCCACGGGTTGACCGAGGGCTGTTCACTGAAGAGGGCAGGAGTAATTCAGGAGAACTGAATTCTAGCTAGTGGGACAGGTGGGGGATTGCAAAAGTCCTTGGAGCCCAGCCAGGATGCTGGTTAGAGGTTAGAAGTGCCATGGGTGCTCTTGTTCTGACGGCAGAGTGCTGCCAGAGGTGTCTTGCCCTCCTGCCAGGCTCAGAGCTTCTTGGAATCTGAGCAGTAGCTGAGCAGCGGCCAGCTGGGTACAAAAACATCTGCCATCCAGCCCACGAGTGCCCAGACCAGTCCCCCATTGCCATCTCGCCATATTCCAACAACACAGGCAAGTGCAAGGGTGTAAAGTTTGGGACAATGGTGGCACTGTAACTGGACGGCACTTTCTGATAAACTTTCTGCGTTCTTTTACTCTTTCCTACTTTCCCTTCTGCTGAGCCTTGCATTCCATGTGCATGGTCCCCAGCCCATGGGACCTTTTGTCCCACAGGGAGAAGCCACTGCTTGGACACCATGTCACTGCTTCGAGGGTGCTGGGAACAGGGACTGTGACTTTCACGCGGCACAGCAGGGACACCACAGCCAGGGCTGCTTGCAGAGGGGTGCCGGTGCCCGGCTGGGTCTGTGGCTCTCCTGCAGCCGAGGCTGAGCCTCTCAGGGAGGCTATTCATGAAGCGAGGGGTCGGGCTGGGACACCACCCCTGCTTGTGGCAGCCATGCCAGGGGACACGCATCCAGAAGACAGCAGGAGCCCTTGCAAACACCTGGCTGAGGCATGCCGGCTGCTGAGCCTGCACCCTCCCCATGGAAGGTGAATGCACACTGCTTCCCTAGAGCAAACAAACAGAAGCACACCAGCCAAATCCCTCCTAGCCCACAGGAATAGTGCCAGGTGAGGAAGAGAACAATTCACCCACCTACAGATGAGATTGCAGCACAAACAACCACACAGGAAAGAGCTGAGCCACTTGAAGGGGCCAGTTAAGCAGGCAATAACAAGGTCTGCCCTGCTTTCACCCTCCAGAGAGCCACCAGCCCTCAGCCTGGGGCACTGTGTGTCCCAGGAAGGAGCCAGAGTAGCTGCCAGGAGTCTCACCATCCCCTACGAGGGCTTAAATAGCTAGCATGCCTCCTGCATGTCCACACTGAGGAGTCTTGCTGCTTCACAGGGCCAAGCTGCTCCTTCGGTGGTTTTCCGAGCACAGTGTATTTACTTTTCACTTGGGTGAGCAGAAACAACTGACACCAAAGCTGGTGAAGAGCAGGAAGGGGCTCATCGAGTTGTACAGCCCCCTTGGGCCAGCATCAGCACTGCTGCACCCGGCTGTGCTCTGGCTCCGTGTTCCATGGGAGGGCTCAGGGTCCCAGCCTGCCCCCGGAGCACAGCAGGCATGTCATGGAAAGCCGGCCTGTGCCCACAGCAACTACAGCCTACAGCCAGGTTTGTGCTGCAGGCTGTCGCTGGCAGAACAGCACCATTGAGGTGTGTGCAGGGATGCAGCCATCCAGCTTGCCAGAGCAGGATACACCTGCAGCCCTGGGAGCATTGCAGCTCCCCGAGGAAGATCAGCAGGCATTTCTCAGTTCTGTGTCCCAAATGTCATCACATGGGTTTTGCTGAGCACGGAGGTCTGAGCAAAGAGCTGGCCGGCCCCTGGAATAATCCTCCTCCCTCTGGAATAGGTGGCTGGTGGTGGATCCTCTATCCAAAACTGCAGGTGGTCGGCCCAGGGTGCAAATGGCCTCTTTCTGCAGTGAGAACAGAGGGATGCCAGCTGTCAGCTCTCAACCCGACCTGCACTTCTGAACCCCGGGCTCAGCTCCCTGTTCTGAGACAGGACAACCTGTCCTCAGTCACAGCCCTGCTTGAATCCGTGCCCTTCAGATCCAAAACAAACAACAACCAGTTCCTGGTAGGGCTGAGGAGCAAACAGCAGGGCCATCAGCAAGAGCCAGGTGGGAGCTTCTGGCTCTAAGCCTGAGAGAACAGGGGAGGAGGAGGAGGAGAAAGCAGCACAGCGATGGGAACATTGCTCTCCAGAGAAGGGGTGCAGCAGGGGTGGCAGGGAGTGCACGAGTGAGATCATAACTGCCAGTGAGGGAACCAGCTCTGCACTTAGGAGATGTTTCCTTGTGCCAGCTACAGCTCAGCACCTGAGGGACCAGCAGCAGGACAGCAGGGGCAGTAGGCTGCCACTCTCTCCTGGTGACCCAGGGTGTTCACCCATCAGTACACTTGCACTCACACACATGTAAAAGCCCCAGGCCATCTGCTCTTCTTCAGACCACAAAATGACGTAGTTTGAAAAGCCCCAAAATGCTGATTCCTCCCTCAGCAGGGACACAGTTCTCCAGAAATACAAAAGCATGAGTCCATCGGGGAAAAAGGATATACTGGACAGTAAAATGCTGTAACCGTCTATCAATGCCATGTGGGATGCTGCTGAAAGAATTTTGGAACAACTGTGAGACTTTTTGGATGCTCAAACACTGAATGAGTCAAAAAATCATCTGTGTCCTACAGAGAAACATTTTAGAAAACAAAGCAATTGGCTTCTAGCAACATGATGTAACCTTGGTTTTTCCTCCCCTTATTGTAAGTGCATCTCTGGGTGTTTGCTTTTAAAGCTGTATCCATTAATAATGTGCCTCTATATTTATTTAGAGATATGTCAAACAAGGAGCGCTTATCCGTAGCTCCAGGCAACCCAACAATTTTAATACATAAACAGCTATATAAATGAGTCTCATAATCGTCCAACAAAAGCTTCGGCAACAAAGAACCCCATAAGCACACCGTCTCTGCTCAGGATGCTCAAAATTCGGCATCCACTTCAGCAGCCAAGGAGAATAAATAAGCTTTCCAAGGGAACCAGCTCGGGTTATTACAGATCAAACGGAGGAACAAGTTGTTTGCCTTTCCTTAACTTAAAAAAAAAAACAACCCACAAATGGAAAAACATGGGCCAGTTTTTCAAGCAGGCTCGGCACGTTGCCCGCCTAAATTACACTTACATGCAAGTGCATGCAAATGTGTTGTTTCCCTGGTCATATGCCTGAACTGCATCCACATTTTCCTCAAATGCCTTCTGGAACGTGACAGGACACGCACGAGCAATCTCCCCAGCCCTTCAGAAACCAGAGCATGGGCATGCTGGTGGGAACAGAGGAAACACCTGCATTCCTCCACAGCACAAATGCAGCCAAAATAATGATGAGTCTGAAAAAAGCCCGACCGAAGGCAAAGGTCAGGTTGCTGGGACTTTGCGGAGCGGAGGGGGCTCGGCTTGGTGCCTGGCAGGAGGGAGCCTCATCCCCTTGTGCTTTTAAACGTATTTAAATGCTGCAGGAGATGGGGGGGAAAAGCCAAATAAAAATAAGCAAGCATTTTCAGCTTCTGCTGCAGTTCTGTAGAGGGGTGACTAAACACTGCTGGCGACAGCTCAGCCCCCATCAGAGCCTACTGCTGCTGGCTGCATCGCTTCCAGAGAGATGGAGCCTGCCTGCCACTGAGGCAAGGGAGGTGCACAGCGGGGCACAACGTGGCACCCCTGTGCCACGGGCAAGCAACTGTGCCCCGGTGCAGTGCTAGCCACTGCTCTGGGCCAAGCCCTGCTCCAGCGAAAATCCAAAAAATGCACTTGCTGAAACCTTGCAGGACCTATTGTGCACATCCCCGACATGGAATACCAACAGGGATGTTTTGGCTGGCCCCGTCGGGGCTGGGGAGGTCTCGCTTTTCCCCTGAGGAGATGCTGCTGATCTCTCAGCATCACCCACCCCACACATGGGACTGAAGGAAGGCACCAAAGGCACCACGGAGGCTCAGCTTCCAAACTTGCTTTTCTCTTCCTGGCTGGGAGTTACATGCAAAAAAATTATGTGAGAGGGCCACAAGAGAGAAGGGTGAGAAAGCCTTCAGTAATTCAGCTTAGACATCGGGGGTTTTTAATCCTCCTCCCTCTGTCTGTCTGATGCCCAAAGGAAAAAATAAAGTGCTTGGACGGGCCAGTTTGGTGTGAGTCCCTGTCCCTCCCTTCCTGCTCCCCCTCACTGCAGCACAAGAGGAAAAACACTTGAAAGGCTAGGGGGTGGCCTCAAGGATGTCTGCTTTGCCTCCACTCATGCCACTCTTCCTTTTGTATCTTTTCTAATATCCAAAGAGGAAAAAGGCAGGACCATCTCCTGCACCCAGGTGCCTTTCTCACACACACACAGACGAGCACATTCCCATTCAAAACAAGACTGCAGTGCATTGAACTTGTCCCTGAATGTAACCCTTCTGGCTTGAGCAGCCCTGCTGGCTCCTGCCTTGGGCAAGGTTTCAGTTTCCCTGTGGCTTGATGACGTGATTTGGGCAGGATTTATGAGGCTTACAAAAAAACACAATTAAATCTAAGGGGCAATGGAGGGGATTTTTTTCTTTCTTTTTTTTTTTCCCTCCCTTTTCATTGCTTGCTTCTAGGACTAAGGCAAAAGTTGAGTTGGCAGAAGTTCGCCGTGTTGGCTGGAGCCTGAATTTCTAGCCAAAGATGTTTTCTTCCAGTCTAGTTAAATTAATTTCCTTGAGTTTTTCAAACACTTTCTTTGCTCTAAGGGACTGAGAAGCCATTGACATTTCAGTTGAAGAGCAATCAAAACACAGGACCTGAAGGGCCAAAGCCATCTCGGCTGTAACTGCTGTGGCTGGCACTGCAGCTGCCACTGCTGAGGGAAACAGCTGAGGTGGACATCCTGGAAAATAAGGCAGGTAGGGAGGAGAAGCTGGGTTGGGACTGAAACATCCCCTCTGCTTCCAGCAGAAGAAGAGCCAACCCCTTGGGAAGAGACCCAGTCAGGTCCCTGTCTGACCCCGAAGGCTCAAAGAGTGGACGTACCCAAATCCAACAGAGAGGAGCATGACCTCCACTGGAAACCACACATGCTGGCAAAGAAAAGGCCTGTGTCCCAACTTTGAGTCCTGTTCAATAAATAATAACAGAGTATGCTGGAACTGTGTCAGCTATGTCATTTCAGGTGAGGAAGACTTGTGTTTTCTAGGTACCAGCTCTGTAAATCCCCGAGGAGCAAGGTGTCAGGGCAAGCAAGGGTCACACTGTGCTCAGCGAGGCACGTGCACACCCACAGCCACGTGTGCCCAGGCAAATGCATTTCCCTCTCCTGCAGAAACTAAACTTCAGATCTCGTAGGCTGATTTTCTTAATCCAAAAGCAAAGGTCAAACAGAAAGTACGTGGCTTTGGTTTATTTATGGAGAACCTTAGCCATCGGGCTTTGCAAAAGCATCAGCAAATTCTGCGCATCCACGTTTAAACCCCTCAGAAAGGTGTTGCGCCCTCCCCTTCCAAAGGCCCCCCTGTTCGGGTTCTGGGCTGGCGGTGTCAGGAGCCAGGAGTCTGGCACAGTACCAGCCGGCCTGGCACAGCCCACGGCAGGGCCACGTCCGCCAGGAGAGGGGACACAGTGAACTCAGACACAGTGCATCCTCTGAGGATGTCAGCTCGCTTGAATTATTTACTTATTTCTTATTACATTACTGAAAAGGAGAGTGAGAAAAAAACCCTCCCAACTCGCCTGAAGAGGAAATGAAGAGGGAAACTTTGAGATTTCTCATCTCTCCAAAAAGCCCCTCGGCGAGCACGGTCACCACAGCTGCCACCTCACCGCCTGCCCCGCCGCCATCCGGAGAGGCCTCGCGCCGCCTCAATCCCGATACCAACAAGGAAGTACAGGCACTTAACCGCACAGCCAGTTTCTTTTCTAAGCCTTCGGGTTGCCTCAGAAGTTTTTTAAACAAGACGCTTTCCTGTTTTTGAAACCTGTGCATCCGTATGGTTTGCAGGTTACTCAAATAACCTTATCACTTGGAGCAACGCTGGCATGAATTTCAAAACTGCTTACTGCGGTGCTCCCCTCCCCTCTCCACACATATCTATTTACTCATAGGGAGCCTTATTTACAGTATCTTCCTGCCAACTGCTGACACAGAAGAAAAAAAAGCCCTGGGTTACACATTAAGCTTTATCGTTGAAGTATTCATGCCAGACGGTGTCCAAACAGAGTTAACTGACTGACCTTAGCTCAGGGTAAGCCACACAAGGGGGAAATTTCTATCGCAATCTGCTTGCACGGGCAGAGCTCGTTTCGCACCACCAGCTTTTTCATCTCCTCCCCCCCTTCATCTGGGCTGAAAAGGCTTTTCAAAGAAAACATGGTTTTGTTTTCAGAAAGCCAACTAGAGCTGGTTCCTTGTAAGTTCATTAAAGGAGGAATTACCAGAAGGAGACATTTGCAGGTAAACGTTAAGGCATGGGGAAGGCTGCCTGTACAACGAATCCTGATCTAAAATCCACACAGCCCGCGAGTCAAATCCAATTCTTCTGTCAAAAACGGGAAAGCGAAGAGGACTGCCATGCAAGAATATGCCGTCCAGAGGGTCTGGAAAATCCAGAAATCAGCTTCACTACGCCTGTTTTGCACAGCAGCTTTGGAAAGATCTGCCAAACGTAACAGTTTCATTTGACAGTCATCTTTTGGCTTAACTTCTGAGCTGGCTGGTGGCCATCTCCCATTGCACAATAAATGCCTGCAAAATTAATCATAAACTCCCTGCCTGGAACTCCCAGTGCTGCTCTCCTGAAGGGTACCTGCAGCCTGCTCCAAAACCCTGCCAGTACCTCAGACCCCGTGTTCATTAATGGCCCAGCCAGCGAGGGAGGACAAACCACCACAAAAACAACCCATGAACTTTATTCTTCCACTCCCACTTCTGCAATCTGCTGGCCGAGCCATTTACCTCTGTGTACACTTCATGACAGCCACACCACAGCCAGGCACAAAGGAGCTTATCTCAACCTCACACTTCACATCCTTTCTTCTCACAGCTAACACTTGGCTGGTGAAGAAAGTTGTGTGACCCGTCCTGGGCGAAAGAAGAGCCAAGAGCTGCTCTCAGATTAACCTGTCCTGATCCTCTCTCTCCAGCAAATTCACTACCACCAATGCGGCAGGGGTGCGGTAAGGTCCCCTTGCTGCAACACTGTCTGCATGCGTTGGTTTTGTCGGCAGGGACTCACGGCAAGGCAGACAGAGTGGGTTTGTTGTTTGTGAGAAGTGCTGGCTGGCCAGCCCTGCCCCAGGAGTGTGGGGCATGGGGCATGGATGGGACATCGCTGCACTAGTTCCCTGGATAAGCCACACCCCACTTCACTGCTTCTATGTCCCCTTCTGTAAAATGACTTTCTTCTGCCGAGCAAGCTGCTCTGCACGGGGGAGGGAAAGCCTCTGCTCCCCACTTCCTATCCTCAGCATGCAGTGCTGGCACCTGGGGGATGCCCTTCCCCGCAGTCCCCGTCCCACCGCAGGGGTGCAGCCCTTGCTGTGCCAACCTTGTCAATGGCTTTGCACCTCGTTTGCAACAGAGGCCTCTCCCTCCGTGTTCTCACCAGAGCGCTCGGGCTCAGGCAGCCTCCAGACCCTCTGAGCACACCCGGCTCTTGCCCAGATTGCACCGGGCAGCTGCTGTCACACTCCCAACCACCGACCTTTCCAGCAAGGATGAGGCCATCGAATCCAGGGTGCCATCTCTTTTCCCTGCAACTCTAATTAAATTGCTCATTTAAAAAAATAAGTGAATTGCATTCCTGCTATGTTAATTAGTTCCTCCTATGTAGTGCTCTTCTTCCAATAGACTAAATTGAATTGAGCACACAAACACCCCGGGAAAGAAAAAAAAAAAAAAACCAAGCAGGATTTAAACAGCTCCAGAAGGGAGCAAGAATGTATTTCCTAACATGTCTAATAACAAAACATAAAGGTATAAAACAAATGTGATTAAAACCAGAGAAGCAAGCAGCACACATTTTATTGCTATGTTTTCACTTTTTATTTCTTTTTAACAAGGATAAAAAATAACTTGTGCAACCTCCGCCAGGAAGTGAGTGGATCTTTGAACTCTGCCATCTGGCTAGTGGAATCTGTATTTTTGTTGCCTCGGGTTACAGGTTAATCCTGCCAGTTTTTATTATTTGTAGAAGTACTTGGCCTCTTGGAAGCTTTTATGGTCTCTGTCACAGAGAAGATTGCTGCTGAGCAAAATACGCGCACAAAATACTGGGGTCAGTGTGGTGAGGACATTGAGCAGGGAGGAAGAGAGAGAGAGGGGGAAAAAAAAAAAAAGGCAGTTCTGCCTAATCTAAAATTATCCTTTTTATTACAAGAGAAGACGTTGCAACATGTGCTGGCGAATTTGCCTCACGCTGCAAGTCAGCGCAGACAGGAAGGCTGAGCCTCCCTGCTCATGGTGGAAGTCAAGCCCGAGCATGCCCAGCAGCTGGGGAGACCCATGTGATGACAACAGCATCCAGCTCCATCTGGTGATGTGCTCTCAGCCCCCCTGGGCACTTTTCCATCTAGTCTTGCAAGCAGCTGGATCAATTTACTCTAGCCTACGGTGCACTGCACAGGCACAGACTGAAATTATTACTCATGGAAATCCCCTCTGTCTCAGTGCTTTGAACAAGGAATCAGGTAGCTTTCAACCTCCTGACAATTAATAGCCTTTGGTCGAGGGAGAGCAGTGCAAAAACGCTGGAAGGGATGGGTTTCAAAACAGCTTGCTTAGTTTCTAGTAAATTAAAGGGAGTGGGCGGTTGAGGTACAGTAATATTATCCAGCCCAGTGTGGTCTTCACTGACGTCAGCAGGACATTTTTTTCCCTTCTCTTTCCCTCTGTCTGCCTGCCTGCCGAAAAGAGACACATGGAGGCTAACGCCGTGACAGAAGCATGGCTCATACACCCGGAGAACCTCCAGCTTTCCATCAACAAAGCCAGAGCGCAGATGCTACTATGTTGCAAATGAGCAGCACCAAAATATATGCAAGTCATTTCAGAGGAGGAAAAAAGCTGTTGGAAAGAGAAATCATGAGGCCTTGCAGTATGTATTTCTCTTCGTGTTGCATGATTAACTGTTCTGACTAAGACAACGCTCTTCCTGTGGCTAAGAACACATCCTCATCGCAGATTTTGCTTGAAATAGCGCATTTGACTGTGACCCCTCCCCACAACTGCTGCGCCCATCCCAGCAGGGCTCTGTGGTGTTTGCAACTGTGTTTTCTCAGTCTCACTGAACACATCATTTTCTCTGAGGCCCCTGTACTGTAGGCTGGAGGCATTATACAATAGCTGCCAGCTTTGCATTGAAAATATGCCAATAAGTTCAGCAGAAAAATTCCACTGTGCTTTCAGCAAACTTTTCAAAACGTGATTTCTGTGTGCCATCATGCACTTGCAGCCTTTTCACGCATTGCTGTTTGCATATAGAATAAAAGGTGGTTGGACAGCAAATAAAAAGATGTACAACACCGAGATGCTGCAGGTGGGAAAAATGGACCCAGCCTAGGCTCGTAGACATCACCTTCCAGGTGAAACGTAACACTACAGCTCCCACATTTGCTGTGTCAAAACCATGAAACACAGAAAGTGTCCAGGCTAGAATTTTTTTAGGGTTGCAAAAAACAAAGGGGACTTTTTTATAACAAAAATGTGTACTGAAGCTGCTGTGCCAGGTTCTGACTCAACACAGACACATGCATACTGCTCAAAGTGGAAGATTTTTCCAGTAATTGAGTGGACTGAATGAGATCATCATGACCCACTGAGCAAGTTTTCTTAGTATTCGTTTTGAGCAAGAGAACAGCTTTGATCAGTGTTTGCACTCATTTGACTTTTCCCCTGTTCCCAAACTTTTGTTCCTTTCATGAAACACCCGTTCCATTTGGCTCCTCTTGGTGAAAGGAGCAATTTTTTCCTAAGTGTGGCCACGGGACTTAAGTAAATATCACTGAAGCATTAAAAATCCAATGCATTAATGAAATGATACTGCAGTCATTGTCGAGTTACAGGATCACCAGAGCAGGAGAAGGAGAAGAGTACCGTCCAGGAAAGCCAAAAGACACGGTCATTCCACAGAACACTGCAGAGACGGACAGTTCATCCTTGTGCAGGAGGCTGAGGGAGACGTGTGAAAGACCATGGATCACTGCAAAGAAATTATGCGGTCACCAACCGGCACATTCTTCTCGTCCATCCATATCCTGATCTTCTGATTTCCTGATGGTCACCCATGCAAATTGATGGCATTCTGCCTGCTGCTCTGAAGCGCATTTTTCCTGCTTGTTGTTAAGGTATGAAACCTTACATGGTGTGAAGGTTGAGGAAAAGGTCTTGAACCAAGTTATTTTTGGCAGAAGTAGCTACAATTCCCTCAGGGCCACAGCTATGGACTGGGCTTTGCTGCAAACGCCCCACGTCCTTGCGCGCCTGCCTTCGGAGAACGAGTCACAGATTTTTACAAGGAGGCATTGCCCGTTTGCCTTTTCTGCAAGCTGCCTGCTGAGATCCATTTGACAACGGTGTCTTTCAGGATTCATTTGCAACTTTCATTAGGGCATTTTGGGGAAAAAAAATGGAAGGAATTAATAGCTATCCATAATTACAACTCAGTGTGGCAGTGCCTGTGGGTTAATGGAGCTCCTATCTCCAAGTTGCCACTCCTGAGTTTTAGCCACCAACCTCTGCTCCCTTCTTCCTGCAAATGGAAAGTCCCTATTGCTTTACACAGTAGGCAAAGACAATTACCCTCTGGACTTTGAAAGAAAAGGAGCTTCGGTGAATACGTAACTTGGCTAGGCAGCACTTTTCGTTTAAAAGAAAACGCTCTTCCATTTTCACACCCAACAGGTGCAGCCCAGGTGGTAGCCTGCTTTCTTCCAAGGTCTCACTGAAGAGTAGAAGTGGCACCCCAGAGCCCTGCCTACACAGCTTAGGCTCTCTGACTGAGCATTTTAACAACTCAGCTGTGGCCACAACAGCCTGCAGCGCAATGTGCCCGGCCGTGGCAGATGAAGTTGAAAGGAAATCCACAGGTTTCTCCAGTTCTCTTTTTCAGCTATTTTTGGAGATGTGGTCGAGTCCAGGCCACATTGATCTGCACAGCTATCTTCAGACAGCCTTTGGCCACCCTGCCATGTGAGAGCAGAGCTTGAGCTCAAGTTTCAAGTTCCAAGCAAGGTGGCCCTGATGGTGGGAAACACAGCCCAGCTTGCTCAGCTTGGACTGAGGTTGTCAATGTACACTGGTTTTGTAGCACAGGATCGATGGCAGCTGCCAGCTCGTGTCACCCTGGCCACCAAACAGCCATGGGCTGGTCATGGGTCTGAGCCACTCATGCTGCAGGCAAGGCTGAAGGTAGACTTGAAGGTGCCCTTGCCTGAAGGTGGAAACAAGACCACCAGGCAGAGGGATGCCCCATCACCCCCAGACAAATGCAAGCAAAAATGTTAATCATCCCATGAGATAGGCCCCTGGAAAATATCTTATGTGATTGCTTCTCACTAGCCCCGGTGAAAAGCATGCAGAGAAAGAGGACTGCACATCTCAGCTGGCAGGCAAAGAGTCCTTTACAGGGACGCCCCTGAACTATTATTACCATCACTCTCCTTCTTTACAAAGCCTTCAGAAATCCTTCCAAGATGGTATTTTGGTGACCAGACAAAGGTCAGAGTCCCTGCTATGATAAATCAGGCCTGATTCGGAGGAAGGTTCAGCTGACAGAGTCATCTGACCAGCGCAGCTGTGCACAAACCCTGAACCAGTTCCCTTCTTGTGTCTCTGTCAGGCTGGGCATGAAGCTCAGACATCTGCTAGTTCCTGAATTACAGCGTGCATGCAATAACGGACGTGCCCTGCTCGGGGAAGCTTGTGTTTATTATTTTCCAAGCTTTGCATCAACTACACACACAACCAGACCGCAGCGTCCGGTCACCAAATCTGCTGTGTGCAGCTGCGTTGGCTGCTAAAATGAATGGTGACTTCGTAATGCTGTGGCTTCCCTAGGAAAAAAAGAAAAAAACAAAACTGAGGGAAAAAATTTGCATTTCCCCTTTTCTGTCTTGCCAAATCCTTCCCTTCAAGAAACTACACAAAGTCCTGCTAAGTAGCATCACACTTGTAAGGAGGGCAGCAGGCCCAGCTGTATCACCCACAGCTTTGCTCAGGTCCAGCAGAAACACTTGGGGATAGTTCACAGCCACCCCGTGGGGGCCAGCACATCCAAGGATTCCCTGGGCTTTGGGGGGATTGATGTCAACCCTGAGCCAGTGCAAGGACAGGTGTCCCCACACAGCTCCCCACAGCATGTCCCGGGTGTCCTGCTGAGCACCAGCACAGTTGGCTCCTGCTATCACCCAGCCTGGGCCCGAGCACATCCCGCCCTGCTCCCGCTCGGTGCCTGCTCTCTGAGGTGCTCTTTGTGCTCCCCCATGAGAAAATGCTGCCCCACCGAGTGGCCCTGAATGATTCCCTGCACCGCCGCCTGCCCCAGCAGGAAACCGCGGCTGCCAGGCCCCCAGCGACCTGTGCGGAATGCTGGGGCACTCCTCCAGACCCAAAAATGCCAAAAATGCCCCCACTAGGGTGGGCAGCAGCTGGGGTCCCCCCACAGCCAGCACCAGCGTTCAGGGTGAGCTCCCAGACCGCAGCTGCTGTCCCACAAAGGAGGCCAAAATCCCCTTCCGCCATTCCCTTGCCAGCACCACCGAGCTGCACTGCTTTGACCTTTTCAGAGAAATCTGCCTGGACGTTTTGGCTCTGCCCCCCTGGCAGCCACATCAGAGGGGGAGCTGAGCCCACTGTAAAGGTCAGAGAGGCACAGCCTGCCCCTCAGGGGGCTGCTGGGCCTGCCAACTCAGCTGCTGTCTTCCCATGACTACGGCTGCCATCGCTGCTCGGAAAGGGTACGAGTGCGATCCTCTTGTTACAGTCTGGAAATCGTAAGGCCATGGTCTCGCAAACAGGAGAGGCAGGGTGCTCTGTGCTGGCTCCTTGCCAGGGAAAACTGAGAAGGGTCCTCACAAGAAGTTGCTTTTAGGGTTGATCACTTCTCAGAGCTACTTAGTCCTGCACTCAAAGAGCCAAGCCTTGTGCTTCACATAAGGCATTTGTGTCTGCTTGAAAAAACCAGTAAAAAGCCCCTGAGACTGAGAAATTTTAGACACAGCAAAAAAACCCGAAGCTTCGAGCCTGTGAGCACCTCTTCCAACCATACACAAATCACTTCCATATTTTACAAGTTTTGAAGAGTGTGTGTATGCGCTTTGTAAATCAGCAAGCCTGACCCTGAAGCCATCCAAAACTCATGATCAAAAACTTCTGAGTATTTGAGGTGCAGGTGACATCATCCTCCAAAGGGTTCCTTCATCTAAGTAAAAAAAAAAAAGAGTAGGAATTTTTGAAGCAGAACAACAGAAGCCCTGAAAACTTGCTTTCTGTGCCAGGAAACACGATGCATAACGGGGACACACATAGTCCCATCAGTACAAGTGAGAAGCAAACGGCCCCTATTTTCTGTACCTATGGGACTAAAATGACCTCCAGACAAAATCCCCACCACCTGTGATGTTTGAGTGTTCAGAAACAAAAATCTGTCTTGTGGCGTCTGTGCCTTTTGTTTACCCTCCTGCATCTCTGCATCCAGTCTGAGGAGCACAGGTAGGGCCCGGGGACATGGCTGAGGGGTGCTGCCACCCACGTGCTTCTGTAGTGCCCCTCGGTCTTTCAAGGCACTTTGGGTTTCTGCCAACGCTGCTGAACTGCTACGGTTCACACGCTGGTGTGCTTGGTACCAGTTTCAGGGTAGCATAACATCCCAGCAGGCTGGGCTGGGGCCACTACCAAGAGAGCTCAGGTTTACTCCCTTACCCCAGCAGCAGTCCCAAAGGCTGTGACTGTGAGACCGAGCCATGCAGTCCAACAGGAGCATATCTGTAGGGCAAAGCACTCGGGACTAAGGATACTGCATCCATGTAGAACACATTTTAGGAGGGGTTGCATCAGACTAGCTGCAGTCTGGCTCTATGGACTCAGCTAGGAAGCAGATGGGGTGCTCCCAGAGAGCACTTTCCAGTTCAGTTTCTTCCACCAGAAACCCAGCCCATGTATTGCAAGGTCGCCCCGCAAGGTGGAAAGTTGTGTGGGAGCAACCAGGATGTTTGTCCAAAGGGCATCCCCAGCCTGAACTGAGCCAGTAACGCAGGCACTTCCAGCTCATCCATCTGCCCTGGGCAGCCCCACTGTCACTGCTCACCAGGTGCTAGGGGACTCGTATGAGCAACCTAGGTGGATCCAGGCAATCAGGCACAAGCACAGAGGACACTGCCTGAGAAGGGGAAGGAGAGGAGATACGTTTAGGAAAACAGTGCTGCAGAGGAGGACAGATGCAGTTACAGCCCCTGCCTGTGTACACTGGGATCCAGTGGGACAGAACAAGGTTTTCCGAGCCATCCCATCTCATCCCCATTTCCATCCCCAGCCCACACTCTGCTCCCGTAGGCTGCGGTGAGAGGGGAGGAAGGTGCTCCTCGATGCACATCTGAGTGAAGGCCTGGACATGGGGATGGAGGTGGTGGGGCAGGGGCATCCAGCTCAGCCCAGTCTCCTCTGGAAAAAGGCAGTTGGGCGGGCTGGCCTGCAGCCCAGGCAGCTCCAGAAAGGATACGAAACCTCATCATTGTGAAAGCAGGAGGTGACAGTTCATGCTAAGGCAAGGGGCTCCAGGGTGATTTCACTGCCAGCATGAGCTGCAGCCTGCTGTGTGCCACCACTCTGCAGCTCCTCAGAGCTCCCTCCCTGGCACGGCAGCCACAGCGAGCCTCCAGGAGTAGTTGTCCCCCATCCACCAGCCGGGGCAGCTCACAGCGTGGCCAAGGACAACTCTCCTGCTTTGAGATACCTACAGGACTTGTCTTATCTTCGTCTTTATAGGGAAGAACAAACACAGGAAGATAAAGGCAAACATCTGTGACAAAAAAGAGGCATAAAATCATGAAGGTGCCAGGTAGCACTAGTTTGGAGTTCCATGGAAAAGCAGGGCCATCTCAAACAGCCAGATGCCCATGAAATGTTATTTCTGGACACCGCTTCAGAACTGACTTGGAGGGAAGTGTGACACTTACTGAGTCACCTCCACCACTTCCTGCAGCACCTGGAGCTTACTTCAAGGGCTCTCATTTAGATACTGAGAACTTGCTCACTGTTCAGGCTGAAAATAACACCGTTTACTTTCATTTTTTTTTTCTGAAAAGCTCTGCTGAAATCATGATCTGTAATGCAACAGCCTCCAGTGCAGCCTCATGTGCAGTTCACACAGCACGATGAAAGAGCGACTTAAAAGTTGTCAGTCACCTGATACTTCTCCCAGAAGGCAGCCAGCAACACATAGCTGCTTTCTCCTTGAATCCAGTAACCGCCAACAAGACTTTCGTTTTCCAAGCCACCCAAACCATGCTGCATCCTGAACACTGGTGGAGGTTTTTGCCACTTCCTCTGACTGCACCAGTAAGCTGTGGCCTCCTCAGCCTCAAACATGGGCTGCAGCGGCCACGCCATGAACTGAAATAATTTTGAAGGACAGCTCTGAATCTCTGCCTTTATGAAGAGTCATTCAGAGCTCCTGTGTCCCTGCTTGTTCCTGTCAGAGCCCTCCAGGGCTCAGGATGCACAGCCTCAAAGTGCAAGCAATTTCAGAGAAGAGGAATTGAAAAGAAAAGCTAAATCTAATTTAAAAAAACCAAACCACAAAACCAACAACCAAACACAGACGAATATTTCTTTAGTTTCATATCTAAATTATTTTTACACGTTTCTTCTGGTTTTAAGCACTCCCCTTGCTGGGGCTCTAAAACTCTGATGAATTAATTATGTATAAGCATTAAGCCTCCCTGGTTTGATATACAGCTTGTTAATAAGGAAAGGGCAGATTTTCCGCCTTGGTGTTACAGAATTTGCACAATATTTCGCATCCAATCCAAACACATTTGTGGTGTTTCTTTCAAAAGTTGAAGCTGGATAAAGAACATTTTGTCCTTATGAAGACAAAACCTTTCATTAAAGGCCATTACAATCACAAAGGATCAGCCACCTAAACCCAAGTGTCTTTGTTGGCAGCGCATCCATTAAAACAGCTACTCGAACAGGATATGACACGTGAATGTTTAGTCTATGGAAAAAAAAAAAGAAAAAAGCAAAAAAAAGTATCAAATGTAGAAACAGAAATGTCAAGGGTGAAAGAGGAACTGGGGTTGTTTGCTGTTAGAAATGTCTCCTCTTGCATCACACTGGCCTGTGAGAGCCATGTATGCAGAAGCACAATGGAAGTTCTAGGAAAGGATGAAAAACCTCCCTTTCTTGTGAAATACGCTGTTTTCCCAGAGACCATTCCAATTTGGAGTCAGACAGGAGTAAATGTGCAAAGCTGCCTGAGAAGAGCTGCAAACCCCCGTTGTTCTGCCCGTGCACTTGGATGTCGAGGCCCCTGGGACGTGCTGCACAGCGGCTCTGCAGCGCGGCAGTGCCGGGGGAACAGCGCTCGCCCAGCAGAGAGCAAACCCACCAGTGCAGACACTGTGCCGATGCTCCGCTTGCTCCGCTGCTTTGGGCAGACTCGAAGGGGATAGTTCATTTATTTTCAATCTCTCCTTGGTTTCTCTAGTCTGGGATATCGACCAAAAGGCGCAGAGAAAATGTCATGCGGACAATAAACTGCCTATTTTAAAGAATTAATATTGCTGCATTAAGCCTCCAGGGCCCGGGAGGTTTCATAAAGGTACACAACTGGACATTCAGCTCTGAAAAACGAGGCTGGACAGAGTAAAACAAAATTATGTTCTTTCCAGCTGGACATATTTTATAGCCTGTCAGTCTGCCACATTAAATGGGAGAGAGGAAAGACCAGTTGGGACGTGCACCCAAGCTGAGATCTTCTGATCATTCCTCTTTTTTCCCTCTTTCTACTTGTATACCTGGGGACTTTGAAAACTAGGTGCAGGCTGGGGCTGGTTATGAACCAAAACAAGGAGAGGGCTGTTGTGGACATCTGTGCTTGCTTTCTTGTGGGACTTGTCAGAAAAAGAGGCATGCTGCATTTTTACTGGAAGGGGAGATTAATCATCTAGGAGATGCAAACACAAGAGAAAAGAAATAGTGTCTGCTGAGACACTTCCAGCTACACAGTGCCCCTCGCCCAGCATGTTCCTGGCCTTGCGGGCAGGCTCAGCACCCGAAGGTCTCCAGGGCTCTGAAACATGTGGAGCTGCAGGGGAATGGCTGGGTGCCAGAGACAGGCACCTCCCGTGCTACTGCCAAGGCAGCAAGATCCTGCACACTGACACATTCTTCATAAAATTACAGAAAATGTTAATTTATAGCAAATCCTTCCCAATTAAAGACCATAAAGCTCCACAGTTAATCAAGCTGATTAAATGAATTAAACTTGTTAAGAACAGTTTTATCAAAACATTTACATTTCTGCTGAGCAGAGATTCATGTGACTTTGAGCTGCAAAGTACACAGTTGCCATGAGAGAACTAAAAAGAGGATTGGGAACATTAACCATGTGAAAAATCAAGCCTACTACTGCCTCTCCTAGCATTCATTTAAACAAAGGAGCTCCCTGGTCCATTAATTTCATCACCATGTCAGGTATCTCCTCCTTTCTGGAAAGAGAGGCATCATTTACCCACAGTGGTAGGAAACACATGGGTCCAAAGGTGGGGAATACATCCCCGCCTTAAGAAACATCTCCAAGCCAAAGTGCTGCAGGAGGTCCTGGGAGAGCAGCACCCCTCACCCAACCCATGGTGTACACCCATGGCACTTGTCCAGGGAAAATGATGGCCTCCTCTCCTGGGTCCAAGAGCACCTGTAAAGAAACACGTCCGTAAGAGTACACAACACACACGTGTCCACAGCTGTCTGAAAGAATAAAGTAACTCAGCAGGGGATTTTTCCTTATATATGTCTGCTCAGCTTCAGGCCCCACAGGCATGGGTCCAATAAAGGCCTTAGATGCCTAACTTCTTAATTTAGACACTCATCTTCAGTGTCACCCAACCGTGGAGAGGTGTACTGCTGAGAGGAACTGGACATTCCTCCAGCACCCTACGTTCTTCAGAAGAGAGCAGAGCACGTTGGTGGTGACATCCCATTTACCTGTGCCACACCAGGACCCACCAGCCACACGTCCTCCCAGAGCCCCACTTGATGGGGCTGAGCTGGGAGCAGACAGACCTGTAATGGCTGGACACAGGCTGAGCTGGCATCGAGGGTTTTCTCTGCGCTTCTGCAGAGAGAGGGGCACCCTCTCACAACACTCCACACCTCTTTTAGGATAAATAACATGTGGGGTTTGCTCTCTGTCTGCTCACTGGAGAGCAAGTCACGATGATAGGACTTACACCAAATGCCTCACTCCTGCACAGCTCAAATACAACAAACCATGGCCAGGAACAGGGTATCTAACCACACAGCAGCAGGCATGCCTGTCACAAATGGCTAGCCCAAGTGCATGCAGAAGGCAGGTTAGTGTGGGCTTCAGATCCTTCTCAAATATTTAGCCCACCTCACTGCTGGGTTTTCTTTGCTGCTGCTACATGCACTGCTCTCCATGGCAGGTAGTTTGAATGTAGTACTGTGTGCCTGCCCAGCACTGCATCCACAATAATGTCCTGCCAACTGAGGATTTAAACAGTGAGAGTGCACAATTCCAGCTAAGAAGGCAGTGAAGTGGGAACAAGCATGTTTAGAAGATCTGCAGGTTCAGCATTTTGCAGTGAGTTCTGCTAAGGCAAAGACAAACTTGGCATTGGTGCTCCATCTTCTGTGCCATGTGCTTTATTCATCTGAGAGTTGTTTTTCCTGCAGGGGAGGGTGGATTGGCAGGTACGGAAAGAAATTCATTAAAATTACTTTGGTCGGTTCTTTGTACTGGCCACCACCTCCATTTTGGTTTTTATTTCTCATGCCCAGAACAATCCTGAAACAAAGACATCCTCTCCTGGAGCACGGCTAATACTCTCGAAAGGGGTGCCTGAAAGGCCACGCTCCTTGGATGAGCCTCTAAAGGTTACAAGTCGTGGCTGGAGTATTTATAAAGAGTGGTAGAAACCAAGAGACTGATAATAAAAGTAACGCATGTTAGAAACCAAATATACTTACATGCCATGCAACAACCTGGGCATTGGCAAAGGTACCATCTGCTTATGTGCAAGCCACTCGCCCGGTTTTGCAACAACAGGTTTCTCAGATGATGCTTGAACTGAGCTACCTATTCCATTTTGCACTACTTGCCAGATAAATGGCAGCCTTTTTAATGCAAAGACAGACGTTTGATTATTTTAGGTTCAGGGATTCTGGCCAATTCCTTCCCAAAAGTGGCTGGGGTTGAATAGCCAAAGAAAATTTATGCATTTAAACTTAATGATGCTTAAACACTGCAAGTAACGACATAGAAATGGACAGAAGCCTGAGGGGTAGCAGAAATCTCTAAGAAAAGGACTTTTCTGTTCAGACAAACTGCCAGCAGCTCCTGATAGTGGCCATTACAAATGTATTTCCATGTTCTACCCTTTAAATTATGTATTATTTTCAGTTAAAAAGAAGTCTGCATTCATTCTTGAAGTCCTGTGATGTTTCTGCACCTAATGGTTTCCAGGTCTGTCCATAGGCTGTAGCAAGTTTTTGTTTATTCATATAAGACAAAGCTTTGAAGGGTTCAGACCACAAAAGCAGAAATCAAATAACTCGTGAGCCACAGGCAAACAGGGTGGGACATTCGGCTCCCACGGCTTTGGAGAAGCTTCCAGTTCACTGCCAGTTTAAGGCAGTGATACTGGGTAGCTACACAGCCAAAGCCCTTTGCCTCTCTCCTTTCGTTGATTATGAGGTTAGGTACAAATCCCTTCCTATTTTCACCTCTAATGCCTACAGGGAAGAAATAGTCAAAAAGGTTTCTTAAGAAAGGCGAAAACTGCATAGACCTCCTAGTAAATGCTCTTCAGGTAGTGCGTGTTTCACAGGATGGGCTTAGGTGTCGTTTACAGATTAAGGTGAAATTGGGTCCTTTCATATTTTAATCCATATTGAATATGAAAATGGAAGTGTCACCTGCACATACAAAGTGCATATACCATTCCAAAGCTTTTACGTGTCCAAACAATCAGCTCTTAAAACCTCTGCCTAAGTTTCAGCAGAACCCATTAGTGCTGAGAATAATCAAGGGCTGGACTTGTTCAGAAGAGCCTTGCTCACCATTTTAACACCCCTCCCTTTCCATCTATCCAAACTGTCAGCCTGCCCAGACCCCAGGGAGTGCCCAGTGCGACCGTGAATGGAGAGGAATCGTTTCCCAAGCTGGAGACTTACGAACCTGTAAAGCATTTCTTTCTCTGTCTCGTTTTGGATCTAGTAATGAGAAGGAGTGTGTGAGGTTTGTTTTCTAGTTATGATCTCACAAAAAAATGTTTCTGAAATGGGGGATTGGGAAGGAAAACAGCGTTTAACAGCTCCTGCCGGGACATGGGCAGTGCAAGGAAACATTTGGAAAAATAATCCATAGCAGTTGCTGAAAAGGGCTTAACAAATGGAAAAGAGGGAGTATCAAACTAAATGCTGGTTTATAAAATAAAAGGGCCTCATTTGGACCTGCAGAGAGGTGAAGAACATTGTGTCATTGAGCAGAAGGGAGATGACTTTTCTCTGCAGTGTGCTGCTGGGTCTGAGCCATCCTCTAAACAGAGAAAGCAACTGCAGGCACTCGTGTGTCAAAGAGATGTTGGCATATTGGAAAGAATTCAACAATGAACAACAATCAAATGACTAAAGGGAAGATTAAATAACTAAATAGTACAGTTTGAATAAGTAAATCCCCAAGAGGAAGATAAAATCATTTGAAGGTGTCAACATCAAGGAGAGAGTGCTGTTTACAGAGCTCTAGATGAAGTGTAACGAGAAAGGAAAATACCTTTTCCTGCAAAAAGGGAAAATGCAGACTGGAAGTTTGAGCTGCTAAACCCCTGCCAGTGACCTTCGCAGCCCTCCCAACCCCCTACCAAAACCTCAGTTGGTACAGAGGTTGCCAAGCGAGTCCCCAGGGCCACTCACAGCCACGATGGCAACACCCTTCTGCAAAGCAACCTGCCACACACGCTGTGTGTGCTGCACACCAGCAGGGTCCTGTCCCCCTGTGCCTGTACCTCCTGCGTGGAAAGAGAAATCCAAAGTGTTTCTCTTCACATTCTCCTATCACTAAAATACCATTTCTCCCCAGCATCTGATTCAACAGCAAAGCACGAAGCACCCGGTAGGTCTGCAAAACAGCAAGTCCACCCCTGGAGCCTGCAAATGCCACATTACAAGCACGGGTCAGTACTTGCCTGTAGCAATTGGATAACCGGATGCGTAGCGGCAGGATTTCACACACACCCCTGCGTGTTTTCTGGTGGGGCCATCCGCAGAACCAGTTTCTAATTTCCCCCTGTGAGCTCTGTCTGGAGTTAAAGTTGCTTAAGTCTTCCCATTAGCGATGGCTTGCTCGAGCTCAAGTACACCATGCTGGATGTCTGCCTCAGGCAGACTCTTTTGGTAATTTTTAAATAAAATAATTCAACTGTCTCCTAGAATAAGATTAGAAAGATATATGTTAGCTTGGGCTGTTCAAATGAAGAGATTGAGCGTTGTCTGTCTTCAGAGGCTGGTATTGATACCCAGCCAGGGGAGGGGGATGTGCCTTCACAAGGGTCCTAAGTTTCCCCACCTGTGGTCAAGTTACAAGTCATACAAAGCCTCACTCTGCATGTGCCTCGTGGGGGCTTGTTTGAGTTTGGTAGATAATTTATCTGAGGACCCCATCTGTTGTGGTCTTGCTGCAGGCCAGGGACACAGGTGCTGCCTACCATCACCAACCCCGAGGGCTGCCGTCTGCCGTGGCCTTGAAGGTGAAGCAGGGATCCTCTCATCCTGCACAGCTGTAATTAGGCAGGACAAGGACCCTTCCCCACACAACCTCAACTCCCCTGAGAACTGTCTGCCCTGGGCATTAAAAGATACAGAGTTGTTGTTGTTGGGAAAAAAAATACAATTTTACATATGCATTTTAATCCTGTAGTTAGAAGCAACACTATCATGGCGCCTGTGCAGATGGGCCTCAGATGGAAAGTGTTACATCAACCATTTCTAACTGCCGAGTGCTTGACCCTACAAGCTTCCCATACTTTCAGTCTATGTTGGGTTTGTGTCACTTCCTTGATTTACACATGGCAAACTGAAACAAAAATGCAGGAATCCCATCATGTGACATCACACTGGCTACCGCATGACTCACCGGGCAGGACCGGCTCTCATTCTCAGATGTTAATTCCATCATGCTTGAAAAGCAGAATAAGTGAGAATACTGATAGCCCAACAGCCTCTGCTGAGGGAGCAGGCAGAAATGACTCACAGCCTGTGCCAACAGCTTCCCCTCGTATTTGCTGACAACAGACAACTACTGCGCAGCAGAAATCCCTGGGTTTGCTGTACCCCGGGGTCTGCAGGAGGTATGATCTTGTGAGGATACTCCCAAATCTGACTTCTTCTGCTCCTCCTGGTCCTTCCAGCCTGTCTTCTGCTTTGGTCCTGCACCCATATCCACATCTGACATGAGTTCCCCTCTCCAGGCAGGGGACCCTCAGCCCTTGCACTGCAGTAGGGTTCCCTCCCTCCTTCCCTCCCTCCCTCAGCCAGGTCCTAGTCCTAGTCAACATCAGCCTTCCTGCACATTCACCTCAGTATCAGCAAAGGAGCACATCTGGGAGCTCCTCCAGGCTCTGGTCCACAGCACTGCAGTGATCCTGTCAGCACAGAAAAATAATGTCAAAGAGCTGCTGCTCGGCACCTGCAGCAGGAGGCTGCAGTGCGCCTGCCATATCATCATCTGTGATTTAGCCGCCAGACTTGAACAAGTTTCCACTGAGCAAGTGTCTTCAGAGAACTCAGATTCTAACTCTTAAGAAATTTCTGTGGCTGAGGTCTGAGGCCCTTTTTTCCCTATGGTTTCTTACTTCAACTTACTTTTTTTCCCCATGAAAAACAACCAAAGGTGCAAATCTGCCAAATTTCAAGCCTCTCTTTTAGAGGCAGAACGTGCTAGAGTTCATCAACAGATCACTTTAAGAACATGTTTGAATATAAAGGGAAAAAAAAAATGTTCCTCTCACCTCTTTCTTGTAAGCAAGCAAAAACATTTTTTGCTGAAGCTTCCCAAATGCATTCAGCCCGAGACAGATACCCAGAACAGCTAAGTGGTAGATAGATAAAGTTTTCAGGGGTTTACAAGCAACTGAACATTTGGTCTTATAAGAAACGTTAGACAGTCTTAAAAACAGACAGAGTCTGCATCAAAGTCATCAAGTACATGTAATTTAAACGGAGCTTCTGCTGAGTCAGGAGTAGAGATGAACAGAAAATGCATGAATTTGATGGTAAATTCCCCAAATTTGTAACTGCTTTTGTACTTTCTAAGAAGACCACGGTGAAGAGATTTGTTTCCTGTGGAAGTGCCTGTGCTCTGCCACAAGCTGCCTAGGCACAGATTGTTTGGGATCTAAATGAGCTTGATGAGAGATTCTCCCCAGGACCTCCACTGGCTCTCCAGGAGCCCACTCTGGGACCTGGAGCTGTATCTTCCCACATTCCTAGCACTCGCAGACCTCCAAGGAAGGCTACTCATTCTGGAGGGGGGGCACCACGGCACCCTACCCCACATCAGGCCGCTCTCGCTCAGGAAGCCTGTGCAGAATGTGCAATCCTCTGCCACCTCAAAGCACAGGCAAAGCCTATTCCCCATTTGTTTATGCAGACGTGAGTAGGAGGCAGGTAGCAGGTCTGCAGACAGATGGGCTCAACCTGTCCTTCCTTCCTCTTGCCTTCCACCTTTTCCCAAGAATGCCCACTGCATGCTTGCACTTGGAGTGGAGCCACAGCACGTGCTGAAACACCTCTTCCTATGCTTCAGGGATGGTTTCGCCTGTGACCGACAAGCTGGTGCTGGCGTTTCACAGTGCTGCTCTTCAAGCCCCTCTTTCATAGCTACACCATGATTTCTGATTCTTGTGACTGGGAACCTGCTTATTTACTTATCCTTGCTGACAGAAACAGAAAGGAGTGGAGGTGGGGTGCAGGGGGCAAGAGAGAAGTGTGCTTTCATTTCTGTGCTTTTGATTTGTCTGAGCTATACAGAAAAGCTGCCCTTACACCGATGGTGTGGCCACTGTTGGGGCAGCAAGGGAGTGAACAAGAGAGCCCGTGAGCCCTGCAAAGCTGCATGAGCTGTAGTGGCATCACTCCATAAAGGGAACCCATGCACAAGTTTTCGTGTGAATCATGAAAACCCAAGCCTCCTCACTCTTCTCCACACTCCAATCCCTCCTCCTGTTTTCTCTATAATTCCGTTTTCATCTCTCTCCCTTCTTTCCACCCCCATTTTACAGCTATTGCTCCTTTGGCAAAGAGAATCCCTGTGCTGAGATGATGAGTTTATAAGGCAGAGGGCTGCAACAAACGCCTCGTGAAGCCCAGCCAGCAGCCCCCGGCCCCCTTCTTCCCCTCCTCAAAGTTCACACGGTTTAGTATGCGAGCTTCCTGCTGCCTGCCCAGCCAGCTCACTATTCACAGGCAAACTGCGCTCCTCCGCTTGGCTCCCGAAGAAGAATAAGTATAAAAAGCCCTGAAAGTCTTGCTGCTGAGCCAGCAGGAAACTCAAACTGCTCTGAGCATGGGAACCAAGAGAACCGCTGTGGCCAGCACAACAGGTATTGTTTGGGAGGAAATCCCAGCAGCAGACACGGCTGCCTACGCACACACAGATATATATGTATATGTTTAGCGAGGGTTTGGCAAAAGGGAGGGTTGGGGAAGTGTACGAGGAGAGAAGAATAGATTAGCAGCTATATCCAAGAAAGAATAAGAGAGCTGCTCAGCCAAGAAAAACAGTTGTTTCACTAGCCAAAGAGCTGACCCGTTCGCCATGCATTCGAACCATGTGGGACCTCGAGGTAAAGTGATGTGTCTGGCCTTGGTCTCTTGACCTTGGTTTTTTGACAGGTCTTTCTATGTCCTGCATTTTGTTCACATGATGAGTGAGTTTGTGAGGCAAATGCCATGTTTGTCCCACTTGCTGTGTTTTGATTTATGCCAGGGAGCAGTTTTTTATCTGGATTCCCTTTGAGTGAAAGGAAGTGAGGAGATGGACTCCAGGAGCACAACTCCTGCACTCCAGCCTCTAATGAGCATCCAGTGCCTGGGAACCAGAACTGAGGCAGTCTGATGTAAATCCCCTGACACAGCAAGTGCTCAGCACCAAACAGCCACCTCTGTGAATCTGCTTCTCGATGCACCACACCAGCTGCTAACCATAGGCACAGTCTATCTGAAATATGGTAAATTTAAGTGCAAAAAGAGAAGGAAGAAGGAAAAACCTGAATTACATAACTTCTTTCTTCAGTGAATAAAAAGTGAATAAAAGCTGTGGTAAATGAGCTCACAAATGTCACATTCACAGGGATCACAACAAGAAGTTTGACAAGACTATGGAGATTTAGAAGTATTTTAATTATTATGTCTTACAGGCTTTCTTGACAGAGATGTTCCAAAGAAATAAACCTGAGAGCAACGGGTCATCCCACCCAACTCAGCACCTCTTGCAGTCATTTCAAGGAGAGGCAGCTGCGAAAAGCCCAAATAAGAGAATGTGTGGCCCCAAGTCTTTGGATAAACACCAAAAAGCAGTTTGGAAACCTGGCAGAAACAAGCTGATTCTCCGGAGTCTGTAACACCAGTGGAAAACGTGGCTAAGAGCTTACCTCTGCTATTAGCAGCTTTCCCATAATAGGTTTTTCCTGTGCTATCTGGGAGCTCCAGACTACTCAGGACTTCTGCAGTGCTCCTACCCCTGAAAGTCCACTGCAGAGTCATGGCTGAAGGAGGGGGATCTGAACTCTTACCTCCCGGGCTCCCAAATGAAAAGTCCTCCAAAAATAAATGTATCTTAACACTCTGCTGACTGCCTTAGTGACCTTGGCATGGGCGCTGAGCAGAGATGAAGGCCTGGTGAGCCAAGCAGTAGGAAAGGCAGCTGGTTGGTGCAGAGATAACCTGGGATATTCAGAGCAGCCACATGGAGCCAAGAATGGAAAATGTGACCAGTCCGTTGTGGCTGAAGGGACAGAGTCACGTGCAGGAGATTTTAGTCAGCAGTGCGAAGCTCAGAGATTCCCACCAGCACTTCTCCCTGCGACGGCCACCTGGAACAAAACAAAGCAGTGCCCTGGGGAGCAGCAGCCACTCAGCCCCAGGGAGCTGCCCAGTTTCCAGCCTGCAGGGTGGTGACATGAAGTAGAGGCACTCACTCCTCTCCTCACCTGTCCCCTCTCAAAGGGTACTTTGAGGAAAGGGAATTAAACTTCCATACTGCATTCCTGCGCAGCAGATGGGCTGCATTGTGGATCACTCCTGCCCCAGGTAGTGTTGTATGCACACTGCACCCACAGGGACAGCTGCATGGCTTCCCTGTGCCCTTGCACATTTGTAAATGCAGTGCTGGTCATGGGGAGCAAAAGAGCAGCCCAGAGTCTCCCAGGTCACTGTGGGATGAGCAGAGAACAGCCCGTGCGCCTGCAAGTGCAATGGTTGCTGTGTCATCCATGTCCTCTCCCATGAAGCACAGGGACTGAGGCTGCAGGGAAAGATAACCCACCTCCCCGGGGCTCAGGAGCAGAGGGAAAGAGGTGAAACTCTCCCAGCAGCAGGCTCTCACACACAGCCTTGGCACTGCACCTTCCTGCCAACCAGGAAAATTGGCTGCCATTACGTAGAGCCCCATTCATCCTCCCAGGCCCATTCAGCGCAGAGCAGGGGTGGACTGCCAGCAAGGGGGACACCCATTGACAGAGTCCCTGAGCCCTGCACAGACAGTCCCTGCCCGCCGGGTGGGACACCCTCAGTGGCTTCAGGGAAGAAGGCCCTGCGTGTTTGCCGGTGTTTGTTGTGGGAGTCCAAAGAGGAGAACGAAACTGTAAAGCAAGACAATGCTTCTAAGCTGAAGGGGAACATTTCTTCCTGCATTAATTATTTCCCATGCTATTCCTGGCAGTGACCTTCACCAGGAAGGAAAAAAAAATCAGATTTGTTTTTATATCTTTTATCCGACTTCCTACACTAAAGCCTCTGGCTAGAATGACTCACATTTATATCAGCCATCACATTATATTGCGCTGTATCAGTGCTGCTACCTGTCTTGTCTTCCTCAAAATTAGGGTTTGTTAGCATTAAACCCGGCAGTTTGCAGCTATATTTAAAGACTACCTGCCTCAGTGGCAGTGTCCATAATACCTTCGTTTCATCTTTGGAAATAATACCATGAGGATTACATTTGAGACTGCTGGCAATCTGCCCCGGATTGAAGGGAAATTCTTCTGGTTCTGTGCAGAGAAATGTTTGCCTGTTGCAGAGCAGGCGCCTCTTCTCCAACCACTTATGATGAAATCACTTCTGTGCATCACCAGCCTGTGCACTGCTTTCCCTGTTAGAGATTCCCAGCAGTATTTCTGCTCCCTGTGTGTGCTGCTCCCTGCAGCTGCATGCTGAAACCATGGCCCTTGGGGGAATGACCCTCATGGGTCCTCATCAGTCATTGGCCCAGCTTTCCCTGCCCACAATTTAAAGGGTTGAGTAGAAACTCCACTAGGGGAGTTTCAGAGACCCCCAGCCCTCCCAAAGAACTTCCCAAAGACAGCAGTGGGCCGATCCTTGTTCTCTCATTTCATTTACACTTGGTTTCTTCCTCTGCTTTACAAACACTGTGCTCGCAAAGCATCACCTTCGGCACGAAAGGTGCACTTGCAAGGAGGTTACCTTCTAGACTTTTATTTTTTTAAAAAAACAGGCATTTTGGATTGCAGCAATGGCCTGTCTCCTGCCAGAACTGAAGCTGTACCGTGCCAGGAGCTGTGTGAGTGCCCAGGGAACGTCCTAGCCCTCAGCTGCTTCCAGCCTAAAAGTGAAGCGGTCTAAAGGTTAAAAGAAAAATGTCATACTAGAGGTTTTAACGTAACAACATCCCTGAAAAAGAGTTTGATCTTCATCCTACAGAATCCCAAGGAAATCTAGTCAACCTGTAACCATCCCACAGAGCCTGGACACTTTTGCCTGCCAGAGAAACGCTGTTGTTATGTGTCCACCATTGCTGAAAGACCCCTGACCTGCAGTATGAGGATGGAACAAATGCTGGCTGCTGGCCGTGCTGGGGCCCTGTTCCATCTCTGACCTGTGGCTCATGGCATGTCGGCAGGGCCAGTGCAGAATGTACCAACCTCTTTTGTAAACAAAACAGCACCATGAACCTTGGTGTGAAATCAACTAATTTACGGCAAATTGCAACAAGTGTGGCAAACAGCAGGAGGTAAGGAAGGCTTAAGGGTACTTTTAAAAGTGTGTTTATTTCACTGACATCCCCAGAAGAGGTCATAGTCTGGAACTGGCAGAATGTTTTCAGCAGCCATTGTTCTTTCTAGTGCAGGTCTATCTGATTTTCCATGACACAGGATCTAACCACTGGGCTTGAGGTTGTATCACAGGATTTTAGCTCAAAGAAAAAAGCCCAAGAGAGACACTTTAAATATATATATATTCATGTCCATAAATAAATAAATAAACAAACAAACATGACGCATGAAAATAAGCAAGATTTTTCTTTAAATTTACTGCTGCTTTCATTCATTTACTGCTGCTTTCGTTCATTTACTGCTGCATGGAATATATTCAGTGACTTATTCTGAAATAATAGGTGTGCATTAATATCCATTGCAAAACCATCTCTCCCTGTTTGTAGGCTTTGTTGATAGAGGAGAGGAAGCACACAGGCCCTCCCAGGCAAATTCTTATTCACAGGTACAAACCTTTTTTTTCAGTGATGAATGAATCCTTTCAGAAATGCTAATATCAGCATTTATACAAGGTGGCCAACGTAAACAGTAACTGCTGGTTCATTATTCTTTTTGTATCCTTTGCCAATTTGCAAACCTTCAGCGTTAGTGTTGAAACAGGCAGTGTTTTGTTGGAAAAGAGCAAAAATGCATTTAGGAACCAAAATCTACTGATGGAAATACATGACATAACCTCAAGGAAGGGCTTTCCTGTGAACCCCACCAGTGTGAGAGAGGAGGAGAGAGAGTAAGAAGATGGGGATTTTGATACTTGGATCATATCTCACTGCTTGCATTCCCCCAGGAGATTTAGTACTAGTTCTGAAAGCAGCAGCCAAAAATATGCTTTGATGTATCTTTCATCTAAAGCTATCTGTATTGATAAACTGTGTTTGTGCGGATGAAGCACTGAACCAGATAGGACTTTTTTGTTCCCACTTCTACCACGAGTTCTTGGTGTGTCCTTGGAAAAGCAATCAGAGTTTGTGTGCCTGACCTGGGCCTCTCTCAGCCAAGCAGAGGAGAGACCACTTTCCCACACGGCAGCACGGAATAAAGTTCTGTGCATCGTGAGATGGACAGGTCCCACCGTGCTGAGTCCTCCTGAAAGAAGAGAAAACAAATTGACACTGGTCAGATTCAGGCTGCTCTAAAATTAATCATATGATTCATTAGGAAACAAATTCTTCAGTTCAGAAATTACCAGTAACAATCTTTCCTTCTGGGATTATTGCTCCAACAGATGAGCCAAATAAAGGACCATTTCAAAGGTCACGATTAATTTCAGTGCAAAGCAACTGGCTTTGCTTTGATTGCAGGGGAATGCGGCTTAAATTAGGCCAGCTGACTTTGTCCTGAAGAGGACTACAGTTTCTCACATGATCTGTAGCATAGCCTAACTGTGGATGGTGACCTCTCCGGCCAAAGCCACAGGACATTCAACTCTGCCCTAGGACATTTGCCCCGATAAAGAGAAAATAGACTGGATGGAAATGGAGTTGTCAGAAGAAACTGTTGAGGGCAGCAATAGATTCCAGAAAAAAAAGCACTTCCTCAGATCACAGGGGATGACCACCTCTCCAACCTGCACTCTTCTCCCCCAGGTAACTGAGCAATGCTGGACTGAGCTGGGGAGACAGGAGGATGGAGGAGAAAGAAGCAATCCTTTTTAGTGAGGGAACATGTGTAGTAAATAACAGCTGCAAAGGCTCCCTCATGTATTGAAGTCATTTATAATTCAGTGTTTTCCTTCCCAAAATCAGGCTTTAATGGGAAGCAAGTTTCAACCTTTCTAAAGGAGTACTCTACAATAAGCTTGTTAAGCTTGGAAAGTACTTTGGGAGCCCCTGGGATGAAAGGCGCTCTAGGAATGAAGGCTGATATTTATGATTATTGCTTGAAAGGAACAGAGAGGAACAGTAATGTAAAATATGAATGGCTGCTGGTGCTAAAAAACATATCATTGACTTGGTGCCAAACAAGATAGTCCTAGCTCTCAAACCTGGATGACAAGGATTTAAGAGATGCAAGAAGTGGAAGAGACTCCTGCAAATAACAGCAAAAGTCAACCTGATTGCAGGGCAAATGGGTGTCTTGTGGGTTTTTCTTTTCTTCCTCCTAAATTGCAGGCCATATGATCTGATCTCTCTCATCCCAGCTCTGCCAGCCAAACAGATGCCTATTAGCCACAGTAAGTACTGCTGGTTTGTACTCCCCTTAACAGAGGAACCTACAGATCCCTTTGGACACGAGGGGAGAAAAAATATCCTTTGTAAGTGGTCATATGTTATGGACTGGCCTAAGTAGATTCAGATCTTATCTCACTCAAAGCACCAAGAGCAGAAGCACTTCAGGCTAATGTAAATTAAACTTCTCTATTTTAGAAAGCTATAAGAGGAGAATCAGGCTAGCAGGCTCTGCTCCTGCAAACACCTACCTCCATACTCTCAGCTTGCATAAAGCCTTCTATTGATTTTGCACTGGGCATCTGGCCCCCTAATGTGGCACTCCACAGCTCCAGAACTGCTATTGAGACATCTTTATGTTGGTCTCCCACTCTTCCACTTCTCCCTGAGAAGAGCTAAAAGAAAATCCTTTGAGAGGAAGAATTCCGAACCTTCATTTCTTCAAAAACAAGCTTGAAAGTGACTCTAGTGCATAAGAAACCTTCACTACAAAAACCCACAGGATCTCAAGAAGTGATTTTTTTTTTTTAATATAGCAGAGAATAACACAGCATGCAGCACAGGCTGAATGCTAATACCATACACACTTAAATTAGACATAAGGATATTATTTTTTTAATGAGCTACTGCAATGAATTAACAAAAAAGGCTGTGCACTCCAATTCACAGGCTCCCAATGAAGACAGGATACCTTTCACAGGTATGCATCAAGCAGATGTGGGTTAGTGGGCTAGAGGAATTGGAGTGGCTCTTAGGGACAGGGATTTTGCTAATGAACACCCCACCCAGGCTAGCAGCCATCTGTGTCTCTTGGGGCAAGCCTTGCAACCTCTCTGCAGGCCAGTCTCCCACATTTCTCATGTGGCTGCGCCCCACATCAGCCAGGAGAGCGGCACGACTGTGCTCGCTGGGTTGCTGAAGGCCGAGCAGAGCCCTGGCTTCACCCCTGACTCTGGAGAAGCACCATTTCATTGAATCAACGCTGTCAGGGCTGCTTGGCACTGCAGCTGCAGCACTGGCACGCTGTAAGGGGGAGAAGGTCCCCTGACAGCTTGTGCTGCTGGGGCTGGGGTGTGGAGCATGCTCCTGCAAGGTCCTCTCCATCAGCCCTGTTTCCCTTTCCTTGCACAGTCTGATGCTGATGGATCTGTATTAGAAATAACAGAAAGTCCTTGGCCTTTTTTTCCCCCCTTTATTTCTTTTTTCCTTGCCTTTAGCTATTTAGGCCAACTCTGGTTAATCACGCTCTCTAACTTATACTCAGTCACTGCCATGGCAACCATTTCAACATGCAGTTCATAGACTGCCTCTGAAACACACACACACCTTGATGCTTCAGGAGAGACATTAGGAGAGGAGAAACTATCATCTGCTACACTGACACATTTTTCTACAGTATTACCTCTGGCAGCATGAATCTCTTCTTTTAGCTCTGAATAGCTCATCACTTGTTCTGTCCCCTTTTCCTCCCACCAAAATAGGTTCTTTAAAAACTGACACAGATTTATGGAGATGAAAAAGAAAAGGTGTAGGAAGGGAAATGCATTTGGAAATTCCACTCTCTAGCATCTGAATTCACTCTTGTAAGAATCCTGAAAGCCTGTCCTGTTACTGCTTCGCAGGAAATCCTGAGACCTGGTTATAACGTGGTGCCAATAATGCCAAGGTAGTGGGTTCAATCCCCTATATGGGCCATTCACTTAGGAGTTAAACTCAATGATTCCCGTGGGTCCCTTCCAACTCGGAAATTCTGTTTTGTTCTGTTGTGCCTCAGTGGAAAAGGAGAAAGCTTTGGGGGCTTGCTTTCTGGTTTTCTCAGACCCCAGGAGAGAGGCAGCAGCTCAGGAACAGACTAGGTGCTGCTCCTTTCTCCATCGCAAAATGGCTCCTCTTCAGAAGAGCAGCTGCCCTGCAATGTGCAAAACCAGGTCTGCCTTTGTCCCAGTACAGAGAGCAAGATTTGAACAGCACTGAAAAAAGATCTACCTGGAACGCATAGGTGCATTTTTCCAACAGTCACCTCCGAGGATCTTGCCCAAGGTCTGCTGTAATTAGGTTTGCTTTTGTCTAGTCATGATGCCTGGCACCCGGGCAGCAGTGAGGTGCTACACAGGTGTCTGCCATGCTGCCTACAAACGGATCATTTATTCTGCTCACACCTAACGCACTCTTCTCCCAGACGCAGTCAGAGGGGAGGCTCTGACTGCCAGCACCACGGTACAAAAAAATCCTTTTTAGTTTCTTTATGTAATTGTAGCTGCTGTGTGGAAGAACCTGATTCCATGTTGTGAATGTTTTATGTGTTTATGTGTGTAGGTTTTAAATGTGTATATGTCACATATAGTGTCACGTTGTTCCTTATCAGGTGTAATTACACTATCCATTCCTTTCTTCCCATCTTTTTCTGTGTTTTTATCATTGTCAGCTGCCCACTAGCCACAAACAAGGCTTGCCCCCACCACTACCACCTACTTGATATCAATAAGAAAAATGTTTCTGCTGCTGACCAAGGGAGAAGAGAAATTCAGATACACCCACGAGCAAACAAATATTGGCACACCTAAAATAGCCTGTGTGGACCATGTGATTTCAGTTTAAATTATTTCAGTTTGAATGATCTCAGTTTAAACTTAGCCTCTCTAGCCATAGTAGAGCACCCTCAAACAGTTCTTCAAATTAAAATGTTTCCCAGGAACAAAATCTGAGAGACAAGAGGCAGGAGTCCCTAAGGCAGGCAGATGAATCTCAGCCAGCAGGTAAATAATGTATGGCAGTCACCTTTGCCCTGTTATTTTAATGCAGGCACATGCAGACACGCACACTGTTTTATAAGAACTGCATATGCACTTCTCAGCAAGCATCATTTATGTATAGTATCTTCCACTGAAATCAAGCCTCTGACACCGCTGAAGTAAGGGAACGTTGTGTGTTCAGAAAGAAACATCATGCATAGTCTATCCAATCTCTGGGACTCCTTGACTATGTATAGCATGCTTGGGGGGACCCAGATCCTCAGCTGTCCTTTCTAATCTGCAACATAAAGTCAAGACAAAGACTGGCAGGAGGAGAATATAGGACACAGCTGAGTGCTTTTAGGCCACATACTTTGATGCTAATGCATTTCTGTAACTGTATAATAAGCATGGACAAAATTACAATATGTCTGTGAACGGGGAATACCATCTTCATAGCATGCCTATACCACACACCCAACTCTGCAGTGAATCAAATTTCTATAAACCACCATCGTGAATTTAGACTTGCACCACACCTCCCTTTCCCAATGTACCCAAATCTGTCAGTCTCCCTTGGTCTGTAGGTAAGGATGCACTCTTACCCCCGTGTCAGAGAGGGCATGAAGGGACAAAGGCTAGAAAGGAAGCTGGAAGATGCTTTTCTTTCTTATGTCATGCATTAGGTAACTTGCCTGACACCAGCCGGACTGGCAGCATCTAGAGCAGAAAATCAAGCCAGTGAATCAAGGCACAAGTAGGGGAGCTCAACCATCCATGTGTCCAGCTCTTAGTGTGGTCCCGGGTACAGTTTTGGCCCAGGCCAACCAGTGCTTTACCAAACCATTCCCAAGCACAGTCCAGGAGTCAGCATGGCCCAGGATTGTTTCCCATAGGTAGTCTGTATGTGACCAGTTGCTTTCGGAGGGCGAGAGGGTTTAAAGATCTGTCACTCCAGGGCCAGACAGTGTTACTCAGCCACAAAGCAAAGCACAGCTGCTGCCTGGTTTATTAGCACAGACGTGGCCCACGCCACGCAGGCCTGTGCCCCAGGCTTTTGCCAGACAGTGTACCTGCCTTTGCTGATCAGGACACACCTCTGAGCCAGCCATGCCAGTCCTTTCCCCCACTTTTTTCCAGTGCAATGTCAAACTAACTTTGGCTACAGCTGGTTTAAGCCATCATGTCTGAAACTGAGGAGGCTGAGCAGAGCAGAGTTGATGCAGCCAGTGCCACGTCCCAGCTGGGAGCTGAGCCTGTCCCCAGGAGCATCTTACCCTGCTACGCTCCACCCTACCAAATCCCACCAGGTGAGCACCCGGGCACACCCGACTTGTAGCCCGGGAGAAAGAGGGTGCCATGGTTGCCTGTTTCTCCACTGGAAGGGCTTCATTTTGACTTCATGCCACAGGCAAGCAGAAAAGGTGCCTCACTGGCTGGCATCACAATGGCAGCAGCAACAGCTCAACCCCTGGCATGTGGCCTCTGCAACGCCCTCCTGCCCCAGCCCCAGCCCCAGCCCCAGCCCCAGCATGATGTGCCTTTCCTCACTTCTCCAGCCAAGGAGGGCCTCAGACTTGACCAAGGGGGTGCCGCAGACCGGCCAAGGACTTTAATTGCCCAAACAAGCAGCGAATGAACATAGATGGGGCTCAAACCTGGGCTAAGCATTTGCTACAGACATACCCTCAGCAAGTCTGGCACAACCATGAAATGAAGCTGGATGTCCTGAGGCCACCAGTCCTCCCTTCCTTAGCATTGTATTCCTGTGAATATAAACCAAACCTTGCAGGGGCAGGAGAGCAGCAGCAGCCAGTGATTCTGTTTTCGTTTGATAAAAATGAAAAGATGAGGGTGCCTGCATAGCTGATCTCCTGCATTTTCTCTCCTGCATTTTCCATCAGAGAAACCTGACCTCTTGGGAGGCTGCATTAGCAAGCACCTCTCATTCCTCCACCCCTGCCTGGGCAGCACAATGTCTCTTCACGGTACGGAGCTGAGGAAAGCTGTCAGTTTACTGGAAGTGCAGAAACCTGTACTGTGCACTCTCATCTCCTTTGGAATCCAGTGTTAGGCGCTGTCTTGCTTTCCAAAGCGATGTGAAAGAGATTAGGAAGAAAGTAAAAAGATGTTTCTTGTATTTACTCAAGAAACAGTCAGGTCTCGTGTTCCAAGGGAGGGCACTGGCACAGGACAGAGATCAGGACTGCTCCAATTCGTATGTTCCCAAGCAGGTCAGGAGAGATTGCAGAGAAAAGCAAACATTGCAAAAACCTTTTGCAATGCAAAACTCTACAAACAATTGCAAATTGTTTGAGTTGAAGCAGAGAAATTGCTTGAATGGGTTTTGAACCCTTTTCCTTCTTCCTAATAATGAGCATTTTCTTTTTTGCAAGCATGATCCCGGAATGAGAAGTCTCATAGTTTGGGGATATGTTCACACTGGGAACATTCACGTGACCTTTCAGATCACATTCCTCCTATTTATAAGAGTATTAGTCATCCACTTAGAGAGCAGAACTAATACCATGTTTGTTAAATGACTAAATGCATGCTATGAATAACCAGCGGAGGGTACTTAAAACCACAGTTACATCCAAGAGCACACAGAGAAGCCATAGCCAGCTAACGCTTAGATGGGACACAAATAATACTATTGCATGCAAAATACATTTGAAAGGCAATTTGAAGACAGTTCATTCACAGGAAGAAAGGATTAAATTAATCAGATAGATTCTTTTCCAGAGAGAGTTCACCTAGTTATTGTGACATATAGGAGAGCTGGCAAGAATGCATGACAGCCGAAGACTTAACTTTGAGAAAAGTCCAGGCAGAACTAACTGTAAGACTGAGAGGATGGATCACAATTCTGCTGGACCTGGGCCTTTACACTACACAGAAAACGTCAGGGTTGTTGTTACTTCAAGTTTGCAACTTTGTCACTGGCAAAACACGAGGTTTAGGAGCTCTGAGTAATGCCTCGCCTGTTAACTAATACGTTGCTCAATCTAGCTGCAGGGAAAGCACAATAAAAACCATATGCATTATTAGCCCCAACACGTTTGTGAGTCCCAGCCAACATGACTAAACTTTCTGTGCCTCAGATCTTACCAGTGGCCAGCAAACTGCCACAAGCAGTATCAGTTCCTGGGTCAGGAAAAAATGGTGCTTCCCAGGTGCTGAGGACTTCCCTGCTTGGCATGCAGTAATTTCAGCACTTTGGGAAGCATTTAGCAGAACGAGACAGACGTAGTCAGTACACTCAGACCGTTTTTGTAAAACCATATGAGTGCATGCATCTGGCAGGAGAGGATCTGGAGGAGAGGAGAGGAAGAGTGAAAGACAAAAAGGTGGGTGGAACAGGAAGGAGGGAAGTATAGACAGCAGACTATGTGCCCCTCTATAAAAGAAACACAGAAGCAGTCTGGGCTGTGTGAGGTGCACATTTCTGACAGCAGGGAAAATGGAAATGGGAACAGCTCTGCAAAGAATTTACGAGAGTTTTGAACAATGATGTGCAATTTATGGGCTGGAATGCAGAGAATTAGAGGACTTTGAGTTCCCCCCTGCCCCTCAGTTTAGCATTAAAGTCCAACGATGAGCTTTCACACTGCAGAGGACGGTGTGGGGGGGACACTGGGATGCCTGGCTGCACTTCACTTTGGCCAAACCTTCTGAGGGTGAGGTTGGACATTATTGGCAGGAAGCGCCCAGCTGTAGTCACCTGGCACATGAGGGAGCTGCCCCTGCCAGCACACCTCCCTAGTGTCAGCCTGCCCAGAGGGAGACCAGCGCCACGCCACAGGCAGCTGCTGAAAGGTTCATTGAGAAGGTGGCAGCTAAAGGTGCAAACATCATTTCCTCATTGCAGCCTCCATGAATGGCCCTGCCTGTGCAACACAGAGGATGTTTTGAATGGCAGAGCACAGGCAGTGAATCATCATATAATCACTGCTGGTGTGTCCCAGCCTCAGTGTATCATCAAGCCTTCCTTTGGGTCAAGTAATCATTTGAGTCTGACTCACCACCACCACCACACAGGTTTCTCCTAGCGCAGGCTGGCGTGGCCAGTGAACAGAGCTAATTGTATGTGTTCTCACTGTTTCACCCATGATCCAGGAGGGCCGGCAAGGCTGCTTGCAGCTTTCCATGCAGACCCTGGTAGCGCAGAGGGTTCCCACAGATCACGTAGTCTGGTGGGCCCTACACAAAAGTCAGGTAGCTAATTGTTAACCATGTAAGTCATCCCTGTTTCCTTAAAAACTCCTCATGGGTCAAAGGGTTAGCACTTTCACGGACTAGAGCTATGTCAATAGCAAGACAAGGCCTCCAAAACACAGAATAATTGAGGCTGACAGGGACCTCAGGAGGTCATCTGGTCTGAGACCCCTACAAAGCCAGGCTTGAACACGCCGCTCCTAGTCCTCAGAGTCTGAGCTGCTAACATAGAGGAAGTGCAAATCCCATGCAAGCCAAGGAGCACTTGTGCTGGTGAAGCCCCACCCAGATCGCACAGTTAAGAAATAAAAATGATGGGAAAATCCAGCAACATCAGGTAGTAGCAGAGGGCCACTGGAAAGACAGAGTAAACTGAGGGAAAGACCAGCAAAACCAGTGTGGGAGAGAGAGAGAGAAAGCATGTTTGCTTCCTTTGCTGACAAGATGGAGGCAAGAAGGGTGGTGTGGAGACATTTCTCCTTTCTCTCAGTTTGCTGCACATGGAAAGAAGCCACCTCCTGACACCATGAAGGCAAAGTAAGAGTCCAGGTTGCTGCAGCTGGAAGAGGGAGCAGAGTCCTGGCTCCACCCTGCCTGCACAGTCCTTTCTTCGCATGCCTTGAGAGGGGTGGAGGGAAGGGGCAACCCTCATTCCTCTCTAGGCCAGATGGGAGAAGGACTCACCAGGTCTCACCTCCGCCCTGTCACTAATATCAAATAATAATAGTATTTAGCACTTCCATAATTACCTTTGCACTCTGATATCACAGACACAGCTGAATTGGAAGTCATTAAGATCATTATAATGAGCTTCACTGGATCCTTTCAGTCGGAGGCATTATTTAGCCAGCCCTCGTTTTCGTGGTTACATCTGAATAAGCACTCTGCATTGAGGTGAGGTTTGCCGATGAGACACTTAGGCTTAAAGGCAGTCTCCTACTTGCAAAGGCAGAATAAGTGTCATTATGCATCATGTTTCACCAGACTTCAAAATGCCAAGGAAGGTAAGTCAGGTTACAGCTGACTCCACCTTCAACTTGTAAGAGCTGCAAAACTCTTCCCATGAACTGGCACGTGGGGGAGGTCTGCCATGACCCCCCACTTATGGAAGCTGCCATTCTGGAGGCCTTCAATGCTCAATACAAGCAGCCACCACAACCTCTCGCTGCAGGCATCAATTCAGCAAGAATTGTCACTAAAGCAGAGGGGGCAGAAGGCCAGAAGCTCTGGGAGCACCTTGCACTGGGAACAGGAGTACCGTGCTGACCCAGTGAAGGGCTGGGCTGCTGGCCAGAGCTCAGGCGGGCAGGCACGTGGGGACATATGGCTGTCGCTGGACCGAGCATTATTGGGGCCTGTGAGCAGAACTGAGTCCAGAGCCATCTGCAGAACAGAGATCTGCTGGTCCTGAGTCTACTTATAGCCTCACTGAAGACTTCTTCCTTTGGCCTTTCACTAAGAAGGAACTGAATGCCCCTTTAATTGTGGTTACTTCAGTTCCCTGTTCATAAATGCAAATAAAGGCACTTATTCCTCCCATTTTTGTTCGCCCTTTGTGTTTGAGCTGGGAATCCCTAGGGAATCCACAGCCCAAACATCAAGGGCTTCTACGTGTACCTGTCTTGTTAATAACAAAAGTAATGTGCTGCTTTTGTTATTGAAGTAGGAGGAAACATAGGCACACGGAAGAAACACTTGTAATGCAATTTCTTATGTTTAAGAAAAAGAACAAAAAGGCAATCGAGTGTAATACTTTGACCAAGAGCAAAGGTAAAATCACAGCAGCTGACTCAGTGTAACAGAAAGAACTTAATAGAGTTGGCAACATTTCAGCCTGCCTTCTTGGGAACTTGAACACGGGACTGTGTTAAGAGTAGCATAACATATTCAAAACACTGTCTGAATGAAAGAAAAGAGTTAGTGTTGGGCAAAAGTATTCTTTTCAGCAGCAAGGAAGTTATTCCGGCAAAGCGTGAGCCCAAACTTGTGTTTATTTCTCGGTGTTCAGTTACTGTCAACATTACAAATAAACCAAATCAAGGCAGAGAATCTAAGCCTGCACTACTGGCCCCAAATACAGCTGAAACTCTCTCCCAATGTGTTTGTGACCTAACCGTTCAATCCATCCTCCAGAAGCCGGCTAAAACAGAAGACTTGGGCAAGAACCAAACAGGCTTCAGTGCAGCTTAGAAATACAGGTAAGACACAAAGCTGCTTCTCTACTTCAAGACAAACTGGCTGCTACAAAAAACCTTGAGGAGCAATGACACTTCCTGAGCTCTGGCTGTATCTGCAGTGGAAAGGAGTTTCCCATGCCGTTTCCTTAATTAGCACAAATATGCTGACAATCTTCTCCATGCTGAAATCAAGCCATAGGTCACTAAAAAGTTGATCTATCTACACATCCAAATTCACCACATGCTGAGCCAACATGTTTCAAAGCCGTAATCAGTACCCAGATTATAACATGGCTTTGTCATGCATCCAGCTGCTGAAACAAACTTGGATGTCCCAATATGAAACCTATTTGTCCTGCAGTCAGCAAATAAGAAAAGTGCCAATATATACATTCAATGTTTTGCAAGTGCTAGGATTGTGTACTAGCATTTACTGGATCATTTTGACCATTATATGAATTTATAAAAATGACCGGTTGAATTAGAGAAATAATATGATCTGAAGATCAGATGCTAAGCTTGCTTAAACTGAAATAAACAGGGAATAACTCATTCGGCATCCAGTAATTTACTCTAGTTTCATCATGGAGAGATCAAGGCCACGGTTACCTCTTTACACAGCTCGATCTGAGCTTTAGTCCTTGTCAACAGCACGTGCTATAGCACAATCATGCAGCAGTTGAACAGAAAAGACAGCATGCCAATACAGTAAATAGTGTAGTACCAGCCCTAGGGAAAAGTTTAGCAACCTTATGACAGGTACGGTTTAAGTGTGTGAACCCGAGCCTTGTTCCTCAGACAGTTTTTGCCTTGTTGGTAACGCAGCTGGCAGGACAAACCCTAAACACAATTTATGCCTGGCCAGCTCCTGGCCAGCTCACAGCTAATTCTGAATGAAAGCTGCGATGTCTAAGCCGTTTCCTCCTGGCCAAGCAGCCCATTTTCCGTGACCGGTTCAGTAAGGTTGCTGCCTGCTGTGTGGACAGGACACTGCAGCGTGCCAGTGTGACTGCCTGACCCCTTCTCCCACATTTCAGTTGTCCCTACAGCCGTGCATCCCGCAGTATGCTGCACCAGGGGCTGCTGCTCTCAGAAGGCTTCTTCCAGGAATTCTCCTCCGTCGTTACTGGTCTATGGCATCACTGCCTGCATTTTCCCAGAATTACTTGGCACCGATGTGGCTGGACAGCACGGCAGGGAGCCCTGCCAGCATAGCTGCTGCTTGGAAAATCTGCCCTGTGGATGTAAGTTGAGCATCTCATTGGTTACCCGCTATAACTCTTTTAGCTGGATACAAGGTCACATTTGTGAGTAACAAGAATGTCTCTTTGATGACATTGACATAAATTACCTGTAGTTTCTTGCCAAATAAAAAAAAAAAAAAAAAGAACACCAGAAAGTGATGCCCCATGAAGAACAAATTAGATCCCATTTTGTGTCCCTTCACCTGTAGAGAAAGGTTTGAATGTCACTGAATTCTGAACTTGTGACTGTCACCCAGCCCAAAATGAATGAAACCAGGCTGATGGCTAAGTCCATAACTTTCCTCTTGAGCTGCTTTCTTTCCTGAATTTTTTTTTTTGCTACATTTATTAATTCATTTCAGTAATTGTCCTTCAATACCACCGAGCAGCTTTAAGACACAAGTGCACTGTCATCTGCCACCACAAATTTTCCTTAGGCACTGTCAGTAAAAGCACATCTTCCAAATTTATCATGACTGGAGGGGGCTCCTCCTGAGCTGGTGAGGCCAGAGGGAAAACTATGCCAAGGGCCAGTCCTGGGAGGTCACGAGCACTCACTCCTGGCCTTGACTTCCATTTGAAGTACAGGCAGCCGAACCCTCGTAGGGGCAGCTGGACACTTCAGTGGTTTCATGGGGAAAGGAGACAGATGTCCCTGCCTGCTCGCAGAAGGACAAGAAACTGACAGGAAGCAAAAGTGCTTCCTGCTGCTCACACTGCACCCTGAACCCTTGTTGCTGCTAAACAGCCTTAGTCTCCCAGGGAGAAGGGGAGGGATGGATTGAAAGTAAGTCTGACCTTGCTGGAAGAATGGACTTACTGATGCTGTGCTGGGCTGAAACATGAAACCACTGAAACTCTGGGCCTAGAGAGAGGGAATTCCCAAACCAAGCCCAGCATGATTCAATAATGCAAACTAAGTCTCACACAGCAGCTTCCTCTTCCTAACCCCATTCCTTCTCTCTGAAAGACACTTTGCATGTTTAACCACATGGAAGCAGTGATCTAGACACAAAGAAAGCTGCCAATGTCCGGCTGTGCATCAGCACAAGCCAGAAGGACATAAATCAGGCAAGGTGCAGGTAGTCAACTCACTCATAAATGCTTCTCCCAAGGTTCTCCATTGTGCTCAAGCAGTGGCAAAAACCCCCCATGCACCCAAAGATTGACACACCTTTGCCTCCCACCGACCTCAATATAAAATTCGTATTTGGAGAACAGAACCCCACGATCCTGGCCTCATTTACACCAGTTTCACACAGTTACCTCCTTGGGAATACCCCATCTTTGCATAGGTGTTCCCAAGACCAAACCTATCTCACTCAGCATCTCTGAGAACCACCAATATCTAGGTCATTCTTCACTGTAAAAAGATCAACCTCAGCATGGCTACAAAGCTGCTTTTCCTCTCCCCCAGTTACCATTGAAGACATAGATTAAGGAGCTCACAAACAGGAGGGCAGCTTGGAGCCTGCAGATCCCTCACTAAACACATGAGCAAGCACCACACAGACTTTCCCTGCAGTCCCACAGCTGCTGGGCCCTGACCAGGAGGTACCACCAACACAAGGCAAGTTTCCAGTCCTCTTTCTCTGGAGGGTTTCTGCTGCGCTGCCATGGCTGAGCTGCTGGTTTAGAATGTCAAAGTCCTCCCTGCTGGAAATGAGAGCACCACTCACAGCATGCCCTTCACTTGAGCTGGCATTGGTTTCTTCCCATTTTCTAGCCTTTGCCATGACAGCTTTAAAGTTTTGGTCTATGCCTTGTTTATGAACTTGGCTCGGGGGAAAAAAAAAAAACAGGTTTTAGTTTGCTGACCAAAGGCTAACAGGCCTGACCTCAGTCATTCGCTGATCAGGGGACTTACTGAAGAATTAGGAAGTGCTAAACCAGAAAATGCCCAATACCGATGGCCCAAGAGGAGTCTTGCCCCACTTCTCACCTCACAGACAGCACTGCGCCCAATGAACACACCACGGCACACTACACAGAAGAAATTATCCCAGACATTGTAAAATACTGTGCCGAGTTACAAGCTGGAGCAAGGATGTGGTGCAGAAGTCTCAGACAGCCTTGGAGGCAGGATTACTCATTTATCACAAAACTCAGATGAAGTTGTGCTACTTACATTGCTATAGGGCAAGAAGGGGGAGAGACAGAGTTTTGCATTTCCAGAAGACTTGTTTTAGCAACTGATGACATATGGGGACAGGATTCCCCAAACTTCCCTTGGCTCAAGAATACAAAATCCTATTTCCCCATATACCATTAGTTTGCTAGCCACCTAGTCAAGTGCTGTTTAAAGCCCTAGGCTTTAAATTCTTCTTGGCTAGTTCTTTGTATCGACCTCTGCCTTGCCATAGGGGCAAAGACCATTGCTTTGGGAAACCATTTTCCCTCAAAGTTGTCCGAGCTGGCTCTGCCCTTCCCCCAGAGATTAGGTGTGTCTACAACCAGTATCTTGAATTGATGAGATCCCAAAGAAATAAGTAGCTTACGCAGGTGGAATTAGGTAGAGATAATGGAAGTAAACACCAGCTTGATATTTGAGGAGTTTCTGTGCACAGTTTCATTTGTGCCTACTAGCCCACAGGTGTCCTACAAGCTAGGGATGCTTCAGCTGACTTGTTTTTTCACACCACCCTCGCATGTTTCTAAAAGCATCTCTCCTTTTGATCACATGGCAGCAGGTACTCACTCGCTTACACACACAGCAGTGTTACAAGTGACTGTGCTGAACACATGCTGCACCACTGAGCCCTGCAACATTGTCTGTGGCTATAGGGCCACCACCCCACCCACGCTGTCTCATTTTTCTCAGTGTAACCCCAGGTTTGGCCCTACTCAATCCTTGGCCACTTTTCAGAGGGAAGCTTGCTCTTCCTCTCCTCCACCCCTCTGAGCTCAGCAATCAGGAATACAGAGGAAAACTTCTGCTCATTTGCGCTCAGGATGAGCAAACAACCAGCCCACACTCTGTCCAGCAGCGTGAATGCCAGGTTATGTGAGGACATGCCAGCAGAGCCCACATACCACTGCTGGCCTATGAGCACTTCAGATATGACTGAGTCTGCTCAGGAGACTGAAATATAAACAGCAATTTCTGGGAGGAGTGGCTCCATCCAAATACTCCCCCATCTTAGTCACAGGCTGAGATAAATAAATAAATAAACAGAGCCATATAATCTCCCAGTTGGCTTGCTCACAGTCACGTGACCGGTGTCAGCCCTCACCCCAAGGTGAAATATGGACCCGAAGACCGGGTCCCAGCTTCGCGGTGCTCCAAGGGCACAAACAGGACAGGCAGCAGCCCCCAACTGGGATGGCACAGACTTCAGCCTGTGGCGTAAGGGAACACCCACCTGGCAGCCAGCAGAGCCCAGCTGTATGCCACCTGCTCCCGGCTCCATCACGCTTACATAAGGGAAATACTGAGCGGGCCAGGACACATTTAACCCAGAAATCCTCACGTGACCAAGTGGATCCAAAGCGAAGCTGAGCAGACCTGGGTCTGTGCTCCACCCCACCCAAAGCCACATCTGGGAAGCAAAACAAACAAGGGCCACTGCACAGCAGGGACCCGAAGAGGCTGGGGAACAGGCCTAAGGAAGTAGTTCCCTCTTCCCCTGTCCTTTGGTGAATGAGAATAGCTATGCGGGGAGCCAGGAGGGCACACTGGGGCAGAATCAGTCTAGACTTGCTCTGCTTCTTGTCCTCCTTCCTGCAGCATCTGCTGCTGGCCCCTGTCAGAGGCAGGATAAAGAGCTAAGCAGACCTCGCATCCGGCACAGCGCAGCCATTTGTACTCCCCTGCCTCGTGAGTCTGGCCAAAGCTCCTGCGTGTGCATGAAAGACGATCCCAGCATTAAATATATTCCTCCTCTTTGTCCAAACTAGAAATGGCTCCTCAGCCTGCAACATCACCGGGCTATGTTAAAACATCTCACTATAATCAGGAATGCAGCTGGAGGTCCAAGCATGGGTGAGCAACCATGAGAATATATTTTAACAGGAACTATCCCAATGGGCTCTGAAAGCTACCTAAAGTGTATCTGCCTGTTGCTAATTATATTTACTGTTGGTGGTTGGCATTTTTTTTCAAGCTGAAGATGAGTCAGAAAAAGAAAAAAAAGTCCTTTATTGTTGTGGTAGCAGAAGGATGTCTCCTGAGGGTGTATGTAATGCACTACTGTCACGGCATGACAATGGAAAAACTGACTGCTGAGCCAACCAAACCCCCATAAATACCTAATGATATCTCTCTTGGCCCAGATTTTCTACAAGTCGGTGCCTGAACTGCATACAAAATGACAATCGATATGAAAGGATCTCTTTTCTCAACAGAGCCAGAATTTAAGAGCCCAGCTGAGCATTATATTCCAGTTTATACAAAGACATCCTTTTAAAGGTCTGTCACAATAACTTAAAGGTGGTGATCCAGCAAAAAAACTGCTAGGCCTCTCCCCACGATCTCCCCCGCACTCCAGCCACGAGCACAAAGAACAGCTGGCCTCAGCGAACAGACAGTGTCATTAATTACAACACGGTGACACAAACAATGCGTGCCCAGGTATGTTATTGGGTCTGCATTCATGTGGGAAAAGAACAACATTTTCTTCCTTTTCTCCCTCTTTTCCTCCTCCTGGCTTGAGTAGCTCTGCCACCTCGTGTACTCGGCTGGGGAGGCGGCCGTGCCAAGCACCTGGCCCAGTTACAGGTATGTGCAGAGGCACAGGGAGCCCGTTGTGAGAAAACCCAGCCTTAGCAAATTTCTCTGGCCATCGTCCAGCCTCTGCACATTGGGCAAGTGACTCTCCCTGGCCGCGGTTACATCAGTCACCGCCACCTCCCTCAATGTCATGGCACGGGAAGCGGCTGCCAGGGGAGGGAGAGGGGGAGAGAGAGAGAGAGGCAGTCACTGTTTTTTGAAACAGGCTGTCCAAAAAACATTACAACACCCTTGCCGGTTTCCAGTGGGTTTGCTCAGTTCCTCCCTTCCCGTGAAGACCACACAGGCTTCGCGAGGGCGTTACGCCCTGCCGCAGAAAGGCGGTCTCTGGGGCCCACCGCTCCCGGCAGCCGCCGCGCAGCAGCGTGGTGCCCCTGACTTCCTCCAGACACTCTCCCAGTTTCCATCGAGGGCCAAACTGGGAAAAAAAAAATTCAAAAGCTGATATTTAGGGGGGAAAACATAAGTATTTTCTTTCTTTTTTTTTCCAGAGGGAGCTTTTTCATGCTGCTCCGCCCCCAGCACAAGGGGGAGGCAGGGCTGGAACTTGGAGCAGATGAAGCCCCTCACAGTTCCACTCCCTCCTCTCACCTGCCTCTCCTCTGCCTGCTCCAGTCCCTCGCACCCTGCCGGACCTGCACGCTCTTGGCACAGAGATCACCCAAGGTAGCCCTTGGGACAGCAGCACTCCCTGCCTTCCCAAGCCAGCAGCAGGTCACAGGGGCCCAGGCCGGGACTGCCAGCGCAGGCGGGCTGGAGCACCACTGCCAGCACGGCCAACAGCCAGATCCCACTCTCGGCTACTGCCAAGGGTAAATTTAGAGTGACATCCTCCCAGCAGCGACTGGGAATCTGGTCTTTGCAAGGGCTCAGAGCAGACTCTGGACAAGGGATGGCACTTCAAAACAGTCATTTGGGACACGGTGTAAGCAAAATCACCCTATAAAATAGGGCAAAACTGGCAAACAAAAGTATTGCTCCTGGCATGAATGTACTTCCATATTGATTCAACACTTAAAAAGGCACTGAATGAGAATGAGGATGTCCTTTCTTCAAACCCTCCAGCAAATGCACTTTCGCTTTTGGCAACCTGCTGTTTTCTCACCCCTCAGCTCCTTCACCCTGACCACAGCAGCACCTTCCTCCACTGCCAAACCCTCTGTGCTGCCTCCCCTCGCTCCCTCCTCTGCTCAGCCTCTTGCCTAAAGTCCTTCTAGAGGAGGAGCTGAAATTTTTGCCTGACCACCCTGGCAAAAGCAGGGAGATATTGCTGAAGTCCACTGGGAAGCCATCAGCCATGCGGGCAGCACAGCTGAGCCCCGGGCTGTGAACCTGCCCCTCAGCCCTCCCTGCCTCTCCCGGGACAGGAGCCCGTGCGGGTTTGCAAGCTGGCCAGATCGGGGTAGCTTTTCTCCAGTCAGAGGCTCTGGAAGGATTATTTGGCTGCAACGTATCATATGACTTTGTTCTTAGAGTTACATTTTAACTGAGAAAGTTTAACAAGTATGACTTATGGGCTTCTAAAATTGGCAGCAGAAAAATGAGCTGAGGAAGTCATGGAAAAAAACCACAAGCGAGGCCATTCCATGTTATGCACAATTTCTGGGCTCTTTTTCCAATCTTCTGGTTTTTTTGGATGGTGGAAAATATTTTCCAGCTACACAGGCCTGGCTTCACTGAGTATGTATTTATGCCAAGTTTATAAAAAGCAGCTGCAGACATGGTTGAATGAAAGGATTACACTGCTGTCTGTCTTCCAGAAGGTGCTTCAGTTCACACCCTGTCCCACAGAGCAAGGCTCGCTTCTCAAATCCCCACGACTTTAGGTAAGGAAGGACAAAATTTGAACCGCACAATACAAACAGCTATGGCTGTGCATGCCAATGGGCACGCACGTGTGTACACGCACCTATCTGGATAGCTGGCAGCAGTTCCTAGCCACTGCTAACACTGGCTTTTAGTACTTCAAGTTTACCACCATTCCTCCAACCTGTCCCCGCCCTGGTCCATCTTCCATGAATACAAAAATGGGGAGAGGGCTTTCAGGGTTGAGACCCCGGTCTCAGTGTGTTTCTGCTGCCTGCTTCATGTATACCTGCTCTCCAGATGCTCCCACTGAAATTCAGGCATCACCAACCTCACGTACTCTCAGGCTGCCAGGCTTTGAGGCTGGGAGAGATCGCTGTAAGCGTGCAGCCTGATCCCCTCCGCAGCACACAACACTGAATTTCAATCAGGAACCCAGGTAGCAGAGGCATAACCTTAATTTTCAGCCGTGCCTTGTCACAGTCTTGGCCTGATACACTAGTCACAAGAGGAGAGTCACAAATAATTCTTCACTCTCCTAAACAGAATGGCTCCAGGGGGTGGGGGGAGGACACAAACTGAAAGCAAATGAATATAAAAAGGTAAGGTAGGTGGTAAGCTGCAGATCATGCGTTACAGATCTGTATCCTGCTGTTTTTTCAGTCGAGTATGTTAGAATAACAGTACTGAGAACGACAGTGTTACATCAGGAATATCGGTCAAGACAATATTTCCTGGCAATTGTTTGAGAAATGCTTTTCTCACAGCTAATTGCTCCCAAGAGGCTGTGTTTTCTCTGGTTTTAGAAGGAGAGTGATTAAGAAAGAAGGTTTTTAAACCTCTGCACCCTGCTGTGGGACAAAGAACTGTGAGGGGGGGAAAGGAAAAAAGAAAGAAAAGAAAAAGGCACAACAGCTGTAATGTTCTATGAAATGATTTTGTTCTGTTCTCTTGCCGAGGTGGTGGGTGCAATCATCAGTTTGGCAGAGATAAATACAGGAAAAGCAAGCCATTTTTCAGGAGCCGCAGCTGCAGGAGTGCCACATTGCCATCTAGCGACACGGGCTCTGGAAGCCGGAGCAGCGGGGCTCCGCCGGCTCCGGTGGCCAGCACGCAGCTACCTGGGCATGGGACCCCCTTTCCTCGCCGTGATTTACAGCCAGGCTTGAAAACTGCAAAACTACTTGGTCTATAAAAGACAGGTGTAGGAAGGCAAGGGGAAAAGGGAAAAATTCCACCATAAAGAAGTTTAAGACAAACTTGGCTTTGCTAGGAAAAGCTGGTGTTTACACTGAGGCCCACAGAATCTCATCTTCTATTGCTGCTGCTACTGCTGCTGCACACAAAGCTACCGCAGCTTCGTCATCTTCTGCAGTTATCACATGGATGTCTGTGCAAAATGATGGGCTGGCAGGAAATATGAGCACTACCTTGTCCCACGGAGACAGGCCTGAATCTAGACCCGATGCCCTGTTCCCAGTCATGTTGGACCAAACACCTGTGTGCCCCGATGCTATCTGCAGTGCCAACCCTGAAAATTTGACTCCACTATGTACCTCTGCAATGTACCTCTGCATTTGTATTCTGAAAAGGATACAAATGTTAACCTTTCAACACTTTAAAAAAGAAAAGCAAAAGTGCTAAGCTCCTTAGAGAGCAAAAGGCAGGCACTCGGTCTTCAGAAGATGCCCAGCAAAGGGCACTGAACAAATTGTTTTGTATGATCTTCACACAGCGAGTTAAAAAGAAAAAAGAGCTTTTGTGTATGAGAATTCTGACATTCACTGAAAGCTGTTAAACTGAAAGATCCTGGCTACAGCAGACTTCCATTTACCCAGAAAACAAAAACACTCCCAGTGCCTAAACTCTGCCAGAAGACACCGTCATTTTGGGAAGCAATGGAAGAAGTCTTGTATCAGGCATCCCAGACTGCCCACAAAGCTCTGCTTCATGGCACACGACCTTCCCACTGAAATAAATGACCAGTCTCACACCTTATAGGCATTGAAAGGTGATTAGCAGCAGACTGTATTGGCTCTGGGGCAAAGCATGGTGTGTCTAGCTAATCATTAGGCTGTGCATTTGGTCCCTGAGCCTTGTGAAGCTTCACAAGAGCACAGCTATACTGCAGGCATGTCAAAAAGGGTGATATTCTTCTATATTAGCAAAAAATAGTGTGGTCTTCAAAGAAAAAAGGAAAATGCAGTTAAGTTCTCCCAAAGGAAGATAACCTGTGCCGCTCCAGTGAACTACTCTTACAGCAGCATGTCTTCAAAAACCCAGTGATGGGTCTCTACAAATTCTTTGGTGACTGCGTATCCTATGAGGACCTACAAATACTTTGAATTTACAAAACCACTCCTGCATCAATTAATAATAGTTTGTGTTGTCACCTCCTGGGACCAAGCCCTCATCACCTGCAACATTACCAGGAGCTGGGGAGGCAGAATTTGAACAGTCAGATTTTAAAAAAGGAAAGGCCATGAATACTCCTGAGTCTGAGCCCTTTCTGGTTCTGTCAGATTGCAATCTGTTTCTTTTGTTCTTTAAAATCAGGGTGAGATCACTGTTTTTCTTGAAACTGTGCTGCCCAAGGTAGGAGACATTCATCTGTGAAAAGATCTAATGACGAATATTGTCAGGCCTGCAGAAGATCTTCAAGGGCAATGCAGCAGGGAAAAACACTGCTCTCGACCTTGTCAGTCGGGACAAGGTCCTAACACCATCCTGGAAATAACCAAAATAAAGAGAGGGGTTCTATGCAGGAGTCAATTCTTTTTTCCTGCTTCACATTTTATGACCAAAAGCATGGGAAGAGCACTGCCCCAGTATCAATACCTGCCATCCCAGGGGCTGTGTTCCCTCTAGAAAATCAACATAACTTATGAGCACTTACTTTCGTAGTTGCCCAAGAGAAGTCAAGGTGCCCAAGAGGTGCTCAAGCTTAGTGCTCAAGCTCCCACTAAGAACCAGACAGTCCATTGGTTCTTGAGGGTGGCAGGACACACCAGTCTGACCATCTGACTTCCTGAACATATGGTTACCACATAACCAGCTCCCGCCAGGCATGTCCTCCTCTCCTTTCTGGAAACCAGCTCCAAATTAGAAAAAGGAGGATAGAGCCGTCCTGGCCAACAGATCTGCTCTAACCACCAAGACTTTGAGGGTCAAAAGCATGCTTTAGAAGGCTGCATTGTTTTTAAGGATGGGGCAGCTGCCCAAAACAGGGCTACAACTCTCTCTGTAAAGTACCTCTCCAATTTTCAACCGTTTTGTCGGGTTGTCGAGCATTCACAGTTTGCGATCCAGCATCTAGGATGGACACTGACTCGTTGCATTGCCTTCTAGGCTGTTTCCCTTATTTATGCCTGCTTTAATACCTATGACCCAGCTTTCCTATTTGCATGATGGTGTCACTGAATTTCAGGCACTGTGGTTCAGGCTGTTTACAAAATTTTGACAGAACAGAGTTCCTTTTAAAGTTGCTATCCAACAGCAAGCTAGATTTCTGAAAGATTGCTTCTTACATTTTCAATGCAGAAGGTACTTACGAACTGCAGGACTGCCAGCAGAGCAATTAACCCAGTGCTTGACAGCCCATGTTATTGATTTCAGTGGGGGCGGGGGGAAAGTTGTGCCTCAAATCTATTCAGTTATAGAGAGTGCCTTTAATACTTTTTTTCTTTTCGTAGGTTTCATGATTTATAAGCAGAGCCATGGTTGGTTGAAGTCTGATTTTTCCTGATTACACTAGTAACTAGCACTGATTAGGCAACTAGTCTAAAATTAATGTGACGTAGAGAAGAAGCAAGCTTCAGAGCTTCAAACAAAATTCAGATAAAACACCCACCCAATTACTACCAAAACAATCACACTGTCCTAAACCTTACCTTCTCCCTTCCTGTGTCACTGTCCCAATGTCCTGCTCTTGACTGCTTAGGTTTCCATGAGGAAAGGACCATGCAGAGAAAATTACGGGATCAGGACCGCAGGCTGTGAGTTTGCAGAAGCAGAGACTTCATCTTGACAGATTCTTCAGAGTGCCACACACATCTCTGCTGATACAGAAGTGATAATAATAATAATTTCATGCTAAGAATTCTGCCAGTGCCAATGGCCAGTAAATAACATCCCTACAAAGAAGTAAAAAAGGGCCTTTAGTTTTGGCAGACAACTTCTAACATAAGCCGAGGAACCTGACGTTAGAGCTCAAAACTTCAGATGGAGAGATAAAAACAAACGAAACATAAACCAAATAGCAACCCCTCATGGTTATGCAAATTCAGGTGAGCGTCATTATAGCAAACACTCCAACTAGAAGAACTCAGTAAATACGGAGGCTGTAACCTGGGGTCAGATGGGGCTTCCCTTCTTCATAGAGGCAAAAACTTCCACCTCCTTAGTGCTGGGAGCTGGCAGTCTTCCTCACGGTAACTTACAGGACCAGGCAATTACACCAGGTCGATGTGTGGTGAAAGCAAATCTTCATCAAAACCAGACTGTTTCCACCAGTAATGAAATACTGCTATGAATTGATTAGGTGTGTACTATCAATTAAAAACAACAAGGGAGAGTTTCTCAAAGAACATGCTTGCTCAAGAATCCCTTTTCTTCATTTCTCCATTTAATTAGTCACTGCATTATAATTCACAAATTCATGCAATAATCATTGTCATTTTAATCATCAAAGCGGAATGTACATTCTTTCTCATTAAATAATATTAAATACAACAAGAGCTGCTAACCAGGTTGTTTCAGAGCTCCAGGAAATGCTCTTTTACATACATGCCAAAACAGGCAAATATTGGTTTTTTACAGCAAATTTCTGTATCTTCCCGGCTGTTACAGGGTGTAACATGGCCAGAGTGACCTAAGGAAGGAGAAGAAGCATGGTTTTCAGACAGTATCTTTTATTAAACAGCTTTCCCTAGATGTTGTCATGTTTTAAGCAGACTTTGAAGAATTTCTTGCTAACAAGTTGAATGTTTGGAAAAATGCTGATTGACAGCTACAAGGGTGGAAAATTTCCATTTACTTGTATAGCATACGTACACTTTACCCCCCACAAACACAGACCAGGAAGCAGAGAAAAAACACTTTTGAGATGTAGGAGTAGTTAAGATTCAGTTTCGAGCCAAGGTGCCACTACAATGCAAATAGCTGCCTCCAAGGCATGAGAGAGACAAGGTATGAGATCAGCTCACTTCATGTCAGCTGCAGGATCACAACGGGGTGAGAAGATTTTGTCAACTTACGCTGAAATTCAACCGGCATTGAAAATGCATCCTGTCACCAACCTAGATCTTGCCTCTTTATTTTTTTGGTTGGCTCTGCTCACATGGGCCATCACAGGCAGAGTCCGACTCCAGGCAAAATCTCAAGATGCAGGTTTCGCTTCCACCCCTACTGCAGTTAACAGGTGCATTCCTTTCACTCCAGCTAGCAAAGCTCACCCAGAATAATCACAGCTGGGCAGGGGAAAACTTCTCTTGCATGCCTGGGAATCAGATGCAGTTGCATTTTGTTGCAGAGTTTAAGTTGTACAATGCAGCTGCCTTATCTATATACCTAGTTCGTGTTGAGGGATGGAGAGAAAAAGGGAAATCCTCCTAACCATGTCATCAGAACAATTTAAATACACAGGATTTTAAAAAGCCAAAATTAGGTATTATCAGTAGAAACACATTCCACTGCTGCTCCACTGAGCCTGTCTTATACACCGTACCAAATCTGTCTGGACAAAATGCTGCATTGCATCACCTCACCAGACAGGAAGATTCTAAAAATTAGGATTTTGCAGGGTGAGCTTGCACAAAATGTGCGTGCAAAACTGCCCCCTGCTGTTGAGATTAAGACCTGCTCAAATAAATGATCGTGTGACCAAATGCATGTTTAGCTGTAAGGGTGCAACATGCAAAGAGGCAGAACTATCTGACTTCATCTGTTTTCTGCCTCCATGCACACCAGAAATTTCGTACACAAAAGCCACTCACAACTGCCTTGCAGCACGGACCATCCCAAGAGATCTGTAGGCTGCAGCAACACCGTGCCAGCTGCAACGCTCACTCCATTAAGCAACTCTCCCACTATGGGTGAGCACCACCAGACACCCTCTCATCCCAAAGATGAGTCGAGAACGTCTCAGGGTGCAAGAGAAATGACAGAATTGTGAGCGAGCACTGCAGGACATCCATCTGTCAGCCTGTTAAAGACAGACCTGACCTTTACAAAACAGGAACAGGAACTGTATGCCTGCAGTCAAAAGCTTCTAGCTCAGAGGCCTTTAAGAGTTAAGGACTACTAAGTTACAGGAATGATTGGAAAACAGGGTAGTGAGCTCATCAAAAGATGTCCAGTAAATATTCTTTAAAACTAGCTCCTGCTGCAGGGAAAGAAGAGAGAATCTGGATTTTCTTTTCAAGAACACATGTTCACTGTTCAGTGTACTTTGAAAAAGCTGACCATTATCTAGTGCCAGTATGTTGGACAGTTTGGTACAAAAAGTATCACAGAAGGGCCAGCTGTTTTCTACAGCTTCACTCACACATTCATACACAGGATGTGGCAAATTCTGCCCTGTGACAACAGCATCAGACATCCACATCTTCTTTGGGAAGTTCGAGTTTGGTACCAATGCAGAAAACAAGTGCTGTGACCCACACCAGTTCAGTTTCCGGAGCGCCTCTGATGAAACCGAGCTCAGTCCTCGTGAATCAAGCACAGGTTTCAGCTCTTTGCAACGGGCTTTCGGGCAGTGCACAAGGAATACTGTAAGCTGTGCAGGTCAGTGTAAACACACAGACTGAAAACCAAACCAACACTTGGGTACAACAAGCCTTGCAGAATTTTTTTTTTTTTCCACACCAGCCCTTTTCATATCCATACATTTAAAAACACAGAAGCATGGGTGTGCAGCACAACATGCCTTTGAAACAATCGCTAAAAGCACTTAGTGACCACTTCAAAGATATCCTTGATGTTTAACTCATGTTAACTGTAACACAACAGTCATGTAGGGCCACTGTTCAGCCTAAGGGACTTTAAACACACCATCAACAGATGTACAAATGAAACTTTAGAAAGATTCTTCTGAGTGCATAAATAGCCGCAGCTTCACTTTGATGATGGCTGGCTGGCCTCCTACACAGCAGGGCTGGGACTTCTCCATTTCTCAAGTTAAGGGCAACAATAATATTGTGTCAGCCCCCAGGGGAAGGAAATTAGTGCCAGATGATTCAGTGCATGCCTGATCGCTCTGGTTTAGGATTTGATTCCATTATCTAGAAAACCTAATGGTGAGACATCAAAGGTAGGCCTGCATGATAATGAAACTAGCCGGGTGGGGTTTTTTCTATAAAAGCTGCCTGAGAAGCTCGTAACTGATGACAGAAGACTTCCCAACATAAAACTAACAGACCTCTCCTTTTCTTTATAAGAAATCCTTTTAGTGCTGAAAACAAGTGCCTTGTTCTTGAAGAAGCACAGAAGGGAAGATGGTTCTTTCTGGGAGAAAGATTAGCAGTTTAACCTGCAGTAAAATAAGATTACAGATCTCATTCTCCAGCGGCTGTGAGCTCCGCAGCAGCAAATCCACAACTGGAATGGCTTACTTCCACACTTTTTTCATTTGCACAGGTGAAAAGAAATGTACAGCACTATGCACAGCCAATGCAATGGCATTACTGCTGCTGATGCAGAAACATCCATTATTACCACCACGTTTCTGATGGCCTGCACTTTGCTCGTGTCTGAAACGTCTGTGGACCGTGCGTGCTTAGCTCTACTCCTGTCAGCCTGCCACTCTTGGAGCAACAGCAAATTTGCATTCTAGGCAGTATCTTCCAAGTCTTCACAATTAGCTTCACTGGGAGATTTGGGGAAAAGAAAAAAATTCAAGTCTTGTTAAAAGGATTCAGCATTCCAACTTATTAGGCCAAGGCACTCAAAACAGGTATCAGAGCTTGCTCTAGCATACTAACCAGGTACTTCTGGGTTATCAGGTATGAGAATAAATTTGCATGTAAGGCTACATTTAAACTTATGCTATCTTAAATTTTGTTTGCATCTAACTTTGCAGGCTCAAGAAAACAAAAAAGGTTAGAGCAATATGTGTGTCTATGATGCTTATTACAGCAAATACCATTTATAGACATAATCAGATGGTCACCAAGCCTTCCATCAAAATCAGAATTGACACCCAGGTTTGCTGAAATACAGATGAGGAAAGCTTTGCTCTAAGCTAAAATGTGAATTCAAACTGGCATCATTATACCAAAGAGTGTAGAAAATTGCTTAGGTTTGACAGAAGGGTGCTACTTTTGTCTTATGCTGTTTGGGTTTGTTTTTCAAGGCAGGATGGAAGTTTGATTCACGTTAAGACAACATTAAAAGCTGAACTAAAAAGATACACTGAAGTGACCAGCAAGACAGAAGGTAAATATGCTAACAGTTCTGTCAACATAACCTAAGAATTCCTACTTTTTATTTTCAAGGGTTAGAAGGGAAAAGAAAAACTCCTTCAAAAAGCCTCACTAAAAACAGAACCTTCTGTAATTTCACAGTATTTTTATTAAGTGCAAAATAAGTTTGTCCCTGTAAAATTAATTAAAAGGAAAAGAGCACCCTGGCCATTGTCCCCTGAAGAATATCGCTGCTACGTTTTTCTTTTACCTTATGCTACCTGAACAATTCAAGCACAAAGATTAAACTACAACCAGCTGTTTAAGATATGTTTGTTGATACCAACCACTAACTCCAGTATTTATCACATTACAGAAAGTTTCAATAGCACCTCAAATCCTTGGAAATAATGTTTTCAAGGGCTTAAGGGGAAAATACCTATTCTGTTACAAACAATCTCAGCAGACTGACTCAGTAAGAGCCATTTCTACTCCCAAACTCAGGTATTGACTGCTAGGTCACCATCGACTACCCACTTAACCTCTCAAAAATCCTGTGAGGCAATTTCTGAACCACTGAGGAGAATCTGCCTTTGAAGAAACTTACACAAGGCTGAAACGAGACAGAGTTGGCGAGAGTGCTCTCAAAGTGCCTCACTTCTACTAGATTATGCCACCTGGTACCTTACTATCACTCTAGCAGCATCATTTAGTACAAACTGTCTGCTGGTCTGAAAAACACACCTCGAAGCATTCTCCTCAAGTTAAAAATCAGTCACTGTGCCAAAAAGATAAAGCTATATTTTTAAATGTTTCTTCTGCCACCTGAGTGCTGATAGCACAAACCCAGAGAACAGCAGAAGCCAGTCTGTTTTGACATTTAGAAGATCCTTTGAAAAACTTGCTTTCCTAAGTACACTTCCCCTACTCACTTGAGCCTGCTGTATATTATTTGTTTTCTTTTCATGGCAAAGGAAAATTTACCACACCGTTCTGAAATTTTACAACATCTAATTCCATTAGCTTCTGCTGTTTGTAATTGTCTTACCATATCAACGCAATTTTTTTCTTAAGGCAAATGCCTTAAAAAGACTGTTAATAACCATTTGCTATGGTTTTGAAGACTACAGACTGAAATGTCAACTGCCTATCTTGCAAAGTAAGTTTCAAGCTTTCCAAAAAACCCCAACCTTTGTGCTTTTAAAATCTGCCCAGGTTCTATTCCAAACAGCTTTGTTTCAGACATGTGTATTAACAGAGCTTTCAAGTTTGCCAGTAATTTTAACTTGATCACTTCACATGTTTTTGTTCCTGACAGAAATGGATTTGTCGTTCTTTCTGCAGCCAGTTATCTATTACCACTGTGATTTGCATCTCTTTCTAAGGTGATCTGTTACTGTTTAAATGATCATATATTTATTGTCTCAGGAAATTACACAAGGTTTTAAACTTAATTAAAAGCATTGGAAGACCAGCCATAACATTAAAAATAAATTTTAATGTTGTCATTTTTAGATCATTTGCTCTGACACCCAAATATTCTGGATTTTAAAAGTAGTACTATAGGGACACACAAGTGCAGATAAATCTTTATTGCCATAACTTCGTTTTTTCAAAAATGAGCACTGGGTTTTTAATAGGTCGTGGTTTTATGTCTGTATATGTACAACATTACAACTGCGTATTTTAATAATAATGAAGTTAGTGATACTTTGATAACTCAACACAGTGTATTTATAAAATGAATTCTTATCAAAATACACTTTTCACTGGGATAATAAATAAAATCCTGCGAAACCCACCTACACAAAGTTAATTTTAACTCTGGTAGAACCCGATGTGGTACACAGTCCATTAACTACTATGTTTGCCCCTTTATCCCCCTACTGATGCTCATCTTCTGGGGTAAGAAAACTTTTTTTCCCCCCGTTGTGGTGTGACCTCATTCAACATCATCTTCAGCCAAGCACTGTGCATTTACAATTCTCTGTAAGAAGGAGAAAAACTCATTCACAATTACATAAAATTGACAGTAGGCAACTGATTATCAAGCAATGTAATTTTACACTGAACATTAAGCAGTGTAATTACTGAACAAACTGATTAAAGTTAAAAACGGCAATCTATTTGACTTAAGTTTCTGAAGTCAGTTCCACAGAAATTACATACAGTGCAATGCCTAACAAAGCCAAAGTCAGATAAACAATATCCTATCACCCTCAGCTGATGACCTCTGGGTGGTTTTTGGTACTGTTCTCTTAGGAAACATTTTTGTTCAATCCTTTCCCCGACTCTCACATCTCGGGTATCCAACACTTTCCAGTGTTACCACTGACTATATGGACTTAACCTGAAATGTAACCAGGCCTGAGCTGTAAGAAGAGCCAGCTGATACCCAGCACTGAGTCTCTGCTTCACGTCAGGTAACACTGTTAGGGAGTTCCCTTGTACTGCCAAGAACATAAAACATATTATTTATTTTACAACAGACTCACCTGCCAGCATATTAACAATTTTACCCGCTCAGTACTCAGACTAAAACGGGAGGGCATTTTATACATAGAGCTACTAACACTTTATCATCAGGGAAACTCCCAAGCTTCCAAAATTGTCATGGGTTCTGGTGCTAGTTTACATCTTGTGCCTATAGCTGTGCCCAGAAGAAATGGGGTAGCAAAGGCAACAGATTCATTTTGATGAACTTTCATAGCACTTACACACACTCGTAGATATGTAAATTAAAAAAAACCCTCAAGACCCAGTGCAATAAAGTTACTGCTTTTCTAATCCCCCCAATTTGTATTTGGAAAACAGTGGATCCACCTATAGTATCAGAGCTGTGGTCAGATGCCTCTACTTCAAGAGCTTAGCATACCCTACACACAAGAGAAGTTTTGTATTTCTAATTTATCCTGGTTGCTATTAATGCTACATGATGATTTTCATATTCACTTTTTAACATCTCAGGTAAAAAAAAAAAAAGCTTCTTTTAATCTAACTGAACATATTAAAAAACCAACAGCTTACAAAACCCAATACTCAAGACTGACGTAGTGGATAAAGTAAGTATTTGAGTTATTTCCAAACCAAACCAAACCATCAGGGAATGTTTCACATACCTGGCTTATTGTAGGGAGCTTAGTTAGAAGCATTTGAAACACTGGTGGTGGAAGAGTCTGCTGTAGAACTTGTAGTAGCTGCTGTGGCTGCCCACACACAGCAATGGCATTGGTCAAGTGATCAACACCTTTTTCATATTCACCTGTACGACAAATTATAATGTTTTGAAATCAACCATCTTCCACACTGTAACACATTTACATAAGACATCCACCAAGACTGGATTAAATTGTGGTGAATCAATCCACATTTAGCTCTTCTCCTTCCTTGATGGACCTTCTGAACACACAAGGTTAAAACCAAATAAACAGATTTTCTTGGATGAATTTGACTCCCCAAAATTTCTTAATGTACAAAAATAATCTTCTAGCAAAGGTAGAGAAAACTTATTTTACAATGTACTCTTTGGAAAAAAACCAAATGCTATTACCTTGAGCTAGTAATTCCTCTCCAAGTTGAATCTCCTCTAGGAAAAACTTCTGAACTGCTTCAGCATCTTTCAGATCAGGCAACTATAACACACAGAGTGAAAGTTAAACCGGCCCTTAAACACCAGCTCATAACAAGTTAGCAGAAAACATTCTCAACTGAAATTAAACATGAACACAACCCTATTGTTACACTGACACTGGCAAAAAACCAAGTGTCACCACTAGGTTAAACGTATGCAGAATGTTTTTGAAAATCAGACTCCGGTCTCATAACACTGCATCACCAATCTGCAGAGACAAAGCCTGAAATATCCCTACTCAGTTTATTAAGTACATGATTTAGGAGCAAATATGAATTCTAAGGTGTATTACGTTTATAACAACTATATTTCTTGCAATTTTTTAAGATAAAGCTTGTATTTGCTTTCTGGATCCACTGGTGATAATGAAAGGGAAATCAAATACCTATGGCAAAACAACATATTAAGTTCAATTATAAGTGTATCCCATTAATGATTTTAAGTCTGGAAAGTCCTTGTTCATATTACAAAAAGGAAAACACCATGGAATCACACAGTGAATGCTGTACTAATATAACTCCTCTGACATAATAAAGGAACAACCATACAATTATCTATGAGCATTAAAACAAACCTAAAGACTGCATATTTGTAATCCTGGAATCAAAACAAATCCTTAAGTAAATCTTACAAATAATACAAATGAAACATCTTTCAAAATGGCATTCTGTTATTGAACACAGTATTACCTTGGAAAGCCCTGCTCTCTCTTTGGCAAGCTTCTGTTTCTTCCTTCCTGTAAGAATAAAAACATCTTTTATTTTCAATTTGCAATTAAAAAGCCCTTCATATTATAGTCTGAAACCACGAACAAATCAAAAGTTCTTTTCAAAAGAAGAAACTGGTAATGTATTCCAAATATTGAAGATTGAGCACAAGACTGCAGCCCACTCGGTGCAGCAGAGCATCATTTAGAGGTCTGATGAGGGTTGGCAGCAGCACCAACCCAAAATGGCAATTCTCCTGCTGGCTACAGCAAACACCAGCTGTGCAGGGCAGCACAGCAGCAGCACAGCAGCAGCACAGCACCTCGTGCGCTGCAGGTAGACGGAAGCAAAGAGAATTAGAGTAACAGAGGAATCACCTACACGACTTCTAACAACAAGCCACAGAAGAACTGCCTACAAGTCAAGGCTCTCTAGTTTTGGACTGTGTGGTGCACCAGCAAGGAAGGGGAACTTTGGCAGGCCACAGCAGATACCCACACACTGTACTTTCTCAGCTGCTTTACAGCAAAGACGCTGGAACTAGTTAATAAGTGGCAGTACCTCATCATCCCCCAGCAAGAGCAGTACTAAAGCATACATTTCTGAAACCTGAGGAAAGCAAACATTTACAGAAGGAACAAACATTTACAGATTTAACTGCCTAACCGAAAGGCAAAAAGTTGGTCTGCTACATGAAGTTGTACCACTCCAGCAAAACTAGTGTAATTAAAATTAAAGTTGCTTTTAATGCAGCTAGGCAGGTATAAAGATATTTTTAGAGTAGCAGCTCTTCATACAAGAAAGAATAATTATACTAACACTGGCAATTCCCTCAGAATAATCATTTTAGCAAGTCTTCAGTTCATCAACTGAAATAGTCACACCAATAAAACCTTTGAATACAGCCTATGGTTAAACTGTCCTTTCACTGTTTGTCCTCGGTGTCTGCTCAGAAAAATCCTACATTGACAAAGAACAACTCTCACCAAGCCCTGATTTTTCTTTTGATACAATTTTACAAAAGCTGGAAATACTTCCAAATATGACTAGCACTTTTACATGGTAATTGAAAATTTTCAATTGTCCACATGACGAAGACATTCAGGAATACTATTCCCTAGGGTAGCGATAACCTAACACAGGGCATTTACTGATTTATACAAAGGGAATTCCCATTCTAACTAGATGGAACCTTTTACCTTGATACAACATCTTAATAACACTTAGCACCTGGATTTCTAGCAACTTACCGACCTGTGTATGATATTTTACACTATGTATTGGAAAATGTGCTGGATAGAACTGTAGTATACTATAATTTTATCATTTTGGTGGGTTTCAATATTAAAGAATTTCTCTTGAAAGTCAGTGCTTCAATTAGGTCACTCCAACTTTTCAGAAGCATTGATTTGCACAAAACTTTAAACTGCACTACTACACAAACAAGTTTTGATAATAGATAAAATCCTAAAGATGAATTTTTTTTAAATTTAGTATTTGAAATGTTTTACTATTGAAACAAGCCACATTGCAACTGTAGTGCATTCAGCAAAAACACGAAAGAGAAATACAAAGAGCAACAGCTTGACATTTGTACATCATTTTCAGGAGAAAATTGTGTTTTCTTGGCATGACTATGTCACCTTCTAAAATATAATAAAAGGTCTCGTTCACCAGGTTAAGCATTCTGAAATAAAGAACAAAACAAAAGACATGCTGGTAACTGGAACTAATGAAAGCTTTTGACCACTGATCACACAGATTTGAAATCATGTACTTTCAGCTTAAAATAGTGAAGTAATATGAAGAATCACCAAGATTTTAAAACTGAAAAATGATCTACCAAATCCTTCAAGTCTGACTACTATGGAACTTTTCTTTCTCTCCTTAATACTTTTTTACGGGCTCTTTAAAAGTTCATTAGCTAAAACAATTACAAAACCCAGGTAACTCTAAAGGATATTTATGAATTCTTCCCATACTGGTTGGGAAGAAATACTAGTTTCAAAGTATCTTTGCAACAACAGCCAAAAGTTACATCTGTAATATGACAAGCAAAAACCAATGGCTTTGAGGAGTAAACAACCTCAAAAAAACAAACAAAAAAAACCACCCCACACCTAAAAACCCTCCCAAGTTTGTTTTCCCTCAGGGACCTCCACAAAAAGGAAACACTTCCCTCTTTTCTAAAGAAATATTCACGTTTTTTAAAGGGAAAGGCAATCTTTCCTAGAATGAATCTTTGCTACCACTGAAATGCAGAGCATGCATCCAAAGCACAAAGCTAAACTGCAGCTCTCACACTCCAGGTCCTCCAGGCACCGCTCTTGTACAAGGGTACGAGTTTCAAAAGAGAACCAGTGCATGACCTGTCCTGCTGCAAAGGTTGCAAAAGCCCCCGAGTAGCCCCAGCAGCCTCCAACCAGTCCCACAAAGGAGCAGAGGGACCAAGAAGCCATTTGCATTTTCAGCTCCCACCAGTGAAGTCTGCCTCTCCTCTCATTCTGCTGTCCAGGCAGAAGATGCTCTAGGGCAAAATCCAGCATGGTCAGAAATTCTGGCTGTCTCTGAACAGATATCTGTGTCTATACTTTAAAGCAGAACACTTCTATTCATTCAAGAAGGCAAATAGCAAACATATCTAAAGTATTTTAATCATGAAATACAGCTGGGGAAGCTCAGCAGCTACAGATGTTTATAGCTTTGCTATCTTTTGGTCCCAGGACTAAATATGGACACACCCCCCAAACTAGCAACACCAAAACCTAAAAAAAACCACTCCAACAGAAAAACCCACCCACAAAACCTAAGATTAAAACATCTGGAAAATCAAAGTCCAGTAGTTCTATAAGCCTTCCAGAAACTTCCAGGAAATCAAATTTTTTTCCCAGAAACCTAAATCTGGCCACCTCATTTTTATGACAGGCCTTTGCAATGCACACTTTGGCCCTAACACAGCACACAGAGACGTGCAGTGTAACTGGGAGGGCAAAAACACCAACTGGTTCTTCGTTTGCCAGCATGTGCTTGACCAAATTTGACAGGCAATCCACTGACATGTCAGATCTCCTGTCCTTCTCAAATTCTGGTGACACTGCATTACAGAGGCTGAAAAAGGATCTTATCCTTAGAAGGTTAATGGAAAAGATGTACTGTGAGGGTGGTTTCCACAAGCTTTCCATCCCGTACCCCCACTACTGCACAACACAGGGAGCATCTTTACATAAAGAACTGCAGCTGCTGCTGCACTGAACCTCTCCTGCTCAAGTATTTCATAGCCCATGCCTTCCTGCCTACCCAACAGCAAAAATGCTGCAACACCCAGATCCCTGGCACCACTGCTGAAGCGTCCATACAAAATAATCTGTTATGCTACCAAAAAAAAAACAAACAAAAAAACCCAAAACCCCCCCAAATTAACTGAAGCCTTTCAAGTAAATGCAGACAAGTGCATCACATGCAAGAACTGTAAATCCTACAATGAAGTTCCCCAAATGACAACTGCCACCTCCTATCAAACCAAAATGGATTTGGTTTTCACTTCAAAGATAATGTCAATTCTTAATCTGAGCAATTTTAAGGTTTATTCAGAACATGACTGGATAGAGGCTCAGATTATGGAAACCTGGAATGCAAAAATAGTTTTTGGTGCTTCTGCAAAAACCTTACATAATTTGGTGTTTCTCCTACTACACATTTGGCATCATAAAAAAAACCCCCACGGCTGATTATGTTGCCAGAATCGAGTTTGCTTGTGCAAGACAAGCACATAGCAGTGAACTGTGCTAAAATTTCCCAAATAATGACTTGCACTGCAGGGAAAAAAGGACTTGGAAGACGCACAAGAGGTATGTGCCCAAAATCCTACACCCAGGAGCGAGGGCCTGAAGCTGAAATATTTGACAGACAGAATTTGCTGTGGAGGAGCTTTTGGAAAGAGGAATTAATGTGCCGGTAAGCGACAGCATTGGCCGCTCAAATTCAATCCGTGAAGGCAGAACCAAAGCTTTTAAACTACATTTTAAATGCTATCAGGTAAATACTCGTTTTCAACCCATCTAGTTATTGATTTTTCCACCCATGAAACTGCTGATCACATCATGTTTACTTGCCAGGAAAATTTACCTCAACGATAACTTCTTATCTTCAGATTAGTTACCAAAGGAATAATGTACATATTCCCGTGACAGAAATAACTCAGTATAAGAAGTATCACCTTATTTCTCAAGATTCATTTGTGTTCCTTCAGGACTCATGCCTACAATTGCATTTAAAACCCTCACTGATTATTAAACATTTAAATAAATGTTGAAGATGTGAAATAATGAAGAGCCATGGGAGAAGAACTCTTCATCTTGGATTAATCAACAGTTTTCTCTGGCATTCATTCTTACCCTGGAAGCCAATGGCAGGGCTGCCAGGAGGGTTTAGAATGCAGCCGATGAAATGTCTGAGAGCTGCCACCGACCCCTGCCTCACTACAGCAACAATTTCACTGTAAGAGATCACATTGTTTTACCTGCTCGTCTTCCAAAAGCAAAAAAAAAAAAAGTGTCACCACGTAAATGCGGTGGCTATAATAATAATAATAATAGCAGCACTGCTGAGCCTGTAGGGTAGCAAGATTGGGGAAAAAAAAGGCGAAGGGGAGGTGAATTTGAGCCAAGCACCGACGAAAACCACAGGTTACCCAACACCTGCAGCAAGCGCTCTCTGATGGGATGACCCTGTCTAGAACCCCCTGAAAGGAGGGTGCAGTGAGGTGGGGATCGGTCTCTTCTACCCTGCCGGCAGTGAAGAGGACCAGAGGAAATGGCCTTAAGCTGAGACGAGGGAGATTCAGATTAGACATTAGAAAAAAATCTTTTCCACGGTTAGGGCGGTCGGCCATTGGAACGGGCTGCCAGGGAGGTGGGGGAGTCCCCGTCCCCGGAGGTGTTGGAGAGCCGTCTGTCCCTGGCGCCGGGCGATGCTGGTGAGCGCTGCAGGGGCTGCGGGGCTGGGCGGATGGCTGGGCGGGACTCGACGGTCTCTTCCCATTTGGATGGTTCTGTGTCTCCGTGACCCAGCCCCCGGTTTCGAGGAAGGGACGGCGAGAGGCCACAAAGCCGCCGGGGCCGCCGGGGCCTGGGGCAGGGGTGGGGGTCCCAGCCGGGCCCGGGGG
>VZTA01013320.1:196244-216844 GCA_013398855.1 Mohoua ochrocephala
CGCGGCGGGAACGGGCTCGGCCCGCGTCACTTCCGACGCGCGGGGCCGGGCGCTGCTCCCGGGACCGCCCCCGCTCCCTCCTCACCGCCCCCCGCAGCCGGGGGCCGAGAGCTGCTCCCGGCCGCCACTGGAGCGCGTCGTGCCGTGCGTGGGCGGAGCGGGACCCTGGAAACATCCGACATCAGGACGACATGGGCAGGGTCTTAACCTGTGCCAGGGGAGGTTCAGGTCGGGCGTGAGGAGGAATTTCTTCACAGAAAGGATGTTTATATATTGGAATGGATTTCCAGGGAGGTGATGGAGTTATCATGCCTGGAGGGGTTTAAGGAAAGGCTGGACGTGGCCCTTAATGCCATGGTCTAGGTGACAGGGTGGTGTTTGGTCCTAGATTGGACTCGATCTCAGAGGTCTTTCCCAACCTAATTGATTCTGTGATGAGCGTGTGATGGGGCTGTCTCATTGATTTCCCACGACCCTCAGATCCAAGGGGAGCTGAAGCAAACCTGACAGCGCTTTGGCTGTCTTGTTACACGTTTCATACACTTTTTGAGCTGCCACTGTAAGCAGGTGGGTTGGCACCAGCATCCAACCGAAGGCAAAACAAGTAACCCAGCTACTGAATAAAGGAAAAGTCTTGGTCTTGACGCATGCATCAGGTATCCCCCCTGGCTTGCCTGCTGCATGCCAGGAAAGGTAGTGACCCTCATGGATAGGGTCAGCCCAAGAGAATACACAAATCCTTGAAAAGGGGCAGGTGGCTGCTGCACGACTTGTAGTGGCTTTTCCGATCTGCCTTCACACAGAAGAGCAGCACCGTAGTGACACGGGAGGGGCAGAACAGGCTCAACCATCATCCAGCCCATTTCAGAGACCCGTGGCCACTGAAACTCTGCAAGAGGCATACAGCCTCCAGGAACTCTGCCTGAGAGCAAGTTCAATCCCTGTGCCAACAGGAAAATTCCACAGCGTGATGGGAACTACCCAGTCATAAGTATGTACAGGTACCAGTGGACACTGCAAATAAAGGGAGGTGGGAGCACTGCAGAGCCTTCAAGTGAGGCGTGTTTTCCCTCGGCATCTGCCGATCTCAGCTATTCCCAACACGATCAACTGTGAGGCAGACAAACCCGAGTCTGTCGCTCCGCCAAGGTGTAGAGAACACAGCAGGGGTTGTTTGCCTCGCTTCACCTTTTGGATCACGGTCCAAGCAGGTGTGCAGGAGTACGGGCACAGCCCAGCAGGCACTGCTAGTGGCAGATTTCCTCAGCTGCAAAGCAGAGTGCACACGCCAGGCAGGGAACTCACCCCCGTGTAAAGCTGCGTACAGTACGTACCCTGGAAAGCAGCTCAGATTTGACCCACTGGAACATGGGATAAAACTGCCTGGCTAACAGCTTGCCAAAGGTATCTTCCTTTGTTACTTCCTGGGAGACAAGTGGTTCCACGAATCTGGAGAACACCATTTACAGACACACTTCACAGAAGAGGTGCAATGTAACACATTCAGACAAATGTTTGAGTAGCCACTAAACTGCATCAGAAATACGATGAAAATTAAATAATCGCTGTATTAAGGAAAAGCAAAAATCCTGTTAATGCAAAAACTTGACTTGGGAGCAGGGAGGTGACTAAAGATCCCTGTTTTAAACAGGCAAACAATTCCCCCCCCCTCCCAAGATCAGAGAGTCAGTAATTGTTACATCAAAGCAAATATGCTGGCACTAAAACTGAGAGCTGATCAAGAACTAGCAGTGAGTGAAGAGCTGAATTTGAATCTTGCTTGCCCAGATGCAGTTCCCAGTTACATCCATACCCCTTATGCCTACTGAGACTTAAAAGCAGAACTGAACTACTATGACTCTGATTCCACTAAACTTAAACAGATGAAGATATCCTCTGATATTAGCTTCACTGAAAATATTAAAATCACCCCTGTCAGTCTCAGATCACCGTAATTCTTAACCCAGCCAATGTTTCCAAAGCTTATTTATCATGGTCTGTTACTGTCACAGTCTCATCAGGAATCTGTCACTTTGCAGGTGTAGCAGTATTTTGTCACCTGAACTAAAGCCAGTAGTTTGTTTCACCTGGCTCTGCCTTAATGATGGGCCACGCTTTCGCCTTCTGCTGAAAAAGAGGATGGATTTGAACTAATCAGAAGAAAATTAGGCAAATGCACCTGCTCTAGCTTACCTTTATATGCCCATTACAGCACATCAGAGATCATTTGCTAAACTGATTCTGTAGCTTGACATAATTTTCATGAACACACTACAGTTGCTTAATTAAACTGTTAGAAACAAAATCAGGGATTCACAAACTATGGCATTTTATTTCAGAGGCCTTTGCTTACATTTGTACAATATATTACATAACTCTCCATTTTCTGCAGAACCTAATATATATTTTATAGCTTTTTTTCTATAAGCTTTTCCTTCAATGTCTGTCAACAAATTTTTACAGTCCTGTACAATTCTGAATACTTTGAAACCATTTTCAATAAAATCAGTTATAACCTTAAGCGCACACTACGAAGACTGAAAATGCTTTTCTTAGAAAAGTCAAATGAAAAGGATTCTGACACTCTAGCATCTACAAACAAAATGCTTCAAATTCTTACATGTTGTATTGCCAGAAAACAAAGAAAAACATGCCAGCCCCTATTTCCCCAGGCAAAAGAAGTACACAGAACTACAATTAAAACAGTAAAACAATCTGTACAATAAAGTACTGTGTATTAACAGTGCCAGGTATTAAATAGCTTGAATGAACACTTCCGCAATATACAAATGTCTTACAAAGGTATAGAATTAACAGGAGAGAGCTTGGGATCCATTCAACATAAAATCGATACAAGTGAAAACATTTTGAAGTTGGTTTTGGAATTTGTACAAGGCATTAAAAAAATTAAACATGTACCACTGGCTAGCTAGTTATTTTAAAAACAACTACCCTTTTGTGGCAGTGTTGGTATCAGCAACCACAAATTATAACCTCACACCTTACTCCCTCTCGAAGTCCTCTCCTTGAAGCTCGTAATAAAATAAGCATTACAAATGAAATATTTGTTGCTTTAAGGGGAAAAGAAACATTTACAAGAAAACACAAAAATATACCTGTTATAATCCATTATGAATAAATATACACTTTAAACTGGCTGAATACAATCTTTATACATTAAGATTTAATACAGTTTGTTAGCCATTTTCTTTCTTTTTCATAATGTATTTTATCAAAATTAAAAAAAAATACTGTTTTATAGAAAAATGGCAAAGTACAGTAGTTTCATTCCAATTAACGGGTTCTTAAAACCCAGAGTAACCTATTTAAGCCTAATTCAAACCTGTAAACATTAGTCAGTCTTTTTTTTTTTTTATTTTTTATTTGAAGGAATCCTCATATTTGGTTATCAGGACTGATGTCAGACATCCTACTAACTGCAGGTTTTGAATAGATGTGCTTGACGTATACAATTAAAGCCACTATAAGGTGACTTAGCAGTTAAAAAACAATTAGCTTGTACAAATGAAAATATTTTCAATATTTGTCATAAATAAATGGAAAAATATCAAATGTTCCAGCTTTAACAAAATACCAGGGAATACAGTAAGCCTTACCACATTGATTTAGATCACCCCAACAACTATATACTTATTGTCCTGTCTCTACAGGCAGTGAACAGCCTCCATTTGCCACAGTGGAAGGCCTTCGAGTCACTGGACTTACAATTCCCAGACAAGTTGGAAACAATTATTGCTTGAGGAAAAGCAGTTTGTTGTACTTTTTCTTCATAAAAGTGCACTTAAGTGCAAAGTTAGCTTGTCAAGAAACAACTTTAAATACAAAATAGTGCTTGTCTGAATTTTGTGCCACTGTGCAGTATAAAAAAAAAAAAAAAAGGAAAAAAAAAAGAGTGGCCCTCAGCAGCCATTAAGTGCAAAGTGCTTTGGCAAGTCCTGCTGTCACCTGCACTCAACTGACATTCCATTCTGTGATGAACTTGACATAGATGGTTCTGCTAATGTTAACATAACTGCAGCCGTAATGGAACTAGAGGAAGGTGATGAGGAGGAAGATGATGTAGTAGCAGCACCTGCACAGGAAAAGGAAAACACAGGTTATAGAGATTCATAAACCAAGCAATAAAAATGTTTTCCTGTTCAGCAACAAGCACTGGCACATACTGACTCCAGTAACCACTGCCTAGCAATGGCAAAGGAACAAGCCTCCCTTGCCTGGTTTGTGTGGGAAACCCTGACAGAAATATGCAGCCGTGTGCAAGGCACTGCGGCACCACTACCCCTGGCAGCCCTGGGTCATCGACCACCCACATCAAGGGCCCAGCCACAGGATACCAGAGCTCCTTCCTGACCCAGCAGCGCAGCCAACGGCTCCCTTTCTTTCCCGCGGGAATCAGGGCCTTGTCCCGGCACTGAATCTGCACATTCGCCTTTCTCTGGCAACCAAGCAGCAACCGCAATTCCCACTCATAACCCAGGACTGTGACCCATCATGGCTGCAGCCATAAAATCCCACTACACGTGGCATTTCTCACACAGAGAAAATGATCCTTTTAGCATTCCTAGAAGCAGGCACACTAGGACATTCCTTACAGCAGCAGGTGCAGCAACTTCTGAAAGATGAGAAATTTAACTGGTGTCCCTTAAAGTCATGCAATAAACCCCTTACCTTAAGGGCAAAGCACTAACTAGGCCCACAAGCAATACTACAGTAAATTTATCGTTAACTTGAAGAAAAGTTACAAGTTATTAATACCCTTTGTTCTCTGCTTAGATAAGTTTATTTCCTGTATATCTTTTCCTGTACAAAGTAGTTGTGCCTCAAGAGCATGAAACAGATTGCACACCTTGGTAATGCTCTTCCCCTCCCACAGTCACTGGGTACCTGCTCCCCGCCTTCTACTGGCCATAAAATAACTGCACACAGCCTTTCCCAAAACCCAAACAAAACCACGCTCCTAACGACACACATCTCCCTACAAAGTATCCAATTCTTATCAGGACCTTAATATAACATACAATTAAGCCCTCCAAAAGTAGAATTTAGTTTCCAGCTCTTACTTTCCCGCTCTTTTTTCTTTAAGCGCTTTCTTCTTCGGTCAATGGAAGCCACCTCAGATTTCAAGGACAGGTAATGTTTCCTGATTTCTTGCAATTTTTCTTGGAGAACTGTTATGCGCTCGGCACTCGTCAGGTTTTCCAAGTCAGCTGCAAGTTAAACAATCTCTGTTAATTATTGTGTTGAAGCATTTCCAAACACTTCTGAATGTCAGTGAAGTGGGAAGTACCCAAATCTTAGTGATGAGCTTTCAGGTAGCAGACAGCAAAGCTAAGAAACGAAACAACAGCAGCAGCTGCTCCTTATCACCACAAATTTGTTCATTTTTTATTATTCTTTACAAGATACTGCTATACATTCTTTGGGGACTTTTTAAGGAACTGGGAGAGGAAAAAAAATGCATTCTCTTCCCCATAAAGAGGAAAAGGAAAAAAAAAATTAAGACAACTGATGAAAACATAAGGGCCAAAACTAGCTTTGAGCCTGCTGCTTTCAGTCCTTGCTGGAGCTCAGTTTGGCCCCCGACACCAGGAAGGGTCAGCCTTGTCTGACTTGCCTTGGTTGTTACAAAACAAGCAGGTTACAACAGGAACCTGCACAGCTGTGGGGTGGTTCTGGTGGACTCCCTGGCATACGTGCCATAAGGAATAACCATACAGGACCTCCTTGCTGGACATGGCCAGCACAGGAGCTGCCCCTCTGGCTGTTTCCAGCTGGGAGCCCTCCACAGCCTGGCACAGGGCAGTGGGTGGCACAGGCAGGAGGAACTCTCGGTTCGGTCCAGGGAAGCCACACTGGTAACACTCCATTCAAAACCATTTAAGAATCATTTAAACTACTGAGGGGTGAAAAATGCACTATATTGACCTGTCATGAGGGCAGCACCAAAGGACCAGAAGCCACAACTATATCAGGCTGTGGGAAAATGAGGAAAGCTCAGAGACATGGCAAGTGTCTGACTCTGCAGCAGCAGGGCATGTGTCAAACAGCACTCCACAGACCACCTTCAGCAAAGCAACTTTAGCATGTGGAGTGTAGCCAAGGTAGAAAGGAAGGGAGGAGCAAAAGCCCTTTAAATGTCTTGCAACAGGAAAGTGCTCAATGAATCTCAACAGGACAGTAAGTGACAATAAAGACCTTTTACATTACATACTCCTAAAGAGCACCAGAATGTAACTTGTGAAGAACTACTTGGAAAGAATACTTTTGAAAGTAGAGTAATGCTGAGATTCAGGGCTGGGGAGGAAATAAAAAAAACAACCCAGCAAAGTTAGATTCAATTGGTAAGTTGCACTAATATGAGGGAATTAATAAGCCACTGATCTGTTTTTCAGATAGGCAAATGCAGGAACATTTCCACACTGCTCACTCCTAGCCAGACCAGTAGCTTGACTGACACAAACACAGTGGAAGTTCTTAATATTAGAAATAGTAAACGTGTCCTGGTTCACTAATGCAAAATGGAAGGGGAGAAAGTTACAAATCAATCACCTAAGTGTCTGAACAAGAACTAGGGAATGAGGAATAAAACAGCAAGGAAATATCAACTGAAGAAGCACAAAGAGCAGATAATGTTCATGCCAGAATGACAGGTACGCACAGGGCAACAAGAACAGCAAGTCAGCTCAGGAGCCATATCTAAAAACAGTCCTGGAAGAGTGTGACATAGGCAGTCCCCTGTGCTGCAATTGCAAAAAAAAGAAAAAAAACCCAAACTCTCACCTTTTTTTTTTTTTTTAAATGAGGATTTATCACAAACTTAAGGAAATTCAGGATGGAAACAAGAAAGCCAAAATACAGAACATTCAAAAAGCCTTTTTACACCATGCCACAAGATGACACTAGGTGTGTTTTCAAGAAAATACTTACACATTTGAAAACTCCATTTGTAAACTTTGGGCAAACGATTATTCTGCTCTTTGAGATCAGACTCCTTCTCTCCATTTTTACCACATTTTCCCGGAGATTGTGTTCTCGTGAGTGATTTGGTTTGGTGAGATTTCATGCCAGTAGAAACCGATTTTGCTGACTGAGACTTGGACACACTTTCACCAGCAGACAGTTCGTCACTGTCGCTGCTGTTTGCTGAAGAAACAAGAAGACATTGTTACAAAACAAAGCCCAAACTAAAGCCTGTCAGAAGCGACCCCTGTGCTGATTTTCATACAATGGGAATTTATTTGACACAAATCCTTTCCTTTAAAACAACAGAATCCATCCTGGTGCAGCAGCTCGGCTTGATGCTCTCTGCATCACTGAAGCACAAACCAGGTACATAATGGGGCCAAAATGAGCCACATCTGCCTGCTCGTGGGGCTGTACTTTTTCTAAGAGTTCACAAGACTGATTGTTATGTTCCATCTCCTGTTCACCTTTTTTTAACATCAATTTCTAATGCAGTATTCAATATATATAAACCTCTATCCCATTTTAGTGCTAACAGTTACAGACAAACCTTTGACTGTACTTTTAGGACACGTATAGCAGAAATCGGAGCAAACACAACCTTTTCTTAGCCCTTATGTCACCTTTATTTTAATTTTCCTCTACTAAAATCACTATCAATAATCTAAATACGTGTGACATACTCTACAAATTCCTCAGACATGATGATAAAATCTTTTAATTTTGGAAAAAGATCTTTAGCTGACCCAAAACAGAAGAATTTCACCTTTTCACCTCTTTTTAACTATAAAGCAACAGGCTGAACTGAACACAGGTTCTCAATCAAACCACTCAAAGGAGAGTAACAAGATAATCTATCTAAAAGACAAGATTTATGAGTAATGACTGAAACGATGAAGTTTTTTTTAGCATTATTAAAATAAAACTGGGGTGAAAGCAGGTGCAAGAGACTGTAATGCAACACAAGTCTAGCAAAGCGGTGGAATAAAATGCCTTGGAAATCTGCAGAAACTCCATTGTCAGAGTTGCTTTTAAAAACACATTGAATTTATATTTATTAAGAAAAATGTATGCCTCAGTTGTACCTGCCCCGGGTGCTGACAAAATGAGCCCTGAACCTTTTGGCCTCTATGATCTGGGGATTTACACAGGAGAAACTGAATACCCAAGACTTGCAGTGTGAAAGAGCTTGGCCAGCTGCTTGTTGGTGTTGGCTGGTTTAATGCAAAGGCAAGAGCTGAAGCTGCCACAAAAGCAGTTTAACAGATACATCTGAATTTTGCCAGAAGTTTTTTGGGGTTTTTTTGCTTACAGCCGACTCATATTTTATCTATTTATTTTCTTTATTACATCCAGTAGTGCCTGAAGCCTAACAAGAAGAGCACAGGCTAAAGACCATGTGGTAGCAGCTTTGAAGTTTCACGTCCTGATGAAGACATAGGTTGAGAAAAAGGATCCAGGGGAATAATGGCAAGGCTCAAAATGGTGTATTTGTTCTGCAAATTCAGTTTGTTTTGTTACTTTAATTTCTGAGGCGAGGGTAGGAATAAAGATTATGAAAGGAGGAGACCGGTGAAATGGAATTAAAAAGGATGAGAAAATATAAAAGGAGATCAATGAACATGAAGGACAGGTGGGGTGAAAGCAAATACCAGACCAGCAAGTACAGACTTTTAGTAAAAGCTGTTAATGGAAAGCGGGGAGGGAGGCTGGGGGAGAGAGAGGAAAAAAGGCAGGACATATGCCTTTTATCCTCACTTTAACTCCATTTTTTACAGTTCTCCTCCAGGCTTCAGTCTCTAGCTGTTTCCCGGTATTTTTTTATTAACAGTGAAATGAAGCAGTAATTGATCTTGACTCCCAAACACGTGTGCATACGACCCCTAACACATCTCTGCTTTTATTAAGCTTCCCTTACCCAGTACTGTGGTTTCTATTCCAATTAGCTTCTACAACTACAAACAACTGCAAAAGCTGCATTATTTACTGTAGATGGAACAGACAGCACAGGAAGAAAACAAGAATCTATGTTCTTTGGGAACTATTCTCGTATTTGCTACAGGGTAGAGATATCAACCTCTAAAAACTCATCTTGCAGAAAATACAGAGTATAATTTCCTTCAGGCCCCAGTCTCCCCTCTAAAACAGACAGCTATCATGACACAGAGATGCCTGTCCCAATTCTGCCATGTGTGAAATACTCACTCTTCTCGGTCTTCCTGAATTACACAGTATTAAGGACCTCTTAGAAATAGGCCCAGAAATAATACAAGACATTTAAAAACACTTTGGCGTTGAGGTAGAGCAGTTTCTTCATTTAAACAGTGTTAAGAATTCCCTGATGAGAACATTTTGTCCTAATACATTTTTTATTAACAGACTTCATCTCCTACAATCAGTCGAACAAATGACACGGTGCTTTCACACCTTTTATTTCACACTAAGCTGCTGTACTTACTAGTTTTACTCTTCTTTTTGCTGTTCACAGATGTTTTGTGGCTTCTTTTCTGCTTTTTTGAAGAGCTGCCTCCTCCCTGAGCATCTTTAAGTCTTTTTTGGCCTGTACAGACTATAATTGGGAAAAGAAAAAAAAAAAGAAAGTGAGATTAAATAAATGCTTGCACTTCTGTGTGTTTTTCTCAGACTCAAAAAACCCACAAAACATTCAAAAGCTTAAGTTTGCAGGACAACAATGCAACTGTTCCTGCCTATCCTTAATGCAGCTCAGTTTTCTACTTCTATTGACAAGAGGAGGTGAAAGACAATGGAAAGCAGGCAAAATTTCTTTGCACAGAGTGCAACATGTACAATGATTACAAATGACTTTCCCATAGGCATCACCAGCATTTCTCTTGAACCACATGGACTTACTACCTTTTTAATACTGTTCATTAAATAAGAATACATTTATTAAAAAAGTATCAAGGCCTACTGGGACTAAAAAATGTTTTTAAAAGTTTGCTGTACTTGGAAGCTGTGAGAAAAAAAACAAAGCCATAACCTGTGATCAGTAATTATATTAACTGAAGATATTAAAAAAAAAAGTCTCACATAATGTAAAAAAAAAAAACCACCAAGAAAAGAAAGGCAAGCAGAAACCAAGGGGAAAACTCCACTGGTATTTGGGACTACAAAAGGAAAAAGTACAAAAGGAAGATGGAAGAATTCTAGGACACCTGCTAAAAGAGAGTGTTTTAGGAGTTCGTCATACGTTGTTTCATAACCACGTAACTCACAGATTAAAAATGCCCCCTGGAATAAAACAATTTAAATTAAGGAACCCAATTTTCTGAAACAGGTAACATGCTGACAAAATCAGAGAGGAAGTTAAAGTCTAATGCATGTAAAAGTACTCCTTTACAATAGTGTAAAACTTCTTTCAAGTGCCAATAAACTACTTTCATATAAAAAACCCCTAACAACTTAAACCTGCACAGCTCTAATTAGCAAGGCAATACAGGTGTATTTATCGAGGGGTTACACATTCACCTCTTCCAAACTCTCTCCTTTAAGGAAACACATTTTGTCGCATACTTTCAGAAGAACATTTCCAACAGAACGCTGAAGGTAACATACCTTTAAGGGCATTTTGAAAAAAATTAGCTAATTGTTAGCCAAAATCTACTGAGATAAAAAACCCACTTCTCTCTCAGGATTAAAGCCAGAACATATTTTCTTCCTTTGTGTTCATAATTTTAGCCACTACGACACAGTGAAAGTAGCTGTACTTTTGATGAACTGCAAAACAGCCAGTCACTTTCAGAGAAAAGCTTTTGGATCTAGCCTGGCCAGCAGTTAAAAAGCAGGCAGCAGTACAGCGACATCATGTGCACAAGTGTTTATTATCCCCTGTTCTCTAGGGGTTTCAGGAAAGGAACTTCAATCTGAAAAATCACATATGAAAGTGAAACATAGTGAAAAAGGTCAATGCACTTATCAGCTTGACTTGAATCTTATGAAGTTAATGTTCTAGAAAAATACAAATTAGAAATGACTGCCTAAGCACCCTAGCAGCAGGAGGGCTTTCTCCCCCCAAACAAACATCTTAGAGAATCAAATTTTATGCAAGAAAAGCATCTTCTGCTTCTAAGGAGGGTGCTTAAAATGCTTCCATCTTGCTACAATAAATATTCCTTACACAAGCTATTACAGTTTGCTTTGGGCTTTTTTTGCCATATCCAGTATAAACTTCATCCTTTTATCCTTTATCCCTCATTGAAACCACCACAATTTCTAATGAAAGGCCAATAAACTTGCTGGCAGATTATATTTTATTCACAAGATGGTTATGCCATTTCCACACACCTGAAATGGACAGCAGGCTACTACTTCCTGCAACAACCAACTTCCCCGCACTGTAACCATAACAGAATGAAAACACATCAGCAATGTTAGAAACATGAGCTGGCCAGGTCGGAGACAGCTCTGTTTACCCTTTCCTTTACCTTTTTCAGCATGCTCTGGCTCTGGTTGATTACTACTACTGGAGCTGACGCTGGCATCAAAACCTGTTGGAGAAATATTTCCCTCAGACTGGAGGTCTTGCAGCTCCCCTGCCACACTGTCCACCTCTATTGTGCTATCTGTTTCGCTTTTGATGCTTCGTATCTCTTCTTGATTTGGTGGCAGTGTCTCAGAGACAGTGACACTGGACTGATGTCTGCTGGACTCTGTCACAGTTACAGAGGAAGGTGACTCAGGAGTTGTAGGAGGAGTATTTAGCACTGAATTGCTGCCGCTGCTTGGAAATTCAACTTTCTTCTCACCCACTTCGGTTGGTTTCTCCTCAACAGGTTTAACATCCACACTTGCTGGCAAAGATTTTTCAAGTTCACAGTTAGGCAAAGAAATACCTTCTTCTGTAAGAGTCTGAAGCTGCTCCTCTGCTGCAGCATCCTCAGGAGCAGCGTGTGGAGGAGAGGCAGCAGCCTCAGTATCGGAGTCTGAGAACAGCTCCTTCAGCGTTTTCTTCGGCCACTGTCCTTGGATACTTGACCACACATCTTTGCGATCCTTCGCTCTGGTGTTCTGAAGTCTTTCATCAGAGTTATTTAGAAGCTTTATTCTTTTCTCTCCCACTTCAGAAAATCCGGAGTAGAAAGTACTTGTCCGTAACGATTTCCTTTTCTCCTCTAGTCCGTTGTACTTTTTCGTTGGAGTGATTTTCAGTTTAGATTTGTCTTCCTCATCTTCATCCGAGGAACTGTTACTGCTGTTTTCCAAACTAAGGGAGTCTTTGTTTTTGGACTTCTCATCCTTTCTATTAGGTGACACGGTCTTTAAGGACTCCTCTGCAACACAGTGTCTTCGTTTACCACGTTTCACTTGTGGTTTTGCTGTTTTATCCACGATCTCCTTTTTTCCGTCCTTTCTCTTCTTCGTGGCTTCGTCTTCTCCATCGGAGTCGCTATCTTCAGATAACTCGTCCATCTCCTTCCGCAATCTTTCAGGAGACTTGGACACAGACTTGGGGACTGCTGCATCTGTAAGAGCTTTAGTTTCTTCTGGGAGGGATGAACCACTCTGTTCTTTTAGACGGAGTTCATTTTTATCTTGGCTTACAGCTTCAGGCTGAGATTCCTCTTTGCCATCGGCATGTACATTCGGGGCACTTTGGTCATCTTCTTGCTCACTATCATCAGAACTTTCAGAAGCTAATTAAAAATAAATCCAAACAAAACAAAAACAAAACAAGAAAAGTTTGTCTTGATTCTGGTTACAAAGAATTATTAAAAAAACCCCAAACCCAACTAAAGAAAACTGTACAGACATGAAGACATGCTACAGGGATCTCGAGCAGTCTCTCTCTTAAATGGTACCTCCTGAGGAGTTCAAAAACTCATGGTATAATGGCTAGATTAGAAACTAGGAAGATGCTCTGTTATACAGTACATCTCCAGGAATTTCTGAAGAGGCAGAGAAAGCATTAATCCATAAAATACAAATTTCTGCATAATTACCCAAACCAGAAACTGAAAGGTGTCCCTGCATATTTCTTACGGGTTACAAATACTACCATTATCTGTCTTTTTTCCAATGCCCATAACACAGACATCATTTTCCCAGGAAAATCCAGTGTCTAAAGGACAGAACACCACCACACACATTGGATACCCTCTAACAAACCAACCTGATGATCAGCCTGGGAAAAGGAAGTAAAAGCAATAAAGAAAGGCACTTGAGGAAACAAATGGACAAGAAGAATGTAGGACAACTGCAAGAAAATTCAGGATCAGCAATAAAGAAACTGAGAGAAGAACAGAGATAATATAATCCAGAAGGAATCAACAGCAATCTCATTCAGTGGGAAAAGATATGGATTCAAGGAGAAACACAGGAATTGGCTCAAATATACATCTACATATACATATACATATATATGTAACTCCTTGATTTGTAAAGTTAATTACAGGTTAATTATCGCACTAATAATAGTGTCATCATTAATTGCTCTTTTTTTGTTTCTCATTTCCTAAGGAAATGAAGCTTCATAGATTATGTTGATTGTTATTCTAGCTACAGTTTTGGAACCCAGTGGCCAGTGTCATCCAAGTTCAAACAAGTTGGAATGATTACTAAATTCACACAGCTTCCACAAAAGTTTGTGGTTACCCAAACTACCTATACCATACATGACTTCTTTTTCTGGAGGCATGATCTAAACTAAGAATGAAGAGAAACAACTAGGTATTATAATGCTGCTGTGGGAACACAGTTTAGCAACAACAGACATGCAGATATGAATAATGGGTCCTACAGCTTAGGCAAATAAAAAATTAAGAATTTAGACATTAGATAGGAAGCAAAAACACTTTGCTCTATATCAAACCAAAAAAAAGGATGGCAACACAATATGTAATTGACTGTTAACACACTGAATCCACAGAAACTGCTGACACTGCTTTTGTCCAAGGGTTATTTCTGAAGATGATGTTATAATTAGCCAGACAGACTCAAGCATTTAATTGTAGCAGTTGCTCTACATTTTCATTTACTCCCGTTTAAAGGCCATTTACAGAATTAGAAAAAGCTTTTAAGTACAATACCTTGTAGCCCATTAATGATAGAAGTAATTTCTATTGATTTAACTGGAGCTTGTTCATTATTTTTGGCTTCAGTGCTGTCAAGTTTGGACCCAGTCTCTGGTGATGTGCTGGTGTGAAAGGGGGGTTTTGACAAACGTCGCAATTTGCAGGGTTTAGGAGAATACTTCTCGTCCTTCTCTCTGTCAGTTTTATTCTAGGTGAGAAAAAAAGATACAAAAACTCTTCTCATTTGAGCACATATCTTATCATGGATTACAATTACACAATGCTTACAGGTATCTTAAACATTCAACCTGTAGAGGAAAGCTCCCCTCTTTGTTTAAAGGACTACAAATACCTTTCTACACTCCCTGCCAAGACCTTTCTCCTGAAGACAGGGACTTTGTCAACACTAAAACAAATGGGAAAACAAACACAACCAGTGCTCTAGGAGGAGTGGCGCTGCAGGATATGCCAGGCTCAGCAGTGGCAGAAGGAAAAGCTTCCTTGCAGCCCACTGTCCAAGAAATATGTCATCATCTAAGCCTAAATGTCAGTTGTGGAAGAATCAATTTTGAAAGAAATGCTTGGCAATAAAATTATAGAGTTCCATGCACATGGACTAGTCCATAGGTTTGCTCTGCAGAATCAGGGAGCTCTCAAATTTCACCCCCCTCCCCCGCCTCAAGTTGGCTCCCAACACTGACAATAACCTGTATCCTTCTCATTTGATTTCTGTAAATGACTACACGCATTTAATTTAAAAATTCAGGAAAGGAGGAAAGATAAGCTTCCCCTCCTCACCTCAAAGAGAAAACACAAAACCACAATGAAAACAGTATCCCCACGTTTAAAAGGCTACGAAGTTGCGTTTCCAGACAAGCATTTGTAGGCCAATCAAAAGGTCGGGAAGGGAGGGAGGGATTACATAACTATGTATCAAAACAACACTGGGGGCAACAAGAGAGAAAAGGGAGAAAAACTACCTTTATTTTCTTTCGATGCTTAATTTTTGGTACATTTTTATCAGCTGGTCTCACTATCTTGTCTGCCTTTATCCATTCATCATACCTAAACACAAAAAGAAATTGTACACATTTATGGTTTTGAGCAGATAATCACATCACAATAGAAATTTAACTGAGGAAAAAGAGAATTAGTAGCCATGTAAAAACAGAATTTGAATTTGAATCGAGTAATTTGTGTAATTCTCAAGTCTGTGAAGTTTCAGCTAAGGTTCAGAGGATTAAAGTCCTTTTACACTGAAGGCTAAATGCAAAATCTTCTATTTTCCAGTCTGCAAAGAACAGCAGAAATCCATGTATGCAGGTAAAACAAACTACCTGAATGAGAAATCTGTACAGACCTCTAATACATATATTTCCTATTTATACACTGTAAAACCTTAACAGTAAAATAAATTCTTTCAACTACGTAAAATGTGACCAGTTAATAAAAATAAGCTCTTTCCATCGCGAGTGACTGCAAAGAGCTATCTGGAGTGAGTAACCCTTCAGAGTCACCAACTTTGAGTCACTGACTTCACAGTGACATTTTTCAGTTCCTTTTCTGTTAAAGGTTTCCATTTTGTATCAGAGTGATACAAGACAAAAACGTACTAAGTAGCACCAAGGCATTAACAACAGGCATCTTGTATTCAAGACTGGACCTGTTAAGTACAAATCCAAGACCAAAGAAGTACATTCTTAGTAAGAGTATACTGTAACTATGGTACTGTGCTTGCCACATTCTTTGTGTATTTCTGAAAAAACTCAGGAATCATTTAAATCAATTTTTTCCCCTCCCATTAAGAATAAGCTGCTTTACTACTTAATACAAACTAATTTTTAACTGGAACTGTTTCTTATGCAGGTGGTTCTTGAATTTACAGTTTAACTTTGGCCTGAATGTATATACAAACAAATTCTGATCCTCCTAGGTAAACGTGAAAATAGAGGGGGAAAAAATCAGCTTAAAAAACCCCCAAACCCCACTCTCCAAAAAAAAAAATGGTACAAGATGGAGTTGAGCACAATCACCATGCTGGTTTCCAGCTGGGCTTACTTGACTTTACTTTGATACACGCAATGACTACTGATACAGTCCTAATTCAGCTTCTTGGCAACCACTGCCAATTATATCCATAATACTGACATAATTAAAAAATATTTAGGGAAAAACATGCAAGTTTCCAACTTGCTTTCCTATGTATTATAAGTTATGATCTATACAAGGGATTTCAGAAGATAAATACTGTATTCTATTAAATTTCACATAATAATACAGTGAAAAATGAAATAGCAGCAGTCTGAAAACCAGCTTTCCAAAACAATTTGTTCTGGTTTTTTCCCCTCCATGTGACAATAAAAATCACAACATCTCACAGCAGACCGTGCAGACTACGATACACCAAGACTGCCTACACTGCTGCAGATACCACTGTCATTGTACGGTTACACTCTCATTACCAGCTGAAATGTCAGTAAACAGGTTCAAAACTGAAATATAACTCTGCAGAGTACTTGCTCAGTATGGAAAAATCCCATATTCTGTGAGACTGTGGGAAACCCTATCTGAAGCAAATCTTTCCTCAAGACAAAGACATGTTTTGCAAAAGGAATACCACGAAGTGCCTGCCAAATGGACTGTGTGACGCAGAGAAATGTAGGAGTATTTTATTAGGTCTAAATGCACGTAGGAAAACAGCACAAGACCTGACAAACACATGGTGAAAAGCAATGATTCTGACAGTGTCCTTTCTGCCTCAACCACATTGCTAGAATACCAAATTTGTATTCACTCATTCTCATGCATCTCCAATAAGAAAATAATCTTCCTCCTATGCAAAGTCTGTGCACAGCCCACACTGTCTGAGATTCATGGCAACTGCAGTGCCTGTTGGGGCAAGAGCTGATAGACACGGGGGCACACTGAACCAAAGGAGAGAAGTGCAGAGTCTGAAGGGAATACCTGCACATACCACAGAGTCTCAAACATTATGCACGACAAGTGGTGGTCACGCAAGCCCTCATCTCAGGGAGCACAAACTGAAACACTGAAGTGTGGCAGTCACAGCTCCTGGCCAGAGCCTATCCCGCTTCACTCCTGACTGCACCCAAAACAGCAGACGGACCCTTTGAGGAGGCCACAGAAATCTCACATCTTCTCTGGGGAATCAGCTGCCCACACTTCACACCTTTGCATCGCACAGCTGCTTTCACTACTCACGCATTGGATGCATATGGTTTGCCTAAACCTGGGACAACTGGACCCCAGGCTGAAACAGATCCTGCAAAAAGATACATTCCAAGCCACATTCGACAACCTGACCCTAAATTACATTTTCCTCCACTGCAAGACAGAGAAGCACCCTGAAAGCTGCGTCTAAAACGGGGTGTGTGACTCAGACTAGAGCCTCTTTCTAGAACTGCACCTGCTAACATATGCAAACTTACTTCATCACTAATCTTGCTTTAGAAGTCTGTTCGCAAAACAAAATAAACCCAAAAATATTATCAAAGAAGTTCTTCAGCTCTCATTACAAGACACATGTACTTTCAGAGGACCTGGGCTGCTTCACTGCAGTGCTGCCTTTCACATGTACTTGCTTCACCACCCTAAAGTGAGCAGATGAGTGCGGAGAGGAAGGAGATAATATGGGGAGCTGCTCCTAAAAGAGTTTACACAGATTTCTTTGAAAATCAAGAGGGGGAATTTAATAAGAAATTATTATTTACTTATTTTTTAAAATCAGGTTTCGTATGAAAACCTGGAATACTTTCAATAAAGAAAATCCCGTTGCCTTACCAAAATGAAGACAAAGAAGAGCACCTTGCATCAGAGTATGTACTGATTCTATTACACCCACAGGCACTACTTGCAAGCTAAAATGCACCACAACACACTCCCAGAGATTGCACAGACGATCTTCCACAGAAGTACTAGAGGAGAAACAAGGAAGAAAGCAGACTTTTCCAGACTAGATTTATACTAGCAAAGGTACCACTTTCTCAGGAGGACAAGGGACCTCAAGGAGCTAGCAAGCCTTACCAAATTCACTGAAGAGTTCCAGTATACTCTCTGTAGCTGCTAAAAAGGGAGAATCAAATATTTTTTTGGCTGTGATCAACGAAAGGAGAAAAACTAGTCTGATACTCAAATACTAGAATACCAGATGGGGATTCTGGTTTGTTTAATTTCTTTTTTTGTTTTTTTAAAGAATCCCTCCCCTGCCCCTCCATGACATACATTACTCTCCAGAGCTCGGAAGTTTGCTAAACATTTAATTTCAGTGATTGACTGTTAAGTATAAAATTTATATATGAAGTAATGTTTCAACAAATTTAGACAGAAATTAGCATTTTCACATGCAGATTTCTGAAGGAAAGAAGTGTTGAAAATAATAAGTCTTAGCTTTAAACATTTGAAACGTTCAAGAATAACATATCTTGTGATGTTGTACCATAATGACACACAGCTTCAACAATCTAAATGCTTCTTAAATATGCACCCTCTAATTACTGGGACTACACTGCAGAAGAAAGTCACCTCAGCCACTTACACGATGCACTTTTCTTTGCACTGGCAGCTGAAGATTAAATTTACAACAGAAGGAACTGGCACCGTAGGCCCCAAAGAAGTTTTAGTTACATATGAAGCATACATAATTCAGAACATTACTGGTCTGTGAGAAGAAGCACAGTTTCGCTGTATTTCTCTGTTTTTTCTGGTTAGCACGTGGTAACATAAGCAGGTCCCTCTAAGAGGGTAGAGATTTCTACCACTCCCTTTCACTACAAGTCAGGCTCCACTGAACACTACCATTCAGAGAGCTTTGTCAGAGACACACATCACCTGAATCTCAGGAGCTAACAAGAACCTTTAGCATAATGCTGCACAGCTTCTGCACTTTCTAATTACTCTTAAAAACAGTTCTTAGTGTCATTGGTTCCAAAGCATTTAAAAAAAAGCCCAACTAATGAAGATGAGTATCAAATTTACAACACTTCATTCCAAGTACCCTAAAGCACGTGAGCACACCCACACACACACTTATTCTGAATTCCAGACTGATACTGAAATTAACTTGTGACAAGAAACATTAACAGTTATTTAGGATTTCTGCTCAAACTTATGAGTTTAAAGAACAGGCCATTAAATGGCATACTTGACCAAAAGGGGAAAAACAGGAAAGTCAACTTTAAGGAGTAGAAGAATGACAGAATTAAAAAAAACCCTGGATGATTAAATCCTAGCTCAGCTCATCCCCTGTACTGTACATACAGTACTTGTGCCTGCTAAGTAAGCTACAGTGACTAAGGAGAGGAGGGAATTGCTTCCCACCCAACTAAGGCAGTTGGCTTTTCCAGGTTGTCACTGACTAAAAGCCAAATCAAGCTATTACAGCATACAAGACTACTCTTCACAATACTAAACTATTAAAGGTTTAGATGCTGGCTAAAGCTGAGGCTTACACACTCTTTCTGTCAAATCCAAAAATTCAAGTAATTTTACATGAATGAAAAAAATTAGTCACATTTAGCAGAGTCCACGCACAGTTCCACAGCTAAATCTCAATCACTGATGTATTTTTTAGTGAAGAATCCTACTCCCCCCCACCAAACCTTTTCAGAGGGCTCTTTTAAAACACCAGTTAAAAATATAAACCCAAGTTCTGCTGCCAGACAGACCAAACAACCAACACTCCTTACTTCTCAAATGAGTGCAAGTTAACTAAAAATGCTTTTATTATCAAATATATCCTAGTCACAGGAATAACGCCTCTGATATCCACCTGCAGATTTGTTTAAAATGCAGAGTTAAAAATTTAGAATCTTGCTTTCTCCTTTAAGAACTGGGGTGCTGGAATCTCCAAGGTGAAGAAGACTCATTTTTGACTTCTTATTTCTTCAGATTTGAAGTGGCACTGCTCAAATAAAAATCTGATCATCTCACCTCACAGCACGGATAATAAGATCATTATTTGCTCAGAAAGAAAAATAACTTCTATGCTTACACGTGAATTCCAAAACAAGAGTTTAAAAGCAAGAAACCTCCTGGAATGGTACACACAGTAATCTTCAGCGAGTAGGATGAAAATTTCAGCAATTTGCACTCCAAGGGAATCCTCCTTAATAAGGACCAGACCAAAACGCAAGTCACACCCCAGCTCCCACCGTGAGCAGGCTGCATCTCCCCTCGTATCGTGACTTCACAGCCCACTATGCTTACAGATGTTGCCTGAAGACAGTTTATGCCAGATCCTATTGCTGTAGATCAGTGTAGATCAAAACTCTACAGAAGATCGGTATCAAAACTGGCAAGAGCGAGACTCCTCCTCGGCAGCAGCTCAGGCGCGCCTGGAAACCACCAGGCCTCGATGCAGAGAGGTGAATTCAAGAGAGCAAGAGAAGCGTCGCACTCCTCGGTTACCTCTGCTAGCAGATCTTGCTAGGACTGAATAAATGACATCTGTCCTGCCCTCTTGGTCAGAGGCAGGATGCCCAGATGACAGATGAAGGTTACAAGAACCTCAGCTTTCCCACAGAAGGAAAAATCAGTAAAGAAATAAGTACATCAGAATTGTCTCAG
>VZTA01013322.1:0-13983 GCA_013398855.1 Mohoua ochrocephala
AAAAAAAAAAAAAATCACTTCTCAAACATTTTGTATTTAGCCATGGAACCATAGACTCATAGAATCATTTAGTTTGGAGAAGACCTTTAGGATCACCAAATCCTCAACATCCTCACGAGAGGGAGTGGAGGGCAGGCACTGATCTCTTCACTCTTGCGACCAGTGACAGGACCCAAGGAAACGGTGTGAAGCTGAGTCAGGGGAGGTTTAGGTTGGATATCAGCAAAAGGTCTTCTCCCAGTGGTTAAGCACTGGAACAGGTTCCCCAGAGAAGTGCTCAAAGCACCAAGCCTGTCAGAGCTCCGGAAGTGTTTAGACAACACTCTCAGGCACACAGTGTGAGTCTTGGGATGTCCTGTGCAGGGCCAGGAGTTTGACTCAATAATCCTGATGGGTCCCCTTCAATTCAACATTTTCTATGGTTTTATGATTCTCCCAGATGCTTATAGAGTATTTCGTCTGCTTCTTCATCCTGTTTGGGTGGTCTGTAACAAACTCCCACCATGACAGCTTCTGATTCTTACCCATAAACTCTCCACCCTCTCATCACCATCATCAAGCTCTAGACAGTCAAAACACTCCCTAACATACTGGGCTACCCCACTGCCTCTCCTTTGCCTGTCCCTGCTGAAGAGGTTATAGCCATCCATTGTAGCACTCCANATTGCAGCACTCCAGCTGTGTGAGTCATCCCACCACGTTTCCATAATGACAGCCGTGTCATAGCTTTCCTGCAGCACAATGGCTTCCAGCTCCTCCTGTTCATTGCCCGTGCTGTGTGCATTGGTGTAGATGCACTTCCATTGGGCTGTTGATCCTGTAACATGAATCTAGTTAATAATGTCTAATCTCAGCCTCCTGCCAGGGGAGGTTCAGATTAGGTATTGGGAAAAACTTCTTCATGGAAAGGGTTGTCAAACATTGGAACAGACTGCCCAGGCAAGCCTGGTGACTGGAGTCACCATCCCAAAAGTGTTCAGAAAATGTGTGGATATTGCACAAAGAGACATGGTTTAGTGGTGAACATGATGCTGTTGCTATATTGACAGTTGGACTTGATGATCTTAGAGGTTTTTTCCCCAACCTTAACGATTCTATGATTCTATGATTTAATGTTACGTAACCAAATATTTAGAGTATCTGTCTCAGCTTAAGATTCTGTGCTTTAGTGAAATGCTGTGGCAGTTAAAAAGTCAGAGCAGTAGAACATGCATGAAAACTCCTGGCATTTTAGGAGGTTGGAGTTAGGTCTTAGTTCAGGACTGAACACATTTGCTCCTTTTGTGAAGAGAGGATAACTTCATCTAGTTGCATATGATTCAGGTTGATCTAGAACAGTTGCCAAATTAACGGGAGTCTTGAAGAGCAGTCCTTCCAATATTTATTCATATTCATTTGCATCTTACTGTACTCAAAGGTGTTCTGTGCAAACAGAGAATTTAGCAGAGTATTATTAACATATTGCTCTAAATGTGCTGTTCTATAAACCTCGTAGCTTATTCTCAGTTATGAAGAAATGACACCTCCATTAGGATACATCAGTAATCTCTGTCTCTGGTGGAATAAACCAGGTTTGTTTAGAGGAGATCTTGGTTTTGACAAACATCTCTTCCTTTTCATGCAGGTTGGCAAATTCAAAAGGATAAATCACTATATATCTTACCATCATTTTAATTGAGAGCTTTGGGTTTAGATGTGTGAATTATCATGAAAAGGCTTATTTTACATGCATTATCTCTTAATTACCTTGTGTTTCTCGGTGAAGTCCAGATGTGCTCCTGTATAACTGCAACACTCAAATCTTTATGCAGTTTTTTACAAGGCTCTTTGCACTCCTGGCCATCTTCATGGTAGATGTATTTTACTCTGCATGTCTCTGACAAGTTTTTAAATTTCTGATGGAAAAAAACCAAAACACTCCAGTCAGAATTTTCTTTCTAAATCTCAGCAAAATCTGCACTCAGATGTCACAGCCTTAGGGAATCGTGAGTGTTTAGACTATCACAAGAATATGAACGTCATTGTGCAGCATGGATTACAAAGCCAGTGGCTTTTACACAGCTACACCACTACATCTGTTCATCAGAACAATAAAGTTCCTTATGAATATTCAACAGCTTGGAAACTTTTCAGAGCCCCAGAGGCTACTTTATTCCACTGTTTAGAAACGATATCCAAACCCTCATCAGTCATTTCCACAGGTAGTGTGATTATTTCTGAAGGATATGAGACATTCCTCTGCCCAATATTTACAGAGCATTATGTAGTTTAGTTTGGAATTATTCCCTCAGTCATTTTTTAATTTTTTATTTGTATTGAAATTTTAAGTATGAATCAACCAGCATGCTCAAGTTGGAACCTCCTTATTTAAATGAAAATAATATTAAATGAGGGAGAGGAACTATATATTTTAACCAGACTGTATTTGGCCCATGATTGTTGATATGTTAACCACTAGATAACTACTAACAGAAGACAAACAGTAAATAATGATATTATGTATTTTTGAGCAAAAAGCTGGGCTCCGATTTTGTAACACCACAAATATCTGCCATAGATGACTCTCCTATTTTGCTATGTTAACTTTACAGTTATGTTTCCAATGTTCAGACCACAAAGGAATCCACGGAATACACAGCTCACATTGCTAGCAGTAAGCTAGCAAGCCACGTTTTGGCCCAAGACAGAAAGATAGTGTCATTTAGAAAGATGGAATGATTTGGAGAAATATAAATTTTGGGAAAGTCTGCAGAGTGAAATGTGTCTAGAAAAGAAATAGGTTCTGAGAAAGAGGGTAACAGAAGGAAACATTTGAATATGCACTATGATGCCAGCTTTGCATATTGACTTTGGAGGTGTCCATGTGTCTCTCTTGTGCCTGTTGACCAATTTCTGTATTGTGTCTCACTTCTACAGCATCACCAGCAGCAGCACTCACACAACTGCAGAAACATACAGCTACAATCAGGATTTCACACATCACTCTTATAATTACTGTAACCGCCACCATCCCTCACTGCCAGAGCAAGACCTCCTTACGAGGAAGTAAAGGCACACCTCTACATATCTTTTAGAGCATTTCTTGAAGAATTAAACACCACCTAATAATTGGCTGAGATTCTGACACTACACCAACCTTGCTATGGCATTGTTTCTGTGTTTTGTTCTTTTCCTCTACCACAGTTTCTGCAGCCTTAGGCTGGAAAGAAGCTTCCTCTGAAAGGCATCCAACCTCACAGCAAATTATATAAGAACAAGTTGGCTCTAACAGTGCCTTTGGGCTCCATCCACCTTAGGCCCTGCTGCTTTGGTAAAAGAGACATGTAGCTGTGTCTGGTCCTTCTTATTGCCAGTGCCATTTCAGCAAAGGGTCAGCACTCTGCCATCCATCTCACAGGCACTGAAACACTGGCATCACACTACTGGCTGCCAGCCTGACGCAACACTGGGCCGAAGCTCCCTTTGATATCTGCCCAGTTGGAAAAACATCATTCTAGAGAGAACAAACACAAGAGGAATACATGTCCCCAGCAATGCCTGGAGCTTTTTACACAGGAGTCAGTAAGCATCACAAAAGCTGTCCTGTTCTTGTGACTGCAGCTAAAAAAACCCTGAATCATTTATCAGAAGCATGATAGAAAGTTTGAAAGAATGCTAATAGCTGAAAGCTTTAAAAGATCATCTATCCTGTCATTAACCTTTCTGTCATTTATATCTCCTGCTTTTCACATGCAAAGAATCAATCTGAACTGCCACTCACTCTTGCCTTAGAGGAAAATGAAGGTTTTAACTCCATAGGAGTGATGAAGGAGCAAATCAGCGACATGTCATAATGGTCGGATTTGGTGGCTTCAACCCAGATGCTAGTGGATGTAAGCTCCTATCTGCAGGTATTTATCACTACATCTATCATATATAACAAGCAGTAGCAGAGTAAAAATCAGTAGAATGAGCATCCTAGCGTCCTTCTTACAATCTCACCACAGAGATTAGGCACAAAACTGCTCACATACTGGGATATTTGTGCTAAGACATTAACTCTCTCATTCAGGGTTACACAGGGACAATCATAAGCTTGGACTGCTGCTGCCTGGACTGCTGCAGTGCTCAGTGGTGGAGAGGTCTTCAGTCTCCTGCAAAGTTCAACCTGTCCTTCCAAAAGCAACCTGCCACTAGCACAAAGAAATCCAGTGCAGAAAGAAAAATAAAGTAATAAAAAAATCAAAATCTTATTTTTACTGTCAGGAAAGAATTGCAAATTTTTGCAAATTTCAACAGCTATAGCCGTGGGCAATGATCAGCTGCTTCTTCCAACAAACCATTTATGCAGATGCATGACTGAAGTTTAAATATCTATCACCATTTTTCCTCTCTCTTCCTTTCTTTTTGTGTTTATTTTTTGTTGTCATTTTTGCTAAATCTTGTGATGATTTGTGCACATGCTTGCTAAGCGGGTGAGCAGTCTCACTGAACTCAGGCAGTCTAACATTTGCCAATGTTTGTTAGGGTCACAAAGTGAAATCTACAGGCAGGAGCTTACAATCCGATGTAATAAAATAACACAATTCATACCAGGGAAGGAAGAGGTGTCCTGAGATGGGAATACAGCCACGTGTGCACATACAGAGGCACAGATCAATGCAACAGTTAAGAAGGAGGGAGAAAAAGAAGTAACTAGGTAGCCTTCAGTTAATTATATAAAAACGAATTTTAAGAATAAACAAATTAATAATGTAAATATTAGCATTTTAAATTATTCTAGAGATCTGGCTTAAAGAAGTCGTGTAATTTTATTATCAGCCCCAGTCATTAGGTTATTGTTGCAGAATGCAGAAAGATTCCTTTCAATTAAAGGCAACTATTTGTTCTGCAGTTGATAAATTATTTGCCAGCTTTGTCTAATATTGAAATTTTGGCTTTATGCATTCAAAATTATTTAAATTATTAACACACACATAAAGGAGGCAAAAACTAGAATGTGTAATGTGTTCCACCTCACATGGTTCTGTTTTTCCCGTGAGCCTGAAGTAGGGAAAGTGATTCTCAGTGTTTTTCTTCTTTTCCCTCACTGCTTTTATTTGATTTAATGAGGTAGCCCCCCTGCAAGTTTATATTTATGAATTCATAATGTGAGCCAGCAATTTCTTATGCAAAGTCAAGTAATTTTGTTGCAGACTCTTTCTCTCACCCCCACCCATAGATATTGTTAACTGTCACATTTTATAATAGCACCATCTTTCTTCCATTAAAGAAATTACTTCAATAAGATTCCAGCTTTCTCAAGGCATATCACAGGTAAAAACCTGAGTCATCACACGATAAATAGTTTTAAATTTGGCTACCAAACAACTAATGCACAAGTTTAACTTGTGAAGCACTATTCTTTTCCTTCTGGAATTGTTTATTTCTAGCCTGCGTTCTGATTTCTGCCAGGATATGATTTACGATGCAGAGCAACTCTCTTCAAATAAGAGACATATATTCCAAAGCACATATGTTTGGCGTCCTCTCGCTGCATGATGCCATGTGCTGCTCAAAAGCTCCCTAAAGCCAGCTAAAGCTGTCACAAAACTTTGCTTCAGGAGGTCCTTTGTTCTGCCTCATCTCTTTCCCTGAAAGGTTAAAGGGCTGAGCTGGCTATTCACTAGGAAAATCAGTTGCTTGCAAATCTTTATTCAAATTCGGCCAGCTAATAAATGCATCCCTTAGTGCCTACAATCCTCGAATATTCACAGATATTTGCATTAGCTAAGATTTTTCATGTTTATATTCTCCACATTTATTCATTATCTTCCCACCTTTTATTTGTGTTAATTCCTTGGTGGCTATTCAATGAAAGATTATAAAAAAGGTACTGTGATTCAGGCGGCATTTGCAGATGGCAAAACAAAAAGTTCATGAAAAATGTGTTGAAGACACTATCTACTATTAACCTGTGTGGCTCTCTGAGATGTTCCATAAATCTTTATATGAGCTAAAATCAAAAGTGGTCCATTAAGAGGAGAAAGAGAGGGTCAACTAATTTGTCCAGCTGTAGTTAGAACTATATGCCTGAAGCTTACAGGAATAGGTAGCAAATCCTGTAAATTTGAAAACTCGATAGGAACACAGCAGTTGTCATACTGGATCATACCTGAGGTACTCAGCATCTCCTGGTGGTCAGCAGCAAGTGTTTCAGGGGAATGTTGCAGTATCTGCCTGTTTTCAGCCCTCCTAGGCAAACTGTATTCAGAGGTGTTCTTTCTACCTTGGCAATAGATGCAACAGAAAAGTAAGTCCTTTAGAAACAAACATAAAGAGGCACTTCTTAGGCCTAAGGGAAAGGTTAGGATTTCTTGGTTTAGAAAAAAACCCCAAATGTTGTGCATGCCAAAAGAGAAAAAAAAAAACATTTCAGGATAAAAACAAACAAACAGAAAACCCCACACCACCAAAACAAACAAAGAAAAAAAAAAGAAGAGATGCTCAGCCAAACAGAAAGGCAACATAATTAAAATGGATCAAAGACTGCAATTTTTGGCACATATTGGAATTTACCCCATGTAGAAAGTCAGCAGAAGACCTAGGCTCTCCTTTAGCTGTCACTCCCTACCCTGAGAGCTTTCCTGACACTTCCAACAGTTCACAGGCTCTATGCCTGCCCTTAGGACAGAGGAGTATTTCACCCACAACACACAATCACCTTTTATGAATATCAGTCCACTATATCACCAAATCTCAGAGCTTAGCAGGATTTGTTTTTTCTACACACTCAGATGTCTGTGTTAACAGGAAGAAGATGGTTATCCAGGTTCCATGTTCACTTAGTAAATGAAATACAAAGACTGAAGCAGAGCTGTTATCTACAAAATTTCTCCAGTGACACCACCCAAGCATTTCCAAGCTTCCTTAAACTGTCCCTAAACACAAATCTCCCCTAGCTCAATGAGTCTCAAATCCTACACCCTACCCCCTCAATCAACCTTCATTTCTTCCAGTCAGGGATATTTCCAGATGACAAGAGATGGGCAGATACAAACCTGTGTGCCAGTCCCCATGCTATTACTGTTATTTCAACGTCCTTCTCTAGTCCCAAACATTAATCACCACCAGCCTCAGCTCTGGCATTAACTTAGACTGTGCATTCCATAGGGCAGGGACTGATGTCTTCTTATCTTAATCAGAGAATAATTTTGTTCCAGGTAGGAACTCACAGCTTCCTGCTGGAAAGGAGAAACTGCTGTTACAAGCTGTCTCTGTATGAACAAAGATGAGAAAATTCTTCACAGACCCAGACATGATGACTGAGAGTTGGACTGAAATGAGGAGCACGACGACAAACTCATCACAAGGTTGATGACTTATGTATAGGTTTACAGTGAAAGGGAGGGATATTTACTGAGATTAAAAGCAGTGAAAAAAATCATAAGGGAAGGAAAATACAGGACAATAGCTGCTGCTTACCACCTGCCCACCTACAGCTGTTTTGTGGAGCAAATGAAGACAGAATGAAAGAGAGGGTCAGAAGCACAGAAGGTGAACAAAGAAGTTGGTGTGGGGCTGGAAAGACTTAGAAGCCTGGGAGTAGTCCAGGTGTCATCCATAAAAATAATTCTCAGAACAGTATTTTTTTATATCAATAAAAATGTCTTTTTTTGTTATCTTCTGTAAAGACACCAAAGCCTCCCATGTACAAGGTTTCTATGCGATGAGATGACAACCCATCTTTTGGAAGCAGAACTTTTAATGTGGCCAGCTGTAGAAATCCTGGAGGATGCTCTAGAATTTTCTGTCTACCTTGTTTACTAGCATGAAGGAGTTCCTGACAACTCCAAAGACAGACAATTAGTCACTACAATAAAGCAGGAATCCTTCCTTTATTGCAAACAAGCCTGTTTTTCAGCTCAAGGAGACTGATAAAAGAAAATGTCATATCAAAATGCTCAATCAATGTAAGAAGTAATGGATTGGTTAAGTAACTAGCTGTCCCACACAAAACAAATGAAAAACAAACCCACTGATATGCTATTCTAGTACAGTACATTAAAGTCATCAGCTACCAATATCTCAGTGCTAGTACAAGGCTTTTACATCTGCCAAGTAGGATATAACTTCGACTCTATCACCTGTATTTTAATTATTTTTATCAAAAGCAACTGAGGTGGAGGGAAAAGCCCATGTGTTATCATTGCATAATATAACATACCATAAAGCTCACACTCTCCCACCACAGTTCAGACCCCTAGCAACACTCTGTAATGATCACCCATGTAAAAGGTTCAGCAAAAGTCATTCTGATTCATACATTCCTGAAGAAAAATGACTAGGCAGCAGTGATATGAAACTGCTTTACTGCATAAAAAGATCAGCAATAAACACACTGAAAGAATTGGCTACACAGACTTCTGTTTGCCAGAATAATTCCTTCGCTGTGTTGACGTACTCACATTCCTCAGTCCTTGGTTTTCAGTTTTGCCTATACAGAAATTCAAAGTTTCACCTCTCATAATTCTTTATAAGCTTCTTTTCTATTCTTAGTAAGCCAAACCAGATTTTTATTACGCTAACAAATCAAGCTAATAAAGAGAAAAAGGAAAACATCTCTTTTCCGAGAGAAAAGATGTTATCACCTCACTTTAGTCCTCAAAGCTAGTACTCTCTAAAGGCCTCCTGACAAATTTGTGAGGCAGGGCCAGAAGCAAGGTGATCAACTTAGAGGAGGAGATGTGTCCCTAACAAGAGCACAAGATTTGGACAAGTTTACTCGAACAGGGGCCATTCCTCCTTTCCTGTAGGTTGTCCAATCACCACTGCAGACAGCAATTTTTTGCATGCTTGCATAGCTCCTTTGCAATAATTACATTAAGGGAAAAAACTGTCTGAGAAGCCAATTTAGCAGGGAGCCTGTGTTTTGACAGCTACTCCTACAGAGATGATTTCATACTTAGAAGAAGATAAAGCGTCTTCACCTATTTAGGTTTGACATGGGCAAAATCAATACATCTAGCACAGACCTGATGCCAGGAGCAGAAATCTTAGGAGAACAAGAAGAGAAAGATTGAAATGTTGGGGCTGAAAAGGAGAAGAAAAATACAAGATGAGAGGGGAAGACTAGGGCAGCTGAAAATCAAAAGGAAGAGCTATATTTTTGCTATTGTAGGTTTTTAAGATTTTTTTTACAACTTCTGCTCATGAACAACCCACGCGAGCAGACCCTCTGCTCTGCAAAGGCCTAAGCTACTTTTAGCCTATACTGAGCTTTACTCTCAAATAAGCTTTTGAGAATAGTGACACTTCAGATCTATTCAAATTCCAGTATAGTATCATTTTCCTTAGAAGATATGCCAGAGATGAACTGTTATTTGTCTCTGAAATTGGAGATACTATTAGTATCCAAATTACCAAACCCTTAAGAAATGTTACACAGCTTGTAACTTGTAGTAGGAAGTTTCACAGTTTCCATATAAATATTAGAAAGAATGTCCCCTTAACTTTTTTTCAGGGTAGATATGTCTTTGACTGAAGTATCTGAGTATTTTGAGTATCCAGCTGTTGTTCTGCAAACAACCTCTAAAGGAAAGAGAAGGGGAGGTTTTCTCTATTTTTTGTGTCTCTGGGAATGCCTCCCTCAAGACAAGTTCCCAGTGCCATTGGAAAAGCTGAATTTTACCCTCTGCATTCAATACTAGGCACGAGATCACAGCAACATGAAAGAATAAGCCACTTTAAGCTAAAGGAGAATGTGATTTTGCCAAGTGTCTGCCCCATCTCCAGTTCTGCTCTTCACTAGCATGAAAAAGGGAATAGAGCACTTTTAGATATCTAAAAGAATTATTACAAAGCACATGGGGTGGGCAGAGAGCAAAGAGGAATCACAGAAGAGCAGAGGGTGTTTGGATGGTCCCAGAAGCACATTTGCAATCCAAGGCGGCCATCTAAACATCAAACACCACGACACTGCTCCCTCCCTCCCTTCCAGGCAGTCTTTCTCTGGGGCTTGGGTGCCCATCTCCTCAGCAGGGTTTGAAAAATTTGACCTTATATTGGTCTGTCAGATACTCCTTAAATAAAGTATATAAAGTAAAGTATATTATTTTGTTCTCAGTACAAGAAGGCATTAACTGCCTGCCAAGGGAAGGGCTTCATGACATGCTGATTTCTATTTTTCCTCCAAGAGATTTCTGACATCATATAGGTAAAGCTCAGTGGAGATTCATTGCTCTTTAGCCTCCTCTGATACTGCACAGTGGGGATGAGATGGGAAGAATCAGTAGGTAGGGTTGTCCACAGGGAAAGGGTAATGCTTAAGCACAGGTAATTTCCCATATAACTGGAAAACTTTCATTTTAATGAACATTTTTCCACATCTTTGCATTTTTCTCTACACCATTCATTGTCTGAAGCTCTCCTATCACTTCCAAATGAGACCCTTTTCTACCCAGACTGGTATTTTTTTACCATGATCTACTTGTAAATATACTCAAACGCATGGGATCACCCAGAAGAAGCAGAATACAACATATTTATAATCTCTGTAGTAACTAAGGACCACACACCATAGATGTTAAACTTCTTTCATATTTGTTTATTTTGAAGACCTGTATTGTTCATCTGAGCCATTGGGCATTTTTATTTCAAGCTTTTTAGTCCATTTTGAAGGACCGGGGACCAGCATCAAATGGGTGTCAAGAGAAGGACATCTTATTCCACTAATGGATGTAATTACATTCAATGGCTATTTTATGTCCTCCCTTTTTTATTAATTTAGCTTTCTGACTTTGACAGCATACCAGTAGACATAATGAGCTCTTTTCCACATTTTGATCATTTTAATTATCATGGCATCTCAAAACCTTTACTGACCTATTTTGATGCAAGCAACAAAATGCGTGGTAAAAGATGATCCATTGTAAAGACCTAATGTCATAAAATTGCTGATCCAAAACAGAAAAGTACAAGAACTGGCAGAGCAAGTCAGTGAAGAACGGTTATCCTGTACCACACAAAGTAAGCTCAAGGAAAGACTATCTGTGTGGAAGCCAGGTTGCACACAGTCTGTTAACACTCAGAAATAAAATCTGCATGATTTGCCTCATGCATCTTATGGAGGCATGGCCAGATTCCAAGAAATTCAAAGCATGGAGGAATTCCATGCCTTCATTTTAAGGTCAATGCAATACAAGTTTCAGCACTTTATCTAGAAAAATATCGATATTGTGGTGATGCAGATGAAAGTGCCCGGTACAGATTTGACAGGCGCACGCAGGTGTCTGTGCACACGTACACACTCACACCCAGCGCCTCTGACTCTGTGCCCTTCCTCAGTCAGGCTTTCCCTCCTTTTCTGAAATTTTCAGTACTTTCCTGGTTTGAAGAAGTTGCACCCAGTCCTAGGAAAGGGTTCCCAGGAAAGGCTCCTGTCCATTACCGATCAGGTTCAGTTGGGGCTGGCTCCCTGCTGCAGTGTCTTCTAAGCATCCTCATTGTCCCTGCTGAGGTTGCAGACTCCCTCCGTGCTCCATCCTCAGCACATTCTTGCTCTACCATGGTTTTCAAATCCGAGAATCTTTTAATTACTCATCTAAAGTTAGTCACATATGATTAGTTCTCATGACAACTCTTACCTGTAGCAGTACTTTTAATAGTTATTTTTCTGATCTAGTCAAGACAAGTTTCTGTGATCTAAGGCCCTGTGCTCATTGTGTTCCAATTAGGTAGAAATCATGGCAGGTTTTAAAAGAAGTAAACAGCCCTCCTCCCTTTTCAGAGTGTGCATAAATTAATGTAGCTGCAATGAATCAGATCAGAGAATGATCCAGGTGAAAGCTAAATCTCAAATCTATGGTCTGCAACAGCAGAGACTTATTCCAGTCATTCATGCTAAACCCCATCTCTGAAACTTTTGCTATAAAAATGAGTATTTCTTGAAAGAAGTGACTAAAGATCAGTGCAGGATTTTAGATACCTCCTGGGACTCAGACAAAAAAACAATGCTGGAAATTGCTCATCAAAGACTACACTTGCTATTTCTTAAGTTGACTTAAAAAATTTTCAAAAACCAACTTTTCACAATAATGATACAAAGACTGTGAAAATTTTCCCACTGCAAAAAAATTAAAAATTTGTAACCAACATTAGACATACAACACAAAATATCAATTTTAAAAAAAGTTAAAAAGTCAAAGAGTCTCTTTCATCTTCTTGTGAAATAAAGACAAAGAAAAATCCAAATAAGGAAAAGAATGTCTACAGATTAGGTAGCCGCTTCAATCACCAGGCTATTTTCTTGTCTGCATAAGTCCCTGAATTACAACAGAAATTAAATCCTAACACTAAACCATGTTATTATATTTCCAATCAAACTTCCTCAGAACAAGCAGATCTATGCAAACAGCTTGAAAAATCATAACTGCATACTGGCAATGTGAACTGAAATACTTTCACTGATTTTCCTCTGGCTATACACTAGGACCAGCACCTCCTGAATCACAGCTTAATGGTTCATCTATTAAAGCTTTCCAATTTAAGTGTTTCATGTCTTGAAAATGTCCAGACTTCTCCCGTCTTCTTCTGATTACCTAAAATAATTGTGCAATTGCTGTGCAACTAATGCTCCAATTCATTCTTCCTCCAGGTCATTTGTACGCCTATTTCATAACAGACTGGTAGTTGCTAATGTTCAGCTTTGGGGCAACCCACTATTAACCTTCTTTTCTTCTGAAAAATTGGTTATTTATTTTGACTTCATTGTCTATCTTTTAACCACTTTTAATGCATGGCAGGATCTAACCTCTGACCACCAAAGGTTCTTAATAGTCTCTTGTGAAGACCTTCAGCAGAGTCTTTTGTTCTCAGTTTTATTATACTCATCCATTCTCCATCACCCAACACTTCCTTCAGTGTTTTCAGTGTGTGCCAGCAGGTTAAAAAAGCTTCCAGTTACTCTTCAAAAAATAGCTGGTATCTTGTGCCATAGTGACCTTGGAGATAAAAAATTTGAATAGCTTCTCAATTTATTTCCTAGGGCTGCATTATTATTCACCAGGAGGTAATTTTTAGCAACAAGCTTATCTTAAGAAACACATAACGGCTATCCTAATTCTACGAGGTACCTTCTTTGCAATTTAATGCAGAGACACAAAAGTACTTTTGGAAAGTGATGGGCTCATAACCACACAATGGGAATTACAGATATTACCTTGAGTAATATTTTTACCTTCCCAACTAAACAGTGGATATTCACAATTAAAATTTACAAAAAAAAAAAAGACCAAAAAAGGCCAAAACCCCACAAAAACCACAGAGTCTGTAGCATCAGGTAAACTTATATACATATTTTAAGGTGTCTTTGTTTTTCACTAAAGTAATTTCCTCTGTCCTACGTCCCTCTGTCACTGATACTTCAGGTGCCACAGGAATTCCCAGACACGCAGATTGCAGCTGGCCTGGTGATGGGCCATGCAAACATTTGTCATTGTGGTTAGATGTGCACAGGTCCCACAGAAGGAACTCCTACACACCCTGGTCATGCAAACATGCTCTTGCCCATGCAGCAGGGAGGCAGAAGGGCATGAGGGGGCAGGCTGGAAGAAAAAATTAACCAGCTCATGACCTGATCCTTGCGCTTGTCTGAAGAACGCAGACGAAAGGGGTTGGCAGAAAGCAGCCTAAAGACACATTTGATTGTTCTGTTTCCCACATTTGCCATAGTGTGAATACCCACATCTTTCAAAAAGTTCTCTGTCTTGGTTTGAAAGACAGGTGTCTGCTAAGGAAGGCAGGAGCCTCCCTTGGAATGGAAAATGTAACCCCCTTCCCTCCAAATCATTATAATTTTGAAATTAAGAGGCTTTCAGGCAAAGATATGGGAAAATAGGAATAACAGTTCTTTACTGATATATGTCTATCAAGGCACACAAACACCAATAACTGTGTCAGTAACACCAAACAGAACCAGAACCCGGTGCCGGCCTCTCTCGGCCTCAGGCCCTTTCCCCTTCGGTG
>VZTA01013322.1:14336-80076 GCA_013398855.1 Mohoua ochrocephala
TTCCCCTGAGGCACCGCAGCAGACGGTGAAAAGTCCCTCTTTCACTGAGGCAGGGTGTTAAATGGGGTCTCAATGCAATGGCTGCTCCACTCATGGTAGAAGGAAGGCAGCAGAAGGCAGAACCCCACAGTGGTGATAAATTCTCCTCACAGCGACTGCAGCCTCTCGTCCCTCCAAACGCCGAGAGAGAAAGAGTGCCAGGGGCTGCACCCAACCCCTTTTTCCCAGTCCAAATCTCATGGCATCTCTGCCCTACATGGGAAATCCCCAGGTAAAAGAGGGTAGCCAGCTGGACCCTTTCCCCAAGATGTGGCCATGTCTTTTGTCTCTCTTAAGTATCCAGTCGTTATTGTCTGCTAGCAACATGGATGGGGGAAAATTCCTTAAGAAAAAAAAAACCAACAAAAGGAGAACTCCTAAAACCCCAACACTCTACAAAACATGCTGGGTAATGGAGGTACCATTTGGACTCATATATGCCCAAATGAGTACAGTCTAATTGCCAAAGGCGTCTTATAATGGTAGGAATGTGGCACTGCAAACAAGCTGTCACATCTTTGTTACATTTAACAGTTGTGTTGTATTTGCTTTTCTTTTCCTGGTCAGTAAGTAAAAAAAAAGCATCCTTTCCTTGTAGGGAGAGAGAGTTAGAAGAGGATTATTGTTTAAGTGGTTGCTCAGGGAAGGAGAAGGAGCCAAGAAGAACAGAGAAAATTGCTGCAAGGTCATAGTCAAGTCAAAAAGGAGAATAGCTGGGTGAAAAAATACGTGCTGTCCAGAGTTTTGTACTGGGCGGTTTCTACAGCTTGACATGATTGTAGTGAGAGCTTCTAGAGAGCAAAAGTACTTACAGGAGAAAATGGATATGGAAATATCTGAGATACAGAGGGATGTTTAAGTATATTCTTTCTGAAATAAAGCTTTTCATAAAAACACTCTTCTTCAAACATAAGCCACTATCAAATTGTTCCCTTTTCTGCCTAACTCAAAGAGGGTATTAGTCTTTTGACAGTAATCCTGGCACTGCAGCCCTAGCTGTGAGGTTAAGGAAGGATTTTGTCCCTGGGATACTTACACCCACAAGAAGCTGTTACTAGTAAAGGTGTTACTGGTTGTAGTTTAGTGACTGCCCTGTGCTCCCTGCAAAACCTGAGGATTAGTGCAGTATTGCACAAGTACTTTGACTGAGTTTAATGTTGAAGTCTAGCAAAAATTCCAGAAACTGTCACCACCAAAGGCCGGTGGTCTCTCCAGTGTCCACTCTGTGCAAGTACCCCAGTGCTGAGTGAAAGATGGATGCCCTTTAAATACGAGAACAGGAAAAAAATCAGTGGCAGCAGGGACCCATACAGTTCTGCTGCCAGGTGCATGGAGCCAGTCTACACCAAGTAAACTGGCCTTTCAAATAAGAGTGAGCCCAGGGGTAACAGAGGCCTGAATGAGACACCTGCTTTTCCTCATGGAAGTACTTAGGGGTGGTGTGTATGCTGGGGGAATAGGTGTTCTAAACAGATACCCAAAAAAAAAGAGCACACCAACCAGGGCTCCCCTCAGGTAACACATAGGGTGTCATTGGAACCAGAAGGACATGAAAGAAATCGGCAGTAAAGCCTAAAACTGCAGCTGCTCATCTCAGGCTGGTTTCAAAATAACCACCCAGTTCATCCTGCCCACTTGCCTCCCCACAGGAGCCCACCCCAGATCGGTGCCTCTCTGATGGAGGCTGAAGGTCAGGACCAACCTGTCTGGGATCAGGGTTTTGCCCAGGGGAGGGGCCTGACTTTGGTCAGTGTAGGGCTCCCTGGGACAGCCAGGTAGGACCACAGTAAGCTCAGGCAGACCCAGGATGTGCCATTGGTGGACAGGGGCTGTATGAGGAGGTGGTGTCCTAGCGGTATGGGGAGGAGCAGAGCTCGGGGACACATTTGCCGGAGAATGGCCACAGAGTGTGTGATGTCGAACAGTGGTCAGGCTTCTGCAGCCTCTTTTTCCCTCTCAAGTACCACTTCCACTTTTCCTTCTACACCTGTTCTCCCTTCTTTGACTACAGCAGGTCTGGACAAGGACATGCCACAGCACACTTCTACCTTCTCCCTCCTTGGTCATTCATCCAGAGCTCATGGAACTTTCTGTAAGGTCATCAACACTAAGGCAAGGAAACAGATAGAGCACCAGCTCCAAGAGCACCAGCTCCAAGAAGTGCCTTACAGGCAACAGTATGCTCTGCCAGAGCTATGCCAAGGGGAGTTCCCCACTACGTGCACAAAACTCCTTAAAATAGTTTTCAATTCATAGACATGTTGCCTGTTTTTTCTGGTTTGGATGGCCTTTCTTGGGAATGCTTTTGAGGCTTTATCTCATTGTCTTCATACACCACATGCTTCAGAAGACAGCATTTTGTTCTGCTTTTCTACATTCACAGATGGTGTTGCCTCTGTGTATCTAAATACACATAAAAGTATATATACATATATATGAGCAATTCCTGATCCAAAGGAAACAGGCAATCAGAGGGTACTCTGAGATTGGAGCAGCTTGGTCAAGTGGAAGCTGTCCCTGTCCACGGCAGGGGATTGGGAACTGGGTGATTTTAAGGTTCCTTCTAACCCAAATTATTCTATGACAGGTTCAAGTTATGGCATCCAGCCATTGCCAGAGCAGTACAAACACACCTGGAGGAAAATGGTGCCCGCCAGAGGAAGATGGGGCAGAGCATCTGTCACATCCTGTCTCTTGTCACAGTTGTCCTCCTGTGACTAGACAAGCTTATAATGAAGATTTCCTCTTTTTAAAACAGTGTCTGGTATAGGACAAGCTTGTAATGCCATTAGCACCCTAAAAGAAATAAGGAAAAAAAGAAACATCTGTGAGGGAAAATTCCTACATGAAGTAACAGATGTGATTCCAAAAGGCTTCTCTGAAAAGCATTTTAAGTTTTAATTATTTAGAGTTTCTCACTGTGTAGATGCAAAACTCTCACAGATTTCTGAACCATAAATAGCAGATGGAGATTGCATTTGAAGACATTTAATGCCAGTGGAAGAGTGGACCCATTTCTATAGAATTAAGCCATATAAAATGTCATTTGTTGGAGGTATATTCAAAAGAGATTTAATTTAAATACTGTACAAAAAGCATGGCAAAATGCTGGATTCGTACAAAGAACAAATTCCAATTCATTGCCACAAATGCAATGATGAAATTCCCAGTTCTTACTGTACTGAAAATGGAATGGGACAAAGCATTGATGATTACAGGGGAAAAGAAACCACTTTCTGACAAGGATATGGAATACATAACTGAAAAGGTGCTTTTATCATGTTTTCAGCTGTAATTTCATACTCATTGATTAACAGATTTACTCTGTGCTTCATATGATATCATGTATTATTCAAGCAACTTCTTAAAATTTAACAAAAGCACAAGGAACAGGAGGAGAATATCATAACACACGGGATTTTAAATGTCGTTAAACCAAAGGTATGCTTTAAAGAAAATATCTACTAAGCGTACCAACATAAACAACCTGGTTTCCACACAGCATGAAGCCTGGTTTTGTCTGCCTTGTTTACCAGTTTTTTCGTGCCAGGAGCCCTTTGTATAAAGCTGCAAGTAAACGAATCATTACAGAAAGGAAAACACAATTCTTACTCATTAGGCTCACAATTCTTATTCATTAGTGTATTCGTTCACCTTGATTAAGCAGTAAAAAGGAAGAGGGTTGGGGATTTCAAGAGAGGTACACAGGCTTTTGAAGTGCAGCAATTCTCAGCAGTTCTAAAAAAGGCTGCAGGGAGTTAAGAAGGAATGAGTGATGTCTGTGTGCAGCCCCACACTTTAGTCAATCCAGGTTACACGCGTTCTCAGCAGGCGAAATTCTATATTCTGAAAAGATATAGAGCATGGTAATGTCGGCGGGTACAGGACCCAAAGCACTGAATGCAGGTAACTTATAATAGCTTCCAGTCTCCTTGCCTGGAAATATGCTGTATAATTAAGAGCTTTCCACTTGAGTGAAAACTCCTATTGTTCCATTCTTTTACTGACCTTTACTTCGCCCTAAATAATCTTGTTTACCTGGTTACATTTTTCCTTATGGTTACTTCAAGTTTTCTATTGACATGGTTTTGTTACGACAAACAGAAAAACAAAACAAACCACAACCACAACAGAATGTGAGCATTACTCAATCACAAGATGGTTTTCGTCTGGAGAACGTGATCACACCTGGCAATAGTGGTAAGCAAGAGACAGCAGACTTCATGATATACTGAGATTACAGAGAGTTCCTGAGGTTTACAGACCCCAGGGCAATTAAATTCTCCTTGAGCTCCTGATCCCTAGGGAGCCTTTCACATCTATCACAATTTGGTATCACAATTATTGTGACTATGCCTATCACAATAAGAGAATCTCACAAGACCTTAGTGCGTCATTAGAAATAAGTACCCCAAAGTGTGAAAACTTAACCAGAAAGGCCTTTTCTCTGCCTCAAGAGCCTGAGAATTTACTATTACAGAATTTAATAAACACATGTGGGGATGCTGTCTTTTTAGAGCCAAACTTTATCCTACATCAAGAGGCTGAAGGAGGCTGTCCGTATGGCTACTGAAATTACAAAACAGAAGTCTTTCTCTGTCTGTGGGAGAGGCAGCATGATAAGCAAACACACCTACATTTGGAGTGTTTTCTCACATAAACTTTTTTAACAGTTTGCATTGTGCTGACTGGATGTGTAGATGATATGTGGATTAGGCAGCAGACAGATTATCTGTCTAAATGCCATCACGAAACAGCTGCCCTCTTCTTTTCTATCCTGTTAATGCTAATCTTCCAGATCTCAAGCAGGCACTGGTATTATTCCTAGAAAGACAATAATCAGAGCAGTGGACCCAACAAAACACCATGCAAAATGACATGTCACATTAGAGCAGCACTTTGTTTTCATCTGAGTATTCAAAGTGTTGGAGGCAGCACATTTAGAACAAAACTCCTGGACTGAAACCTTGAGAGCTTCACAAATCACATTTCCTTTGCAAGCCAACACAGCATTTTTTTTTTTCCTGATTGCCAAGCTGCTGGTTTTAATGTAGAGTGGACCCTGTCGATAGTCTGGGATTAATGTTGTGGAGATGCTGTAAGTACCTAATAGGAAATAGCATTCCTTCTGAAAAAAATCATCTTTATTACTTGTACTTGCACTTTTTGGTTCTAATCAGAAATCCCTGGCCCAGGATTGTTTCTAAGGACTTGGGGAGATGTTATGCATTTACCTATGGCTTATTCATTATTATAATTACAGTCGCTGTCTGGAACTGAATCATGTGCATCAGGGGTTTTTTCTCTCTCTTCTCTACAGCCAAATTTGCTGAACTTCTTGGATTTTGTGTGAAACTTTCTAATGCTGTTTATTGTTGGTACCCAGCTGTGAGCCACCGCATCTCTGGAGTGTGTCTGTATATGTTTTCTGTTTGTACCTTACCATGTCTGCTCTCCCGACTTCCTGGAGACCATGGGGAGACCGGTGAAGTTCCTTCTGTGGCTTACCAGGCATAAGGACAGGAAGGTGTTATGAGTAGAGAGCTATGTGACATGGAATTGTCTGATGTTAAAATCTTTGACATCTGGACACTTTTTACTAAAAACACATCATCATTTCTAGCAGTGGCCAAAAAAAGTTCAAACCATTCTAGTAAGAAGACATTTATAAGACTGTTGACTAAGTATCATTAAAAGATGATTTTGTTTTCTTTTTACAACAAGTGTGAAATTCAAGCTACCTGAAATCTAAAATAATGTGGGTTTATGTGAAGTTCTCACCTTAGTCAATCAGATCCCTGGTGTGAGCTCCAGTTTTCTTTTTGTTGGCACAACTGAATAACAGGGTGAACATTTTGCAGGCAGACAGATATCCCAGATAACTACCTGGCTGCGTTGTGAGCAATGGCTATAAAAAGACACTTCTACTTTTCAAAGACAGGTACAGAGAGCCACATGGCCAAATGCATGCATGTACAGTTCCTATAAACTGGTGGTGTGAAATGAGGATGCAGGAGTTTCCTGCTTGTACAGATCCAGCTGGTTACAGCTGTCATCCGAGCTTAAGGCTTTCTATATTTTATCTTCCAGGTATAATTTTACTGGTTCACATCTGTAAAAGGCTGCTGACCCCTATAAAGCAGTTAATAATCTATTTAAAAATACACTTGCAATATAAGAAGACGCCAGATGAAATTTTCCTTGCATTATTTGAAATATGGTTTTTAACATCTCTAATTTCTATATTTAGACCATTTAAGCACCAGGCATGCTTTGACCTGGTAGCATTACATGAGCTCGTTCTTGGAAAATGTCTTTGGTCCGCTCTGCTAGAGGGTCAGCAGGGTGTCCAGTACCACTCTCCTTTTCCTGCAGCAAGAACCAGTGCATGGAACTGCACTGTTTTTTTCTAAAAAGCAATCAACTCTCATCCCCATTTACCTGGTGTCGCAGGTTTGGGCTGATTAAATACCCAATATCAACAAACTATTTACTTACATGCCTCTNTTAGACCATTTAAGCACCAGGCATGCTTTGACCTGGTAGCATTACATGAGCTCGTTCTTGGAAAATGTCTTTGGTCCGCTCTGCTAGAGGGTCAGCAGGGTGTCCAGTACCACTCTCCTTTTCCTGCAGCAAGAACCAGTGCATGGAACTGCACTGTTTTTTTCTAAAAAGCAATCAACTCTCATCCCCATTTACCTGGAAGAAGCAGGTTTTGGAATGGGTACATTAAAACAGCGGCATGACTTGCCTGTGATGTTTCCAGGCTTGGGTGCAGTACCCAGGCAGTGGGACCATCATGGCCAGCCCTGTCACATGCCAGGGAGATGTCATGGGCTGGTGCCACAGGTGTGCAATGGTGGGAGAGTCTGGCACTTCTTCCTTGTGCTGGATAATATCTGCTCTCACCTGAGTTCACGTTTGACCGTGACACACTGCGTGGGCACCAAAAGCAGTATGCAGGGAGTCATCACCTCCATTTTCTCTGCAGAGAGACGCTTGTGTGCAAACCAGGCTTCATTCTGCAAACTTTTTAGCAGCAGGGACGGGTGAAGGTATTGTAGAGTAGGATACCTTTCACCTGCATCATGAGTGAATTGAAAGACCACTGTGTGGTGACCAAGTTCAACAGCAATGATGACCCCATGGGATGTAGCATTAAAGTTTGTTTCCTGTGGACCTGTAACATACCCCAGTGCAAAATTAATATGTTCCTGCTTTGGACAGGTGCTGAGCTGATCCCACTGACAGCCATCTGGAGCGCCTTGAATAATTTTTATGGGAATTTAACTTTTTACTCTTCCTGACAGGAACTGGGAAAAGTCAGTCAAGAAAATTACTTCAGAGTATTCTGGTGTCTGCTAAGACATTTTCTCATTGTACTGGCAATTTCTTCTGCCCTGGAGAAGAAATGGATGACAGTTCTCAGGGTTATACCATGCTCCATGTACTGCAGCTGAACTGCCAACCGAGTCCCCAGGACAGGGCTGTAATTGGCTCAGTGCATATCAGGTTCCCTCTGACTCCCCTTTGTGAACACAAAGGCTGGGATGCAGCCAAGGCAAGAAAGTGTACAGCAAAACACAGCTGACATGAATGGTATAATAAACAAAAGCAGATGTGCCTCTTCACATGGTTATGTGAGGGAGGTGGGGACAAAGTATGTTTTGATGACAACAAAAGAAAAAACTGATATCTGAACACAGGAGGCTTTGCAGACAAGGAAAGGTGCTGCCAGTGATCATCAGTGAAGTAGCATTTGCAGATCACAAGATACCAACAGTGAGGAAACGGCTGTTGTGGGTATCAAACCCACACAACAGCCCAAATAAATGACAAAAGCATGATGTCCATGTTCAAGGCTTCCAGTGAAATACTGTTGGCACTTGGGCTGACAAACCCGGAGCCCTTCACAAATCTATTGGATGGATCCAAGTTCTCTACTACCCTGTCACATACCGTGTATTTGTAGATGCAGCAGGTTTTTTGACCCAGACCACAGGGAAGAAATGTGAGAAATGAAACATGATTTAGATTTGAATGACTCTGAAGTGCAGATGATGGCACTCTTGAAATTCAAGATGCCTTAGATATCTAGGTATGCCTGGCTTATGGGTTGCTCTAAAGCTGCTGTTGCTGTAATGTCAAGACCACTGTGGAAGTACTGGCCTCTTCTCTATTTATTGACACACACACACAGACACTGCATGTCTTAGTGGTAATAATAATGGAATGATAATGGCTATTTTTGATCCAGTTTGATAAGGTTGCACTGACCTAGGAGTTTTACCCACCAGTTTCACATATCATCCTCACCCACTAAGAAATCAAAACCCTTCCTCTCTAAAGACCTCGGGTGAGAAAACTTGATAAGTAAGGTGCAGTACTCACTTTCCAAGGCTATCTCTGTGTCAGAACTGAGGTTCCTAACTTAAGTTATATCTCATATCTTAATATCCTTTAGGTTAAGTCCCTCAGTGTTGCCTGAAGCAAGAGTGCATCAGATAAATCGAAGTATTCAGGAGGAAGAGAATTACATTAACAAAATAAAAGGTTTTGCAATTCCTGGACTTAAATGATGATAAGAATTTAATAAAATAATGTTTTTTAGACAGCATGTTTATATCTCTTAGAATTAACAGAGGAAGACAATATATTCATGTTTTATATCAAGCTATGCATGTCTCAGGACTACACTTTTCCCTTCCACAGGGAATTAGGTGAAGCCTGTGGGGGCTGGCCTTTGATTGCAAGAGTTTTGTCATATGTCTTCTTTCATTTGCACATCACGGTCAAATACTTGGTCACAACAGAGATGCCTAAGCACTACCACTAGGTGAGAGAATAAATGTTCTCTTTTCTGCATTCTTAAATATATTTGGTTTTGGCCGATGTGCAGAATTTTGCACCCATATTTTGGTGTTAACCATGCGTGAAACTGCAAACTTGTGTTTACTGAGGTTATAGTGGATCATCAGGGATGCAAGGAAGAATCTGTAAGTCAATCACTGTAATATTAGTAGCAAAAGTGTTCATTCACATCATGAGGAGCCCTAGATCATGGTCCTTATTCATGACAGATGTTTCCACTTGAGTCGTAACTAAGGCAAGAGATAGTCTTTTTTTCCGTGCTACCTATCTAGAATTAAATAGTATTTTAGTATTGTAACAGGGAGACAAGATGCAAACGAAGAGTTATACACAAAAGATGTCTATTTATATACGTCCAGAATTCAGTGTCCATTTCTACTCAGGTTCTTTAAGGAGCAGAAAAAATGGTTTTGCAAATTATTTTCCAGTGTTATTCTGGAAAGCTCACGGTTTTTTCATGAAAGGCCATTTTATTTCTTTCTCTGGTTATTCCTTACATTCCTTTAATGTCAAATGGCGGTTTTCTTTACTAATGGCCCTGTAGTCCAGAAGACCAGGAACAGCAGTAAGCTTATTAAATATTAAAAAGGGCCTCTGAGGTAAAATAGCAAGAGATGCTTGACTATGCTATCAATGATTTTGGAGTTTGGTTTTTTTTGTTATTTTCCCTTATGCTAATTTATTTTCAGAGCACCTGCAATATTCAAACCAGAGGACATGGAGAATAGGTTTTCAGGCCAGGGGGTATGTATTTCGTAAGAAAACACTAGAAACCGAATGAAGAAATGAAAGAAAAACAAGAACAAAAGAAGAAGAATTATGGTTTAAGCTTCCCTTTTTTTGGGTAGTTGCTGTTGTTGCAACTAAACAAGCAACACAGTTGATCACTAATGAGAATTCAGTTATTGTGTAGTTGCTTAACTCACGAGGCTGAAATACTCAACACAGTCATTGAACTAAAATACAATTAGAACAAGATGCAACAGCCTGCACATTCATATGCTTTAAGGAAAAAATAAGTTTGCATCTACAGTGTTGAGATTCATGATGGAAATGTTTATGCTTCAGTTTTACCCCTGGAAAAATGAAGCCCCATGTATCCTAATACTGAAGTCTGAACGGCAGTCGATAAACTCACAGAATTTATTCATAACAGATAATGTTTGTGGCACCAACTTAATTCCAAAACTTACTTTAAAAAAAGAATCAGCTCACTAACTGGTAATATATATATATTATGTATATATATGTATTACAGTGCAGAAACTTATTATTTATGAGTCTAAACACAAAAGATTGCACCTGGTGACAAAAATTTTGTTTAGCTAGTAAAAGGGCAAATTGCTGTTGAATCACTGACGCAAAAGCAACCAGGGAAGCACAAATTATTTGTTTAACATAATTGTAACTTACCTGTAAACTGCAGTATTTTTTATAATATAGTCCAAATTAAATGGCTGATGTTGGTGCTCAACAAGTTGTTGGTGACAACTCACTAAAAAACCCATCTTGAAGTTTACAATACAGCAAGAAGATGACAAGGTGTTTGCATGCATAAAGGTGAAATATGCCAAGATTTATTAAAAATTTAGATATAATGGATGCATATATCCTATTCTTTATGCTTCTAGATGAAAAAGATTTATCTGATCATGGCAAGGTTTACTGTTTCTTTTGGTGAAAGTATAAATCTTTGCACTTCCTCATTAATATAGTCACACTTTTTTCTCTTTCTACTTACAATGTAGGTAATGTTTCCCAGAAGCTATAATGTAATATTTAATTATTTTCATTGATTCAGAAATTGCAAAATGTCTAAATTACAACCCACTATTCCATACCTAATTAAAAAAAAATTAATTTAATAGTCATTTTGTACATACCTTGTATACCAAGAATTAATTTCGTCATTCCTTGGTGATGATGAAAATCACTCCCCTGCCATGGGCAGGGACACCTCCCACTAGACCAGGTTGCTCAGAGCCCCACCCAACCTGGCCTTGGACACTTCCAGGGATGGGGCAGCCACAACTTCTCTGGGCAACCTGTTCCAGTGCCTCACCACCCTCACAGTAAAGAATTTCTTGGCAATATCTAACCTAAACCTACTCCCTTTCCGTTGGAAGCCATTACCTTGTCCTGTCTGTACATGGCCCTATAAGTCCCTTTCCTGCTCTCTTGTAAGCAAGCCCTCTTTAGGGAATATGGGCTATTGCTGTTAGGGCTCCCTTGGGCCTTCTCTTCTCCAGAATGAACAATCCCAGTTTAAAGATGTTTAGATATTTAGACTATATCTGGTCATAGTCCATAAAGCTGCTTGATTTTGTTATCATGGGAAGAGAAAACAAGGGAAAGTAGATCAGTGCACAGTATCATGTATTCATTCCCATTCTCTGCATTTTGCTTCATATAATTTTTTCTCCTTTCAGTGACTTCTCTTTAAGCTTGATGAACTATTTTACTCTGAAAAAAAAAAGAAATAAACATGGTGAACCAGACTTTATGCAGATAAGATAATAAAATAACCTCAATTCTACCTTTGAGTGACATCATGAAAAGAAAAAAACCAGGAAAAATAAGTCTGCTAAGTCAAATTAATACAAACTGGGGCAAAACCCCAAGCAGATTGACTTTCATGTATATTTTTTCATATTACACTGACACACATTAAGATTGTCTGGATGCTTTCACTGTACATTTCCATACCTTTCATTTCTTCTACATTTAACCTTACAGAATTTGTGCAATTTGTTTAGGGGACAGCTGTAGCATTAACATTTTTTCTCATCTTAAATTGTATTTTTAAATGATGATTTCAAATTTCTTCCATTATTTTTACTGTATGTAAAATATGTGTTTGTGAGCATGTGTTTGTTTCTGGAAGTCTAGAGAGTGAAGAATTTATTTTCAAATGCTTTGTGAATAACTGTGCTAGTCTAGCTACTGCTCGATTTAGAAATCTCAGTGCATTTGAAATATTTAAGCATGTTCAAAAGAAATCTAAGTATCCCATTATAAAACATTTCAAGATCGCAGTTTTGTAACTGAGAACAGAATACTATGATAATCTGAACAAAAGAAATGCTGAGACAAAATGTGTGTAACATACTAACTGAGTACACAATGAGAATTTCCAGAAGGTGTCAGCTTCACGAGAGGCAATACAGGATAAATCTGTGACCTTTTCATTTATCTGTTCCTTTTCCCTTTCAAAAAACTTACTGATCTTTGGAGAATAATTAATCTTAGCGTATCAGAGTATGGGGAACTTTACTTTTTCCTCTAAGAAGGAAAAAAATCAAATTTACTAAATGGAGTTACAGGCACAGAAACAATTCCTTCCCCAGAAAAAAAAAAGGATGAAAGAAAAGGGTCAGAATGTCAACTGATGCAATTTCAGGTGATTCCAATGAAATGGCTGATAGAGACATCAGTTTTAAGGAGAAAAAACCTATTAGACCATCCTAGTCTGGCTTCCTGCATAACGCAGGCCAGAAAATTCCATATAGCAACTCTCGCTGAGCTGATAGATCTCTTGATGCACTTGATTTAGCTCTCTCTACTTTTTGAAAGATTAGTAGATATTCTCCCTAGGAGGTAGACCGTTATGAGATGGCTGCAGTATTTGATGCAGTATTTGATTTGCAAAAAACATTTACAGTTTTGGTCTGTGGTGAGTGAGTGTCAACAGCCCGGGCTGACCTCTCAAGAATTGGTTCAATGCCAAAGTGAGAAGGACAGTGTTTCAAAGAAAATGAAAACCTTTCTGGAATCCCAAGTTGACAGCGACAAATGTCTAGATGACAAGGTCAAACGGCAGGTGTCTTTGTTATGGAAAATAAAGAAAGGTCACACATAGTACGAGTTTCTGATTTTTAAGAGAATTTTAACTGGCACAATAAGACATCACATAACCTCACAATAAGACATCAGGAAAAAAGGAATAAAGAAAAAGCCTAGTCATGTATAGAAAGAGAAGGTTCACTGTAGAAGTGACTTGAGCACTAGACACGGGCACAAAAGCAGAATGAAGAGATATAGAATTTATTTTTTGAGACATCAGATGGCCCTCCATGAAAGAATTTGTTTTCTCTGAGTTTGGATTTTCTAAGCTTGAGATCAGTCTCTTTCATTTTCTCTGCACGCTAGAATTCAGAATAAGGAGGAAGTGCCATTGGCTTCAGATAAATGTGTGCTTGGTGTATAAATAGACGTAATAAATGTGGTTGGCTAAAAAATGGATTATTTGTGTTGGTGGAAATCAAAAGCCATTGATTCACTTCAGCAAAGTGATAGTCAGAGGAAGGAGAGGTTAGTTTGCAAATGAGAAACCTGATTATTCAAATTGTTTTAGTCTTGGTCCCTTGGTGAAATTATTCTAAACCAACTGAAGGATTTATAGCAATTTAAGAAAAGTAGACTTAGGTTTTTTCATTATAATAACCTGGAAATAATGCTACAATGGCCTTGAAGGGCAGTTTGGACAGAAGAAGCCAATGGCAAGAATGGATGACCTAGATTTTAGCAGGAGTTGGGCATCTCTGGATATTCCATTTGGGACCAAAGCCTGTGAGGCAGCTGCTACAAGCAGAGTTGCCAAACATCCTGACAAACAAAGGGACAATTCTGACTTTTTTGTAAAATGCGCCAGCATCCCAGTAAAAGGGTGTAGGTTCCCATTTCTGCTGTATGTCAACCATCACACAGCTAAAGATTTTACCACAGCACACGGAAACCACCCCGTTGTGCCACTGAGGGAAGACACTGAGGGAAGCTGTCCAACAGCTGGCTGTGCCACAGGGAGACTGTGACACTGTGTCACTGTGGTCTCCAGCGTATTTGAAATCGAATCCACATTTCCCAGCACCTAGAAGAATGCCCTGACCATGAAGTTATTGGGCTGGGGCAATGATATTGCTACCCAGCAGAGATAGTGCTCTGGCAGACACTTCTGCCTAATGCACACCTCTCAGAAATGATGAATTCTGAGTTGTGTTCACAGAGTGAATGCAGAGAGATTTCTATTCTGTCTGATTTATTTTATGTTTGAAGTTATTTTCCAATTCCTATGAATAATTCTTGGCTAGGAGTTCCTTCATAAGCTACTTATTGCAAGGCCTGAAATAGCAGTGAGACAGATTCTCCCCTGTTGAAGTCAGCTTTGGTCCAAGGTCCACAGGTAACATGGAACTGTGCTGATTTAGGTTAGCTCAGAATTTACCCTGACACATTTTGATAGGCCATGACAAGTCAGATATCTAATTGTAATGCCGCATTGAACAAGCAGACCCTTTGGAATGAGACCTTGGATGTAAAGCATTATCTGGGTGTTCATTTGTCTGCAATATCCAGGCACATTTATTTAGGCATGAGGGTAAGCAAGCCTAAAAGGGATGCACAGATATGGATGTGATTTCATTTAAAATACTGGTGTATCTTATCACTGAATTTTCTGCTTTCAAATTAAATCAGACTGTATTAACAAGGGTTTGGGAAACAGGTAAAATTCCTGTGTGCAATATTATTTAAAACACAGGGCAGAGGAAGGAACTGTTAGATAATTGGATTTTCCTCTATTTCAGTAATGCTGAGAAATAAGTCATTTCTATAACGAAGGGCGTCAAGAGCTCACTAGCCATCATCCTGGGAAGGAAGGAGCTTTAAGAAACAGCAGTGAGTGTCCTTGGGGCAGCCACAGTCTGCTGCCATGTGTCACAATCTTCTGCCTCACTTTGCATGCAGTGGGGATGCGCTACTGTGTGACAACAGTTAATTATATCCCCACTGCAAAGGACCACTACGTCACTGTAATTACATGGCTGCTTTATATGCTCTCCTTATAGCTGTGTTTATATTGTAATGCTGCTTGAAAGAGGGTGACAGGAAAAGCTGGAGTGTGGTGGTCAGATCTCCCCTACTTGCACCTGTGCCAAGGGTGTGATAGTGGAAAAGGTTTTATCTGCTCCAGTAAATGCAGCAAGCCCATGTACTCTGCTTGGCTGGCTTAGGTCAGGTATCACAGTGAAATGGAGAAGGTTTCATCCCAGATTCTCATGGTCTTTGGAAAAATCCCATTCTGACATGGCGAAACTGGCCTGGGAGCCGCTGTCCCTGGTTTCAGATCAGTCAGCAGGGCTGTTTTTCAGGCTTCCTGCTGCTTCCACACACAGAGCAGTCCCTGGGGCACAGGCTGATGGGGGCTGCTGCCATGTCACTGGGCTGCCAGCATTGCCAGTGGAGAAAGTCAGTGCAGCTGAGGCACGATGGAGCGGTCTGACCTTTGCTTTAATCTCTCTTAGGCACAGCTGTCCTTACATAGCCCAGAGGATGGAAGAGTTAAAAGCACAGACGCTTCATATGGTCCTGTAAACAGAGAGAGGGTAGTACACAACAATGAACAACATGGCATAAACCCTTTTTCATTCTGGCAAAGCCTGGCACTGGATTTGTGGGTACAAGTCTCTCCTCCTCCCACTCCCTTGCTTTCTGGCACTACAGCTGTCTGAGCCTTGGGTTGCTTTTTCATCAGGTCTGAGTCCCGTGGCTGTTCTCCATTGGTGCCACTTGTACCAGCAGTTGTGGTGTAGTTGCTTCTGGGTGCTGGTCCTGTTTTTTTCATGACTAATTTCCTAATGGACATAACCATGTTTGTACTCATTTTTTACTATTTCAGGGGTTTTTTCAGCAATAGTGCCTGGGGACAGATGTTGGGATGGATAAACACGTAAAAAACTCCTTTGTTGACAACTGCTACTTAAAAAGAATTTCAACACGAGTAGAATGCACATCGTTAACCTGTTGTTTTGTGAAAGGCAATCTGTCAGGTCCTTACCTGGACATCTGATGGCAGGAGGCAGAGGGTTGACATTTCATGCTGTCATCCCACAGATCTAAGGTGTGTGAGTGTTTTAACAGAATTTTCTTTAATGACTTTAAGAGTGCTTCCTCTTTCCTTGTCATGTCCATCAGAGCTGAGGGCCCACTTACAATATTCTAGAAGTACTTCTGCATTCTGGATTGTTAGGTCTCAGCTTTCCTAAGCAGGTACAGAACAGAAACCAAATAATCCCTTTTTTTTTTTTTCATTTAGCATTATCTTTTTTCTTCATTAACACATAGGGTCTATAACTCTGAATTTGAACTTCCCTTGCATTCATGTGGTTGCATCCTTTTTACTGGACTACTGTACTACAAGTTGGTCAGCCTAATACAGTGAAAGCCAGTCCCCACAACTGATAAAGATTACAGAACTTCTCTGGGAAAGTGTTAACAAATGGCCTCATTGCATCTAAAAGAATATATCTCATATATATTCCTTGTTCTCATAAAAAGAGGCATTCTGTATTGCCTACCAAGTCTAGGGACAAACTAAATTCATCTAAAAAGAACCTTCACATTTATTCTTAGTTCACTGATTTAAGAACATGACACTACATATTGGAAATCTGTCTTGTCTTCTTTAAAAAAAGAAATTCTCCCGGCACTACTCTGAAACATACTGTATAGAAAACTATTTTCTCACTTGATAATGAATCTTATCACTTAAAAATCAGGTGTTGAGTTTTAGACTTAAGTGCCTGCCTTCAGACAGCTAAATAAAATTTCTTGGTTTTCAGGGATGCTCACCAACAATAAATACACCCACTGATTTAATGAAGCATCATGGTACTTAACAACTCTGAAGAATTCAGGTCTACCTTAATTTGGGCATACAATGTAGCTCTAGGCGTCCACAGAATAAAAAATTTATGTTAGCTTTAAAAACTCTGTAAAAAAAAGTCCGAGTAACAGTTCTGGCCAATCCCCCTGATCCACATTTCCAGTGAGCATTTAACAGGGTCTGAAAGTTAACCACTATTAGGAAGAAGGAGACCTAGGGGAGCAGTACTGCACTGGCGAAGTGATAAACTGCTGGCAGTATAATCAGACTGTAACAGCACAAAATTGAGAATGTGGAAATACAGGTTCTAAGCTTGACTTGATGTGTGGCTTCGGCAAAGTAATTTCAGTCCCGCCTTTCAGTTTACTAGCTAATAAACAGAGAACAGTAAGTTATTCTGAGGATGCTGTGATATCTAATTAATTTTAGTCAAGCCAGCATTTTGAGAACTGACCATACTAAGCAAAATTTTCTACTATTTTCTACTATTACTAGCAGAAGTAAAAGAGAAATCAATTACTTGTGAGGGTCTCTTGGGAGACACAGATGGGGCACCTGTATTATTTTGCAGGCATCTGGTACACGAGTCTTTACGCTCCAAGCTTTCAAACATATTCAGGCTCTTGCTATATCCAGTTTCAACTGGAATTCACCAACTTGACACCTTTGTGATCCAGATATCCACTTGAAAATCATAGAGCCACAGAATATACTGAGCTGGAGGGGACCCATCAGGACCGTCGAGTCCAACTAATGGCCCTGCACAAGACACACCAAGACTCACACCACATGTCAGAGAGCATTGTCCAAATGCTTCTTGCACTCTGTCAGGCTTGGTGCTGGGACCACCTCCCTGGGGAGCTCTTTCCACAACGCTGCTCTCATTCCCTGGTTTATACACACTCCCAGGGTTGCCCTGTCCCAAGTGAAGAATCTGGCACTTGCCCCAGTTAAAATACATACAGTTTATGCTTGCTCACCTCTAATTTTTTCAAGGTCTCTCTGCAGGTCCTCTCTGCCTTCAAGGGAATCAGCAGCTCCACCCAATTTAGTATCATCAGCAAACTTAGTATTTCTTCGAGGCTTGCATCCAAGTTGTTTATGAAGATGTTTAAGAGCGCTGAGCCGAGGACGCAGCCCTGTGAAACCCCACTAGTGACAGGTCCCCAGTCTGATGTCACCCCTTTCACTACAACCCTTTGTGCCCCACCCATGAGCCAGTTGCTCACCCGTCTCAGGATGTGTTTATCCAGCTGTGCGCTGGACATTGTGTCCAGAGGATCTTGTGAGAGACAGTATGAAAAGCATTACAGAAATCCAAAAGGGATAGATCAGCTGGCTTCCCTTGATCAGCTGGGTGGGTTACCTTGTCATAAAAGGAAATTAGGTTCGACAAGTGGGACTTTGCCCTCATGAAGCCATGCTGGCTGAGACCAATGACTGCATTTGTCCTTCAGGTGTTTTTCAATATCTCCCAGAGTAATCATGTTTTCCATAATTTTGCCAGTCACTGAAGTGAGACTGACAAGCCTATAGTTCCTGGGGTTAACCTTTTTGCCCTTCTTGAAAATAGAGACAACATTCACCAGTTTCCAGTCAGCTTGAACCTCTCAGGATTCTCAAGATCATTCAAAAGTCCTTGAGAGAGGCTTTGCGATGATATCAGCCCACTCTCTGAGGATTCTTGGATGAATCCCATCAGTCCCCACAGATTTTTCAGGATCTAGCTGCAGCAACAGGTCCCACACAAGTTCAGGATTGACTGGGAGTTGATCAATCTCGCAGTCACAGTCCTCAAGCTCAGGACACTGAGACTCCCTTGGTCCATCATCCATGTTGGAGACAGAGGCAAAGAATGCATTAAACGCCTCTGCCTTGTCCTTGTCCCTGTTTGTGAGGTGACCATCCTCATCCTCTAACAGGCCAATGTTATTTCTGCACTGCCTTTTGCCAGTAATGTATTTGAAAAAATTCCCTCACATTTCTGGCAGCTTCATCTCCAGTTGAGCTTTGGCCACATGATTTTTCTCCCTCCAGTGGCAAGCAGCATCTCTGTACTCTTCCCATGTCACCTAACCTTGCTTCCACTGGGCATACAACCTTCCTTTTTTTGCTTTATTCCAAAGGCAAAAGCCAAGCCAGTCTTCTGCCTCTCCTGCTTGATTTCTGACGTTTGGGAATTACTGCTCTGGACTCATGTCCAGAGTTGAGGTTTTGCTGGCACTTTTCCTCCTGTCAACAGAGATTTTAAAATTCCTCCAAACTTTCCTCATAGCATTGCTGTGACACATTAAAACCTGAAGGGTTCTCTAACACAAGAAACTATGCCTCTACACTCATCTTTATATCTGTTTTTAAATATTCAAAATATTTGGGGTTAGGTTTTTGCAAACTTTTTTAGCCTCTGTGTAACTAACAGCAACACAAGCCTGTTACCTGTAACATGCAAAACTATTGGACAGTTACCATTGTGATTGTAAATTAAATGTTAGAATTAGATACCCGGGCATTAGAATCAGTGCTGAGAAAAAGGAGGCATTCTCACTTACTATTCTTTCAGCATCTGTGTTTGAAGGTTTGCATTTTGGAGACTATCAGGACATCACAAAGGTCATCAGCTTCATTATAGTTAAAGCTGAGGTTCTGTAAGATGAGCAAGAAATCTGCTCAAACTGTGAATTTTCTTAATCTGTAGAATACAGATTTTAGACGTTTCTTGTCTGAGACATGGTCTTCACAGTTTTTTATAAAAATGTTCTGTATTCATTGTCATATCCTCATTATTACCTGTTTTTTCCTAATCTGCCCATTAAATTATATATCCTGCTCAAGGTCTTTAGGCCTTGTGTTTCCAAAAGCACATAATGGTATTTTTGGTTTGTGACTCAATTTCATTGGAGTAATTTTTGTCCTAGGGATTCTTATAGTGATATAATACTCTTCAAGCAATTTATGAACTTGAAATGTGGGAAATAAATTCTATCAGTCTCATATGTGAGGCATAGGTTAGTAAAAGTGATCGCCATATTCTGTGGGGTGGAGGTGCTGAATATAGAAGTGCGTTATTTGGCTGACTCAAACCCGTGGTTGCTGCTACACTCATGACTTACCTCCAAGAGTTTCTGCTCCTCTTTAGAAAACTAAAGCCTGTTTTGAGCATGACATTTGAGAAGCACAAGACAGACAGAAGCTTGTCTTCTATGACAATGAAATCCTGGGGTGCTAAAATCAACAGCTGTAGAATGAGATGCAAATGATAGGTAGACCTGTCCTATTGAAGGTGCTATGAAGACTTTACAGTCCATCGAGCAAAAACAAGCAACTTAAGGACATGAAGCTGTTTGCCTAGTTTTTATGGGCTATAAAAGTCAGTGTCGTAGGAGCTCTGCTGTCAAACTGAGATTAATATCACCAGAGCTTTTCCTAAAGTGCAACACTTCTCCAGTTCATGGCAAAAATAAGAGTCATTGAATGAATCGGGCTGGGTGGATGTCCTGAGAGGCACTGGGCTCCAACCCATATTCAGAGAAGGTCTGATTTCAGATGTAGGTTGCTTCCTCAGTTTGGCATCAGCCATCTCCTTACAGGAGATGATTGCTGTCTGTCTGTCCAACCTTCCCCCTCATTAATGAAGACATTAAACAATCTCAGCCCCAGGACCAAGCCCTGAGTAGAAGCAATGGAGGACAAAGCAGAAGTTTGTCTTCCCCCGTTGGCTTTCTTCAGTAAAGGACTCACCAAAACACCTTCATAAAAAGCCTTTATCCAAGTGAGGGGTGCTAAATCTGTAGTGTGAGAATCCTCTTCTTCAAGCTGCACAAAACCAACCTAGAGGGTTAGAGCATTTATGGTGATTTATCGAACTAGAGCAAAAACTGAACCCTGAAAGTTTTTTCTATACTGTGGCTACAGTATAGAAAAAAGTATAATGAAAGTAATTTTAGGTGTACAGAATCTTAAATGTACAAGAGCCCTTCTATACATTTACAAGCTTAATCCAAATGTAAATGGCATAATTTTTTCTCATAAAATTAATTGTGATGAGCAGCTTCATTTTCCTAATACTAATTCTATTAGTATTAATATTTATGTAATACTTTGAGATCAATGGTTAGAACCAAAAATTATTATTGTGGTCTTAAAATCCAATTTTCAGAAAAGCCTATCTCTCTAAAATCAGAAGTATTAGATCTGTGAAATAAGCAGAAACAATTTTCATCTTGATTTCCTGAGTAGTTCCATTGAAATCAATCTCTGTAACTACATGCATGCTTAAGAAAAGAAACACCCTAGTGCTCTGCTGAAGAGAAGCTAAATTACCAATAAGCACAGTTCAGATGCTCAGCCTACTAATGCAGCACTAAATCCGGTGGAGTTCACTCCAGGGGAAGACAGTCTTTTCTGGTTATCACAAAAATTACACGTATTCCCTGGGAGATAAGTTCTGGTCCTGACCTGACTTAAAGCAAATATTCATTATTTTATATTAGGTCTTATAATAAATGAGCCTTCAGTGGAAAAGTATCTTCAGATAATATAACCCACGACTATGGATTTCCTCAGGCATTGTGCTCTAGTTCAGCTATAGAAGTAGCTATGCTAAAAAAACCTTTTTCTTTCGAATTTGTGTGTATGTGTACATGGGTTCACCCTCACATTTTAAGTCTTTTAAAAACATAATATTAAGGGAACCTTCTAAGTCCAACTTAGGCTTCAAACGTCTTCAATAACTTTTTTTTTAATAATAAGCTTTACAAAATAAGGTATTAATATCATTGACTTAAATTCAAAGCCCTAACAGTACTGTATTCAGATTAGGCACAGTGGAGACCTCCACTCTGGCCAGGGAAATGTACTACAACTTCTCCTGGAAATACCACGCTGTGATAACTCCTGCTGCAAGACTTTTGTGAAAACCTCCCTGCCCACTGCTCCATCAAATGTGAGGCATGAATCTACGTCTGGAGTACTGCCAAAGCCAGATAAGGAGAAAACCTGTCTTCACTGCAGTGTCGGAAGACTCCTTCAGCAATACCCACTTCTTCTACTTTTAGAGCATCTTGCCATCTAACCTCTTCCTACAGTCAATTGGGAGAAATAGGCATCTGCAAGGTGCAATTAGTCTGTTCTATGTACTTATCTTGGGATAAGATGGATCATGCACTGGAGGAACCCATTTCTCTGCATTGATTTTGAAAGCTACCCAGTGATTAGCTCTAACACAAACACCTACACCTCACACCCAACATTAATTGAAATTGATTTTACCCTGTCTGTGTCTCTGAGAAGTAGGCCATAGGAAAGTTCAAAAAAAATCAGAGCCAGTTCATGAAACCTGGACCTAGCAGAGCTCAGCTCTGTGTGGGGAATCAAAGGAATCAAGGTTACAGCCCAACATCCCTGAAAAGGTATTTCTGTAGAAATGTCTTAGCTTGGCATTTCCTCGGAGGTTGATTCTCAGCATCTCACAAGACATAGTACGAGTACATTGAGTAAAAGGATCTGTAACTTCTACAGTCCCCTGTTATAGCATCACCATCAAGCCCATATTTAGCTTACTATGGCTCAGCCTCAAAGGAGTCTGGCATCACTGATAGCAGCTGAGCAATGTTTGGGAAAATCTGGACTTGCACCATGTACATTCCAGCTGCCTGTCCTGAAAAGGAGCCTGTATTAAAACTGAATTTGACACTGTCAGACAATTTCCTGGTTGATGTGATCATACTGAATATGAAGAAAGATACTAGCAAATCAGCTAAAAGGGTCACAAAGACTAAATACAGGTAAAAAGGCAGTGAGGAATGCATCCAAGTTGTGTACCGTTTGCATTTTAATCAGAGTGGTTTTAGGGGAACCCCCCAAAATAAAAATCTAGGCAAGAAATATTCAGAAACACATTCATTTGGACAAAAAGCACTTTTCCTGTGTTTCAAGTTCTTTTTGTATGTGCTAATCTCTCAAAATTACTACACAGATCAAAATTTAAGATAAACTAAACTCCTACTCGTCCCAAAATATTTTTCTTGAGTTTAGTTCAAACATTTGGTTTCACCTTGACTACTCTTTGTTGATGTTGCTAATTATTACAATTAATTTGATTTTCGAAAGAAAGTATTTGCATTCTTCAAATTGGAACATCATACAGAAAAACAAATTAAGATTGAAATCATCTGGGAGAACTTTTCTAAAATGGTTCTGACCTTTCCCAACAAAACAGTTTTGAATTTAACAGAATGATTAGAAGAAGCTGTTTTACCAGAACATTCCTCCGATTCTGACAATTTCGATACATTTTGAGTTTAAAGAGGCAATTAGATTTCTTCTCACTTCTCCTGTCTTGGACAGGAATAGCTGCAACATCACAGAGGGGACAGGCCAGTACACCAGAGACCTAGGTGGAGAATATTTCTTTTGATATAGTTTCTACAATACACAAGAGGATGCTCGGCAGCTCACGTGGGGGATATGAAACATTCTGTGCACGTTGCTCTGGGTTGTGCACACATCCACGCTCCCAGACCCGGCCTTGACTCACGAACCTAATGATCTGTTCCCTGTAAAGACAGATGCCGGCTGCGCCTTAGCCACCAGCAACAGTTAAAGCATCTCTCTTTTCCTTGGTGCCTTGGGACTGCCCTCTAATGCAGACTGTCTGAAAGAGATAATTTCTCTCACGGTGCTCTTAAAAAAGCTGTGGCTTCTCTATCAGATGAAAAACCACTTACAGAAATAAAGGCTAAAAAATGAAGATTATTATGATACACCTTTTATGGAAGGTCTAGGAGAATGATTCGGTGAGGACTGTAAATTTAGAGGAATGATCTTTCAATTAACATAAAATATTTCAGCAGGCCAGCATCTCGGATTTTCCTTCTAAAGCTTCACAACTGCCTTAAAAATGTAAAAATCCAAAGCAATTGTATTATATTCCTGACAAGGAAAAGTAATGCAATTTAGTCTTTGATGTTTAATCTTGTGCTGCCTTTCCACCTGCTTGTGGGCACAATCCTGTGAGCCATCAGGAGCCTCCCAAGTTTCCTGCAGCACTTAACAGAGCTGGGCCAGCTCATCTCTCTCCTTCCTGAAGTCAGAGCATGGGGGTCCTTCTCTTCACCATTTTCGTGGTGCAGCTGCTAGACAGGCTCTCCAAAGACCCAAAGTCATGGCCTGTGGATACCTAGAACACCTATGACAATTGTCAGTCCCTCTGTTCCTGACCTTAAATGCTAGAGGCAGGGTTTAATTATTCAGTTACTTCAGATACAAACTCTTCAAGCCGCAGACCACACTGCACAGGGACACCTCTGCTGGTCTAAACCAGTCTCCTCTTGCTCTCCCTCTTTCAACAAATGCCATTCTTGCAAATAGCCCTTTTACCTTTCCTTACCAGCATGAACGTAGAGATTAAAGGCACACAAGTTGCCCTTCCCTTCTGTATGTGGGACTCATGTTACTCCGAATCAAAGAGACACAAAATAATTCTTCAAGGCCCGACCGAAACAAACTGTGTTTCAGAGTGTATATATGCTTTTATGCTTATGTATGTAAGATTCCAATAGATACATACTGAACAACAGTAGAATTTGATCCCATCTCCTGACTCGTAGCACCCTGTCAGACAAGGACACATCTATGGAATTGTAATTTAATTTCACTTTCCTACATATTTTGACCTGTAAGAAAACCAGGCTCCTATAACATATAAGCACATCAAGATGCAGTCGATTTTTTCATGATTCTACTCTTGCACTCACAGAAAATTACCTTTGGTTACCATATTGACTTAAGGCAACTTGTAAGAAATTGAGGAGTTTGTTCTGAATTACTCTCTTTTCCCAGTGGTATTGCTTTTACCCATAGAGGACCCAGCATTTTTAATATCTGCCTCAAATTTCCCTATCTCCATTACAGGCAATGATGAAGGAAATGGTGCCAAAGACCTTTCACTGTCATAAAAGCAGGATCCTGTTGAAGAAATGGATAAATCACTCTTATTCATTTGCAACAAATTGGCTCTTTTCTGCAACAAAAGTTTTTATTCCTCATAAGACAGAGTAAGTTCGTTTTAGCTCTGTGCAATATTAACCAAAAGGTTCAAACAAAAAACCCCGGATAAAACAGAAAAAAAATCAGTTTCTCGAGGTGATGGGTTTGCTGAGGACTGGTCCCACTTGCCCAACATCACACAGGTGTGGGGATTTTTTCCACCAGAAGAATCGTCACAGTGGTTCATATTCCTGTGTCATATGCAGTGATGATTAAACTAGTTAGATGGAAAATACTTTTGAGATGAGAGACCATCTGGGAATACCTTACCTGGCTGGGGCACTCAGCTGAAAGGTTGTCATAAGAGTAACATAGAAAGACTATGTTTGGAAGCTGAATTTAAATCAAAGCTTTTAAACACCTTAATGGTTGAATGACTATTTATTGTGCCTCTGCTGTTATCCTTTGTTTAAGGCCTAAACCAGAAAATGAGGCTATTACCTCTCTGTTCAGGTCCTATATTCAAGAATCTTAGTGGAAAATCATCTAGACTGTAAATCTATGTAGGACTCAGTTAGGAAAAACAAAAAAGCATGATTTCAGCTTTTTCATGCCTTAGATGTTACACAAGAATTTTGAAGAAGTAGATGTCAGACTTGGATGCAGAATGTGGCTATCCAGTACCAAAACCAATTATAGATGTACTCACAGCTGTTCTCATTTTGCTATATTTTTACAGCAATACAGAATTTGATTAAATATTTGATTTCACATGGAGCAAAATCTGGGCTGCATAAAAAAATCAGTGGAGGTTTTACTATCGACCTCTCGAGGTTTCGGAAATTGCCAAATTTAATGATTTCCTCATTAAGAACACACTATTTTTGGTACCTTGAGAGTTTTGACTCTCAGGAACCAGAGGGCCAGGAGAGTCTCTCTTTCTGCAGTGCACACAGGTGCAAGTAAAGCTTAGAATTGTGAGTACTAGAGAGCTCTGAAACCAGATAAATGAACACTAAAGAACACTAAGTCTGTGGTCTTTCAAACAAAATATCACCACAGCCTTAAGATACGTAAGCCAGTCTCATGACAGCTCAGGGCCTGGAAATAGAGAATGCATTCAATATGTAAAAAATATTCAATTTTAAATGAAAGAACTTGTAGGTTTGGATGATTTGTTTTCTTCATAAATAACCATGTTTTGTTATGCCATTTGCACGAAGGTTTGTAAACAAGACCAGTAGGTGATTAAAAAAAACCACAGCAAAAGGCAATTTGGAGAATTTAATTTGAAGACTATTTTGCAAGTAATATTCCACACATTTTCTCCAGCTCTACTCAGCAATCTCTAAGCAGATTACAAAGTTCCCACAAATCTGATGGTAGGCAGTAACTCAACAAGTGAATTGAACTGATGCTAATCTTAAACTTGGTGCTTTTACTCTACTTCCAGAAAGAGAATATATATCCTTTGGAGATGTTTTCCTCCACTTCTGTGAAAGCAGGACTCCTGCAGCACAACTACCTGTTGGTAGCATGTTTATTCATTCAGGGGAAAGGTCTGCTGTCTGTGGGAACAAAGCCATCGTTCTCATACATAGTGACAGAGTGTAGGCACAGCCATGGCTGGAGGTGGCTTTTCTGCTTCGCTTGGTCATGCGCTGTGTATCACTGATCTGGAATGACGCTGGAAACCCTTTTTGTTGTTAAAAAAAAAAAAAAGCCGTGAGCAAGTAGGATTTCTGAAATACTTATTTATGTGTTAGTGAGACTACGGCAGAAAGTGCAGCTCTTCATAAATATAACAATAACTTCAGTCAACAGGATTCCGAGCCCCTCTCTGTATCAAACCTCAGAAAAAAAATTTAAAAACAGATAAAAGAGCCAAAGCAGAATCCAGTGTTCCATTTAAATTGCTTTCTCAGTAGATTAATGATTCCATAACAGAAAAGATCACATTCAGCAAAGTATTCTTAATCCTAGTCCAGGAAAGATCCTTAGTCCAGGAAAGATCCCTTCTTACCAGGTAAGAAGAAGAAGAGATATCTGAACTAGATATGGCCTTTGCAGCTTTTAGAGTCTTGGAAATGTGAAGAGGGGGACTGGTACACTGAGCCTGTCTTATGTACAGTCCCACAAGCAGATGAGGAAAGTTATAGGATGGCCTAAATGAAATGCATGAGCACTGCTGGTGCCTAATAAAATACCAAACATGCAAATACTACTGATACATGGCAGCATTAAATTGCGAACACATGCCGCAGTAAAGGGCAAGCAGCCACTAATAAATGTAAACCATTAACCAGCTCTTCAATAAAAAAATCCACGAATCATGCCAGGACTCACCGTGAGTGCTGCAGAGCGTATCAGCAACTGCTCTATTTCTGGGCAGGAAAATAATCATCGCAATGAAAAAAATGAAAAAAAAAAAAAAAAAAAGGAGCAAAATGCATTGAGATGAAATAATAATAATATAAATATTACTTTTGCTTCCTTATTAGCAAAAGTCATAAGATCTTTCTTTGAGTTGAGGGAGATATTTTTACAGGCTTCTGCCTTAAGCCTGATTTTTATTCTTTTCATGATTCTTTCACATTGTCCTGCCTACACGTAGGGCCTTGAAGTAGGAATCAGGAGTTTCACTCCTGCTCTAATAGTGTACATATTTTCATAAAACTGTTTTAACCATTCCGTCTCAAAATACTTTGAAAAGTCTTTATCTCCTAAATGCGGCAACTGCAAAAAAAACCTGCATGAAAAAAAGCAGTTCCCCAGTCATTGCATAGACCCCAAAGGGGATCAGCAGCAGAGCAGTTTGCAGAATGCCAGGACACTTCACTCTCTGGAAGATCCCTGTTTGCAATCCTGCAAACTGTGGAGATGGTGATGGGAACCTGAGGGTTTGCTCCTGCTGCCACTGGAGCCAAAGGCACCTTTTTCTTGAGAGCAGTGGTGCAAGATCTTTGGGAATGGGGTCTGTGTTCACAGTTCTTCTGCAGCACAATGTCCTGGTGCTCACAACATCTTGGCATGGGACAAGCCCAGCTGCTCTTCAGACAGGGGACTGAGGCAACTGGGAAGGAAAGCTGGGATGAAAAACAAAGAACTGAAGTCAAAGAGTACTTCTGAACAATGGGGCTACATTTTCACACAGAGCTCAGCAGTGGGTTTAATTAAATACTACACATATTTACTTACTGAAAAATCCTGTTTCATTAGCATAAACAGATAGGAGATCATCAGTGCATGACAACCCATAGGGCACCAGGGGAAATCTGTTTTGAATTTTGTACATCAATCAAGTGATTCATATACATGGCATTTGCAACTGATGACTGCCTGAATGGAGTCTAGTGATTTTTACACCAGGGTACACCACTAAAAACCTCTCATTAATAGATAATCAGCTTCTACTGATCAACTCCTCGGCTGCATTCCAAAGCATCTGTTTCACCCATTTTGTGATTTAGAGATGCTAAGTATGATAAAAGCAGTTCTGTGTTATTTCTTTACTCATTAACCTTATTATACTATTTCACCCTCAGCAGCGAGGTTTTTTTAAAGAAAGTTGATAAAAAGCAAGTGAAAAATACATTAGCCCACTAAATGGCCCATTATTTCAGTCTGTTTGTGCCAGCAATGTAAGAGCCATTCTAAGTAAATAGTATATTTTAAAGAAAAAGCTTCTGAGAATAATTACTTTTTTAGCTGAACTGTTTATCAATAGACTTTCAAGATTTCTTTTCCTACTAATGTTGCACAATGTAACGAATGCAAAATTAGTATATGAAAAATGGCCTTAGAGGAACAACATTTTTTATTCGAGCTATGTAAAATGTTTATAATTTGCTCTTCAGATTGATATTCCAAAGGTTGCTTTAAGCCTTTTCTTCCCACTGCATGGTAATATAAAATGCAGGGATTTTTCAAGCAGTGCTATCTGCGTCTGTGGCCATATGGTGGTTTCCAGCTTTGTTTTACATTACTGCACCTGAAGCTATTTATGGCCGGAACACTCACGTAACATCTATATGTTGTTTATATATTTCAATTTGCAGGTAATGTAGCCAAGGGCTAATCACACATAGATCAGATTTGCCACTAGTGTTTTCTGATGTCTTATTTTCAGGCTCTATTAAACCTGACAAAATGATTGGTGGAAAGAGAGAGAAGACTAAATAAATAAAGCAACAGTAAGGTTTGAGGGAAAACAAGGCTCTAAGACCAGTTTGCTGTAGCTTTAATTTGTTTCTTTGAAAATCGTAGTTGCTAAAAAGCTGACATACAGCTGGCATACAAATTAAACCCCTAAAGGTATCTCATGCAGGGCTCAGAAAAGCACTCACTTCTCTCTGCCTACTCTCTTTTTCCAGGTTGCTTTAGCTCTGTAGATAGGCAACAAGCCCCAAAAGGTTTTTTGCTCCAGAAGATCTGCAGAGCTTAGCAGCCATCCAGGATCTGCAGGGTACACAGATGACGTGGTGCTATCAGCGGTCTGGTTTGCTGGTAACCCACAGCCCTCTTCTGACCAAGCTGTGGTCCTTGGCCCATGTCCCAGGATGTTGGCCCAAATGGCAGCTTGCCTCTCTGTGAGCTGCCGTATTCTAAATATGTTTGACCTTGCTCTGAGGGAAGGTATCCAGACCCAACACATGCTGTTAGGAGCTCAGGCTGGGCTTCGCTCCATCCTCACATAATTCTGCTCACATAGACAAGAGGGTATATGGGAACTGGATCCCTCCTCAATAATACCTTCTGGAGTCATAAACTTGTTCCTCACTATTTCCCAGTGTATCAGAGCGTGTCTTATGTCACACCTTATTATCACCATCATCCTGAAACATTTATATTTCAAGCTGCTGAAACTTCCCTCCTTAGAATCTCGCAAATTCCGTTTAGTGAAATACTGCCCATACTCAGTAAAGCCACCTTACTGGCAGAGTAGTTCGGTAAGTGTGAAAGGTTTAGCACAGGCTTTAAAACAGACAAATGTGGATAAATGAAAAATTTAAATAAACCCATTTCAGCAACAGACACAGAACAAATTACACAGCAGTATCGCTGGCTCAGAAGAGCGTCCTTAACTGTGGGGCTTTCAGGAGATGTAGCTGGCACATGACCCTCTTATTTTTCTGTCACTTATGCTTTCTGTGAAAGGGGTGTGATACCAGCAATTCCACCTGGGTTTTCTTTGTCACGAGTGGTTATTGACAAACCATGCAAATTAAAGCAGTCCTGGATTTTAATACAGCTTTATTTGCCTGTGGTTGGGCCATGCTAAGTGAAAGTGTGCTGCAGCCTGGGGCTGAGGCCACTGTCTTCAGCCTTCCTCAAGGTCCTCAAAGTGGAACCCTGAAATTTCCAGCTGCTGTGATCTTGGAGATGCTTTTGGACTGCAGCTTCTCAGATATTTTATTGGATTTGGCCCTTGTTACTTTGAATTCTGAGAGAGAAATCTTCTGAGAACGAAATTATCATTAGTGAGATTTATCAGTACTTGAGCAAAAGACTTTCTGCTCAGTAGTTTACACAGTAATCTGAAGGTACAGTTAAAACACCTCTTACCTATGAGTCAAGTTCAGATACAAACCAGTCTTCAATACATCCTCTAGTGGCTCTGTACATCATTTCACACTATGGGTCTAGTTTTCACAACAATTCATGAAATATCTTCATGTAAGTGAGTTAATTGACTGCATTTTGCAGCTGAATTTCTTCCCAGGCAGAAATTTTTTTTAAAATTTATTTACCTAGTTATCAGTGAGAAGAATAATTTTTGTCAGCACAGAGGCTTTGTATGCAAAAAAAAAAATAAAATTGTAACTGCTATCCATTTTTTTTCTCTTCACAGAGGAAGAGAGATATTTGTACATTTGTAATGTCACAGACTGCTTTTTGGTTCAAGCTGTGATTTATGTTCCAGACTCTGGGTAGAGAAGACTGCAAAATTTTATCACTAAATATAACCCAAGTATCTCAAAGCAAGCTCCATTGCTTTGATCCCTGTTAATGAGCTAAACATCATGGACAGTTTTGCTGGCTTAGCTTCATGGGATTCCATGGAGTTAGAACAGAATGAAAACTAGATATCCCTCACCTACAGGGGTATGGTATTCAGCAGGTGTGTGTGATTTTCTCCATTCACAGGATATCAGCAATGTCATTCACTGTGGGGTTTCCAATGATAAGCAATATATGCAAAATACAGGATAAAATATGTCAGTAACCAGTGGAATAAGATGTTGAAGAAGACAGAATTTGATCCTGGGAGGTCTTTTTGCAGCACCAAAGTTAACTTGCTTTCACACCTACCTATCTTCCTACAAAGAGGCAGACTTTGTCTGCTCACTTTCTGGTAGAATCCATGTCACCACATAAGCGGTTTGGCCCAGAAAGAGTCATAAGATCAGAAGCTGAGAACTTCAGTCCAAATGCATGGAAACCTCACTTCATCAGACTTGCAAGGCACTAAATACAGTCTCAAAGCATTGGAGGCAGAGGAACCTTCCAAATACCCTGTTGGGGCTTTGACAGAAAACTTCAGACTTGCAAAGATGATGAATGTCTAAGATAGCCTCATATGGACCCAAAGTTTCACTAAAAGTCATTAGCACGCTCAGAGTGGTGGAGTTGCACTAATGAACACAGCATGGGTAGCAAACAAGAGGAGCTGGGAGCCACGGTGCAGCAGGAAAGCTGTGGCGTAGTCACCATCATGGAAAGTGGTGGGATGACTCGCATGACTGGAATGCTGCAGTGGATGGCTCCTGGCTCTTCAGAAGAGACAGGGAAGGTAGGAGAGGTGGAGGGGTGGCCCTCTGCGTTAGAGAGGCTCTTGAGCTGCTGGAGTGTGTCCAGAGAAGGGCAACAAGGCTGGTGAAGGGTCTGGAACACAAGTCCTATGAGGAGCAGCTGAGGGAGCTGAGGGAGCCGGGAGAAAAGGAGGCTTGGGGGAACCCTATCACTACATCTCCCTGAAAGGAGGCTGTAGCCAGGTGGGGGTCGGTCTCTTCTCCCAGGCAACCAGCAACAGGACAAGAGGACACAGTCTTCAGCTGCACCAGGGGAGGTTTAGGTTGGACATTAGGAAGAAATTCTTCACAGAAAGAGTGATTGGGCATTGGAATGGGCTGCCCAGGGAATTAGTGAAGTCATTGTCCCTGGAGGCGTTTAAGGAAAGACTGGATGTGGCACTCAGTGCCATGGTCTTGTTGACAAGTTTGTGTTAGGCCATAAGTTGGACTCAATGATCTCAAAGGTCTTTTCCAACCTTGTTGATTCTGTGCTTCTGAGATGTAATATCTTAAATCACATACACAATTCCAATTATTTTCTTTGCAATGGAATAAAAAAATTAACAAAAAAAAAATAAATCACCCGGGAGTCAAGAAAACTGGCTTCTTTTAAAGTCTCATTCTATTAAAGTCTCATTTCAGTTCTGACTATGACCAGGAAGACTTAGGCTTTGCATCTTTTCCAAAACACTGGAATAATACAAACTCTCCCTGAGACATTCTTTGATTCTACTGATTTTTAGAATGAGAGTAAAAAAGCTCTCTTAGCTTCTCTGACATCTGGTAGGCTAATTGAAATTAATATAAGCACAATTAAAATTAACTAATTGGTCTACAACCTGATCTTTAAAGGCATGGCACAGTAAGCAGCCAGGCAGAGGAATGCAGTCAGTGTTCCAACAGTGTCAGCCTTAATCAGCATCCAGGCAGCTCAAACCTCTGGAGGATTTACTAGACACCTAGACACTCATTATCCCTTTCCTAAGGAAAATACCACATTCTCAGATCAATAAGAATATTTGATTGAACTATAAATACGCCAAATGGAAAAATCAGCTTCAAAGAATCGTGTCTCCACATCAGTAATATCTCTCCAGAAAGTCATCTTCGTTTCAGCCAGATTTCTTGGTGTGGTTTGAAATGTCACATTTTCTTCCTAATCATGTGTTTCCTGCCCATCAGACTGATGTGATACTAATTGCAATGGTTTCTGTCACGTTCTCTACCCCTATTTTGTCTAGGACTGTGCTTCTTTTGTTTAAATGGCTGCAGGAAGTAAATGGCACACTGACCCTCTATAGTGTTGCTCTCCCAGTAATGCATCCATTATTTACTGCCTTAATTTTTAAAGCACGATTTCATCAGGCCTGTTTTAAATCAACAATGTAGAAAGAAATTGCAACACAGTTAATAGGAAGGCCCATGGGTAGAAGGTCTGCGGTCTTACTGTGCCTTTCTCTTCCTTTTTCTGCCAGTTTTGCCTGACAGTGGGAGCTTCCAGCACAGCCGGAGTGAGGATCTAGACGTGGCCTTGGGCCCATGTTGTTATGCCCTACATTTTTGGCAGTAATGGTCCTTATAGGAGGGAACTATGCCTTAACATATGTCAATTTGTCATGATAACACCCTAAACTTACTTAAGCTTTGAAGATTAAAAGAATTTTTAAAATAAATAAATAAACAATACACAATGCATTCAAAAGAATATGTTTCCCTGCTTAATTCATGTGTTGGGAATAAAACCCAATCTGTATTGTTTAAACGCCACCCCAGTAAATCAGAGATAATAACTTTATTTTTATAGAAGAGATGTACAATTAAATGAGAGCCCATTTTGATCATTAGCTCCCCTCATCTGATACCATTCACTGCTTTGCCTTCTTTCAGAGACATCACAAGGTACACTGACCTGACCATCTTTTCCTTCACCCCAGCATCCCTGTGCAATCCCTGTGTCAGGAAGGAGGAATCCAGTGATAGGCAATTGTCAGTGATGGCATTGGACATCTCATCTGCCACTGAGTGATCAGGAGCTGAGATACATGAGGTGAGATGCAGATGAAATTCAAATATTGGTACTGATGTTCAATTCAGCTGGCCAGGCACAGAGGTATAAAGCTGTAGGTTATGCTTAAGCTGCCTGAGGTACCTGCATGGGGCTGGCAGATGAGGTAAGAAACCTATGGGAGACCTGTCCTCTTTGAGAGTCGTAGATGAAGACCAGGCAGAGCAGGACAGGATACCTCAAACAGTAAGAAATACTTAATGATGCAGAACGAAATTAAAGTCCTCCTCACAAAACAACATGCAGCAGTTTAACTGAGGCTCAGCCCGGTTGCCCAACATAGGTGTCCAGAAATCTTTGACATGTTTTTGGTTATTGTAGTAAGCCCTAAGGGACTAGCGAATACAGCTTGAGTTGGCCTTTGGACACCTATTTCTGTCTCATCAGCTGTATTGGGCTCCTGCTGCCTCCTTAAAAGTGTGCTGAATGCTCCGTTAACTGTATTGATTAGATTGTCATGAGTTCTTGTCTTTATCACTTGTTTTTCAAGTCCTTTCTACATACTCGGTAACATTCACATTCAAGCTGACCTTTTGATCCTCCTCATGTTGTTAGAGAAGGTTCATAATTAGACAAAATAAAAATCTCTGCTTTTCTTTGCCCTGCTTAGTCCATATATTGTGCAGTGGGAATAAAGCCCAATCGGTATTGTTTAAGTGCCACCGGAGTAAATCCAATAGCATCGTTTTCTTTTTAGAGAATCACTGCACAATTAAATGAGAGGCATGTGATTATTTAAAAGTGATATCTATGTAAAAAGAAGTGATTTAAGGTAAGCCTTATTGCAAATCCTTTGTGCTCATTGCCAAGCAATTTAGACATTCCACAAAAGCTTGAAATATGGAAAAGTGTTACCTGCAGGAACTGCTCTTTTAAAACATCCCCACGAGCTCCCAACCCTCATTTATCAAAAGCTGGCAACTGAGCAATTGTAGTGGTAGTGCTCGTTGCAGTAAAATTACCAGCACACACACAGAGGAAGCTGCTGGGCAGTATCAAAAGAATCTCCCCCAGGTCACTTTGGCACTTTTCCTGAAGAGTTAAATATTGTTAGCACTTTGACCAAAGCAGTCAGTAAGTAAATAGGAACTTCTGGGAATATTTCCTTTTAACGGGAAGTCTGCTATGAAACGAGCTAGAGTTTTTGATGTAACCTTGTTTCTTTGCAAGGGACCAACAAAGCTCTGTCTTCTGAATAGGCAGAAACAAATGACAGCACACAACTCACTCGCAATTTCCAAACCTACTTTTCCAGTGTGTTACATTCCCTAAAAGCTCTTCCTGCTGTTTTTCCTCAGGGATACACTCACAGCTGTTTCTCCGTTTTTATGCTGTTTTTCTCCTGTCTTCCTCCCACACATTCCATTTGTCAAACAATTTCTTAGCCTCTAAATTCATACCCAGTGTCAGGAACCCCTTTCCCATTCTCACGATTGCTTTACTATCACCGGGTGCCGCCATTCCTGCAGCAGTGACTTGTCTTACTTTTTATTACCATTGCAGCACTCAACCTTCTCATGGCTCCCTCCAGTCAGCTTCAGTGAAGGCTGAAATAGACTTGACAGCTTTAAATATGTCTATATTGGTCTTGTGATGCAGGTGCAAACTCCTTTCAATACAGCACGATTTAGGAATTGTATCACTAGGAAAGTGTATGGGTGTTGGTTATACCCATCTTTCCACTCGAGCCACAACATTAATATTCAATGTTGTATTAATCATATTCATGCAAGCAATCATAGACACATGCACATACAAATGATATTGCAGGGTAGGATCAAAAATCAGGTATAGTCACAAAATATTTTTCACTGATGAATATCCAAGAAACTAAAACTATTTTTTGAAGACAGAAGGAAAGGTGATGATTCATAGGCCAAACCCTGAGGGCTTTACTTTATTTTGATGCAATACTGCTCTAAACTGAAAGAGACAGAAATTCACAGCAGGATTTGTGAATTACTTTGGATATACTGTAACCACTACAAATATACACTTCTGGAATAAATCAGACTTACAATAGTGTTGAAAAAGTTCATAATTTGAAAAAGTAGGAATAGGAGTTTGAAAAACTGAGCTTATTTTTATCCTTGACAAAGTTTTAGACCTATCCCAGGATATTGCCATGTAATGGTGTCCAAAATTGGATGAGGAATAGCCATTAGAGAGCAGACCAGGCTGAAGCTAGAACACATCCATGGAGTTCCAGCCAATGTAGGTTTCTTCTGTCAGACTTTTCATTTGCACCTAAAAACGTGCTTATTTCAGCAACAAACCACTTCATAGCACCCTTTCCTAGCCTAGCAGCATGGAGATAAGGAAGGCATCCCTGGTTCTTGCATCTGTTTCACACATCTTCTTATCAGGCACTATTTCAGGCGGTAAAAACCTTCCGTAGGCAATAAAGCTCAGATCACAGCTTTTGTATATCTGAAGTGAACAAATTCCACTGGACCTTTACAGCCATAATGACATTCTGGTGACAAATAGTTTGGATACCATAGCCATAATATATGGTGGCTTTGTAGCAAACAAGAGGATAGCTATGGTTCGACTGCCAATAACTGGAGGGCACATTTGTCATCAGAAGGATGCAGAACTCCACCAGCTCCAACTGAAATATGTCATCTCCCGGCCAAATGTCAAAGAAGTGAAACAGAAATTGTCTTTCCGTACTAATGGTCATTTAAGAAAGCTTAGAAGCCCATAAGTGTGGAAATATTAGTCATCATAGATCCCATTTTATGAATACAGGCAAGCCGGGGATCCCCAGGGTATCACTAAATTGCCTTCAGGGAAAGAAAAAACTCCACATACTTTATACTTTTGAAAGCAAAAAGGAAACCTTTAGCTATGGTAGAGCACTGGCCACCTGTTCTGGTGCTGTATTTGTGTTGCTTCATGGAACACTTGGCAAGATAAAAGCATGGAAAGGTCCTATAGGAAAAATCCCCAAAGGAATGGCAGAAAATTCCCCACAGATCTACCACAGCCATCAGGAGAAGTGATTTTCAGATCCACCCATTAGAAAGAATGTTTATAACACTCTCTCTTCTTCAGAGAGCTGAATACTAATTTAGAACTCAACTATGTGGAAAAAAATAATTATGGAGAGAGTGGTGAAAGGCTTTTCTGAAGCTAATGAATTAGCTCAAATTGGAAGAGAAGGTCAGTAAATTCAAGACGTTCTGAAAGCTCACTTATCTTCCTCTGTTAAAGTACTGGTGACACTTTAACACACTTTGGGCTGTCCATTTCCTGCAAGCTTCTGAACTGCTGGAGCAGGCATGAAGAATTTGGTGTCCTTTTGTTAATTTTTATTATTGCTTGGGAATGGTACAAGGAGATTTTTGCACTTGACATTTTTCCCAAGACCATTCATTTTCTAAGATCTTCTACAGCATTAAAATATAATAACATTTTTTTAGACATAGCTGGGCACAACTGGTGATAAAAGGAGAGTTAGTCCTGATTTACATCACAGCTAAAAAAATAAAATTCTTTGCAAGAATACCTTTGCGAGAAACAAATAAAAATCCCATAATACTTCTTTATTTACAAAGGGAGATTCAGTGTGCTCTTGCTTTCTGATGATTTGAGCAGACTCTTCTATTTTACTACATTTCTCATTTTGTAGTACTAATAACAAGAATTTTTTACATGTTTTAGGATATTTTACACTAGGGACTGTGACTTAGTTTTGAAAAAAACATGGTATGACAGAATTCTGTGTTTGCTTTTTCTCTTGATTTCCAGATCAAACACACTGATTTTATAAATATTGTACAACTCTACAACTCTCCATGCAAACTCTACTTGGAATCTCAGAGCTCACAGCAAGATCTCCCTTTCTTGTGTATCTTTGTCAGGGGTAATGATTCAAGAGAACACATTGCATCCTCAACGGTAAGTTTTGTCTGAAAAAGGCAAAATGGTACAGAAATTCTTGAGCAAGTGGATTCCTAAGGAGTAAGTCATTTCACATGGCTCTACAACAGCCTGGGTGTGGAAATACCTTTTTGCACTAACACAGGCAGGCATAGCACCATAGCAACATGGTTCAGATGCATCCAGACTCAAGCTGAGAAAACCTTCTTTGTCCTGTGTCATGCAAAGGTGTCCACAAACTCAAACTTGTCCAGTACTCCCAAATTACTATGTTGCTCTGTTTCTAGGTCCCCTCTGCTTTAGAGAGGGAGATAAAATGAAAGCCTAGAAAAAAACATGGGTCGTTCTGGAGAAATTCCAAGTAAGGGGAAAAAAAAAGAAAATCTAGCACCAGTGAAAAGGGAAGGAGGAATTAACACCTCAAAAGCTCCCCTTTACAGTAGGGTTTGTCTTTAAGGAAAGCTTGCTGATATTTCAGCAGGTGGGCATTTGTCATTAACTTTGAACACTGAAATGAATAAATGGCACCCAAAAATATAATTGTATTTTAAAATCACAGAGACAAGACAAGGGGCATAGAAGAGATCTGGGGCCAGGTATTGTGTAGGGTGGAAGCAGCCAATGTGCTCCTAAATTTGCTCACAGCAATGCAGCCAAAACCAGTTCACACCACCTGGTCTGGGAGCCAGGTTTTACTCCTATGACAATATGCACTTAGCAGTATAGATGTAATTTCCAGGTTACAGGGTATTCAGTCAAGTCAAGCAGATGAGAGTAGAGAGGGACCAGGCAATTTAAAGGCAGTTGCCTGATCCTGAGCATTACATGCCTTTAAGAAGATAGTTCATTGTCTGGGAGAAAAACTATAGTTTGGATGAAAGAATCATCGTCAGATAAATCTTTACTGCTTTTACTCTTTGTGCTCTGTATGACACCTTTTGACAAACGAAGACTGCTTTGCTTCCAAGAGATTGTTCCTGTGACATGGTATTTCTTGCCCTCAGAGGGAAAGGGCCTTTGAATGCTGGTAAACCAAGCTGCAAAGTGTGACACTGTCATGTAATGTCATTAAATTTGGGTTAACAGGTGAAATCTGTCCCTGGTAGGTTTAAACTGAAGAGACACTAAAACGAGTCTAAAGCACAGCTTCTCTTTAAAGCCCATCTTCAACCCACACATACTATGCATAGATTGATAGGTTAGAGAGACCATTTGCAGCTTCTGGATTATCTTTATGCACAGCTCGGACCACGTATTTTTACACAAGAGTTCCAGAAAGCAAAGATGAATGGGAGAAATTCTTTACAGACATGAAAATTCAGTTGAAAGTTTGAGAATGAAAGAGAATAAAGAACATGAAGAACACAACTATTTTTTTTATCTCTGGCGTAGTACTGAAGTAATAAAGGAGTGAAGCAGTCAGACAGCCCACAGACCACGTCCCTTCACTGCAGTTTGTGGAAAGGAAGAGCATGACCTTAATCAATATTAAGGTAAAATCCATTCCTAGCCTACCAGCTATTATGAGCAACCTTTTATTTGACAGATAACTCTATACCTTCAAAGGTCATCAGTCAGAAGGAAATAACACTGCTGGTGTTGAGGAATACAAGCTGCAGTGTGAGCTGCAGATGGAGCTCTGCGTGGCGGGAGCCCAAGGCAAGAGGCCATGAATTGCTGATCCTTTGCACAGCAAAGAGCACAGGGACCTGTGGCTCTGGCCTCGTGACCAGACACTCAGAGACACAGCAGGATGCCATGGCTCAGGAGGAAGAGTGAGTCTTCCATGAGCTTAGACTGTGAGGGGATAAAAGACCAGAGATTCTTGTGTTCGGGGTCCCTCCTTGGAGGCACCAGCCGGAGCCGTTTCTGTGTTACTGTGCCGTGAATAAATTGCTCTCTGGAATGGGACATCTGAGACTCTGCTATGGGAAACCCAGGGTGGAACTGGTGAGGAAACCTGGTCTGACTTTGTGTGAGTGGGGTGTGTGGGGAGCCAAGTGGGGCCTCATGTAAAGGGGTTTTGATCCCAGCAGTGAAAGGCTGCAGTGGTGGGGAGTGTGACTGCCCAGAGTGGCTCCTGGGTGGTCCCGCTTACTGCGGGATGACCTCAAGAGGAATTTGCGGGACAGTATCTGGAGAAACCAGAAATTAACCTTTGACAGTCCCAGAGCTAATGACATTACCCAGTTTACTTCATCCTTTTGGACAGATCAATTTGTATTTCATAAGAGAAGTCATACCAATACTGGAAAAATTCAACATTAAGAATGAATTACCTAAGAACCCTTTCTCACAGTTTCTTCCTTTCTCAGGGGGTTGCAGAGAGCTGCTGACGCAAATATTGCATCAGCACATACTGAAGTTTGAGAAACAGAAATGTTCTCCCTTAATATGCAAGTGATATAATCAGTCCAATAAAGAGCACAGTCTTTGTCACACTTGTCATGTTCCCAGGATGTTATCACCACTTACTGAAACTACCGGAGAAGTAAAATGAAATCTGAGGTTCCTTAAGCTTTGAGGGGCATTGAAATTCAAGAGGAGTAATAAATACAGAAGAGCTGTTCCTAGAGAAGCTTAGGGATTTATCTAAGCGACTTCCATTAATATATATTTGATGGAAGTTGAGCAAGTAAATCCCTCTACACTGTGATGAACATTAACAAGAGGGTGCTGAAACAAATATTTATGTTTGAATAAGTTTTTCCTCCTCCAGATGCTAACTACTAGGTGTATTTTCCCATGCCTTTCCAAGTCCAGCAATATCCCCAGTGTTTTCACCTCAAAGGGTCCCAAATAGAACTGGGAGAGTGACTTCACTGATGCAATGCTGCCCACTCTGAAGAGGTAGGCAACAATCTCTTTCTGTCTGACAGAGAAATTTTGATCAAACTGAGTGGGGCAATTCAGACTTTTAACAGGTGCTGAGATTCTTGTGGAAATAATGGATAACTTAATTAGACAGAAATTAAATTTCAGAGAAATAAAAAGAGCTCAGCTCAGTTTTTCAAGGAATTGCCTTGAATTCCACCTTAGCAGGGCAAAATGTCCAGGCAGTATAAACCACTGTGACTCTGTTGAAGTTGAAGTAATTACGCTGATCTGTACTAGTTTTAACAGAGCAGGAAGCAGGTGTTAAGTAACATTGCTGCAATCAAACCTTGGGTACCAGTGGAAGAATTTTAAAGAGTGGAAGAATCAAAAGCCAAAATCAAATATACACACAGATCTTCCCAAAGCTTGAGAGCACTCTCAGCACAGCACATCTCATCCATCTCTGCCATTACACACAGAACATAAAGTTTGTCTAGCCAGAATGACAGTCTCTATGACTTCAAGGAGATAGGCTTTTGAATTATCTGGGAAAGCCTCTGTACAGCAGCATTAAACTTCAATTTATGGATATGCCACTTAAAATCTGAATGTAGCAAGCTCATTTTTACAAACAGTGAAGGGTAGAAGATAATTCCTTTGCATAATTAAAAAGCCAGCAGTGTCATTAAGCGAGCTAAATTCCTTTGCTGCTTTATGGTAAGTTGTCCATCTTCAGTCCGCTTTAAGGCTTGGGCTCCGAAGACGAGCTTCTAAGGTTCATAAATTAATGAATAAAGTAAATTTTCCAGGACCATATGCGTACATTTTTTCAGACATATAAATGTCTGTAGTTATTTTTCTCATGTCAGTATGGGAAAACAGAAATCCATGCGCTCCAGTCCATCAGTTTAGTTTCTGTTAGGAGATGGTATCTCACGTTTCAAGAGGCACAAGACATCCCAGACTTGGCAGATGGTTTTTAATACACCTCCAGCCTCTGGTGTCTTCTAATCTTGAACAGTATTTGATTGGCTCAAATCCAGGAGGGAAAAATAAAGATAAATGTGTTCCAAAATGTTAGCTTTTACAATTTCATATCACTGTATTTTATTATCCCTATATAGTTTCAATCCTTATTGTGACATGTCTGTGTATTTCTGGCCTCTATGCCACGGTGAAGCTGTGAGTTCCAGCATAAATTAAAAGCTGCATGAAGAAATATGCTCTTTATGCGGTTTTGATTTTGCCATCTCCTTCTGTCATTGAAAGTGTCCTTGATCTGGAGTTGGCAGAAAACCAGAAAGGAAACTCCCAGTCTTTGTCCTTTGCACTGTAATTGCATAAAGAAGCACAAGACAGAGATCCAGTATAAAAAAGAACTTCCAAAAATATACTGTGATTTATGTGAAAATATTAAGATGCAAGGAAGAGAGATTTTGCAAAAATGGAACTGGGCTGGATTGTGTATCGCTTCCTCATAACCCTTCCCAAAAAAACTACCCTTACTGACAGAGCAACGACTTCTTGTCCAAGAAAGGCAGCAGAGTCTGGAATGCTCAAACCAGGCAGAGATGAACAAAACTCCACTTTAAATTCCACCGTGATTCATCCAGAAGTTCTGTGGTGCCAGTTTTATTCAAAGTTAAGAGCCATGTTTCTGTTCATTCTTGTCCATCAATTACTGATTTTCTCACTAATGTCCTGCCAGATCCATCTGAGCCTATCTATGGAAGAAAAAATAGCTGGACGGGCGTCACTGAACTCATAATTTGTCATTCAGGTGTCAGAACTGAGTGTAGTCCTGGCACTGCAATTTGAGTTTTTCATGGATAAATGTTTAAAGCCTCAAATGAAGAAAATAAGTTTAGGTGGGCAACTGATCCTGCCCAGCTACATTTGTGAACTTAATTGATTTTGAGAGTTGCTGATTTCCCGGTGTAATTCTATACAAGAGGGTTCTTTCAAATCGGCCATAGTTATATCTGCTGTATTTGGATATTTGACATTTCGGTCAAGAATCTCTCCTTGGTTACTAGGACCTGGCATTCTTTCTATTTGGCACTGAAAAATTAATTTTCCTTGATATGAAAAACCTCTTGGAAGTAGCCTACGACCTCAGTTTTCATGTACCAGTTCCACGGACACTAATTAGGAATTGTAGTCCGTGTCCCAGAAGATTCTAATTATCCCAGTGAGGACTTGCTTTTGCTGAGTTCACATGAAAGTTCCCAGAATGGAACCCAAAGCCCCAAAATGCCCTATCAAAGACCATATTAGAGCTCACAATCAAGTGGAAAACAGAGTTCAGGTGTTTTAACTCTTCTGTTCCTTTTGCTAAGCCTTACACCGCATCGGGACCATCCCCACTGGTATTTCACATCCTACTCTTGCATTCAGGTCTATGGGCTTGGGCAGAGTATGGCATTAATGGGCGACTTGAGAGCTCTTTCATCTCAGTGATGAGGGACCAAGGGGGAGAGGCTTGGGGAAACAGGCGCTGTGGGAAACACCCTCTGCTTGTAGAACATGATTTACAAAAGGTCTCACCCTTAGTGTAGCAAACCCCACTGAAGGCAGTGGCAACATCAGCGAGAGCAGTCAGGTCAGTGCTAAAGCACCCACAGGTGCTTACCCGTCTTTCAGGAAAGATGCCCTTATTGAAGTGTGTCGCTTCATTATCCCTGGTTGTTTGCTTGAAAGCCTCTGCAACCCTATTCTGTGTTTGCATTAAGCTGTAGCTTTAAACTGAGAAAAAAAAAATTGTTCATTTTTCTTCATAAGAAAGCAATAATCTCCCCAGCATTAGGAAGTATAAAGGAAGAATTGTATAAATTTCAGCTGGCCAAGGTCAGCATTAACTTAAGTACTGGAGCTGATTGTTGGCATTTGCTCTTATCCACAGAAAGAGGAGTGATTTTAGGGTCTTTTGGAGTTCATGTATAAATCCATCCTTCCACTCTTTAAAAGCAAACAGCCAGGACTACATTTGTAGTAAGTCTCTAAACACATTTTCTCAGCTTGACAATTCCTCTGCTCACATTGCCACTGCTGAAATTTGAGGGCAAGGGAGGAAGAAAATGGTGACAATTTTTATCTTGCCAATTTTAAAATGAAAATTTGTCTCCATTTTGCAGCCAGCTCCAATTTGACATTCCAGGGAGCTCAGTCCAGATTAAAGCCAAGACAAATTCTCCTTTTCTGCCTGTATGAGCTTGGCTGGACCCTCTCTGGTAACTCTCTCTGCAGACAGGCAGTTCAGCCAGTGAACCTGTGAGCCTCACCTGTCTATCAGCTGAGCCTAATAAAAATATGAAAAATATAACCAGAAGTCACATAAATGCGAGAAGATTCTAAAGATTAGATAGGCATTGATTATTTGGTATTTTGGGGTAGGACTCTAAACAACAGATTTGTTTGAAAATTTTTGTTTCTATTTTACATATTTTACCAGCAGTCTTTTCATTCCAAGATAGTTTGAAAAGTGTAAATCACAAAATAGAAAGCATATATTTTGTTATAAAGATATCTTGAACAACTGCTCCCAGCCAGATTTTTGACAATAGTTTTCCATCTCCCACCTTCTTTTTTCCTGCCAACATCACATATAGCATTCTCTTACATTTCCAAGCATAAATATGGAGATAGATTGTAACCTATATACTTGCACATGTAGATTTCAGAAATGTTAGCAAAAATTAAAAATCAATTTCTAATACATTGATTGCTCATTGCTTCTCTTTTTCCCCCCTTTTTTCCTCAAAGTAGTTTGACATATTGACATGAAAAAGAAAGATTTCAATATTTTTTAAAATCCCTCTAGTATCCTGATTTCCAAGACATTCTGTGAAAACAATAGAGAAAATTCTCTGAAAATTCTTTTTTGCTACAAGAAAGATAACACAGCTGTCAAAACAATGATAACTCTGCATTTATTCTTGTACTTTTGACCTTAGAATGGATACACTGATGTTCTATTTTGTCCTTTTCTGAAGAAAGAAACCTCCTTGCCTTCATTTTTGACAGAAATCTTCCCATGGTTTTTACTGATAAAGACAAATGTAGACGAGAAATAGGATTTATTCTAGCTAGATGAACAGATTTGACACCCATGTCAAACATTATTATAACCTATATGTTTCAAACGTAGACTGTAAGTTAAATGCTGCACAGACTCAAGCCAAGCATTACAAATACAAAATGTTTGTCAGCCCACATACTTCTTACTATAGGTTCTCCATGATTCCGTAATGAACAACATGCTGAGACAACATTTGGAGCACTGCAATGATGCACAAAGTGCACAACCCAAAGATTAATATATTTATAAGCTGAAATTTGCTGCAGCCATATGAACCTTTCAAAGCCAGGTTCTGCATGAGGGGAAGGGATGCTTGCAGGGGTGAAACAAATTCACAAGCCAGACTACAGATCTGCTTGCTCTCACACTCTCTCCCTCAGCATGCAGCAAATACATTCCCATATCAGCTTTTTAAAGCCCTGAGATTATTGGATCTTTGCAAATATAAATCCATGGCTTTATGTGCCCGTGCCTTACTCCAGCAAGAAATTTAAGGAGGAAATGCTTCCGCTTGGTGTTCTTGAGGGATTTCAGTGGTGTTTTCCAACCTATTTTCCCCAGGGAGATAATAAAGGGGTTCAAAGTTTTGGGTCAGCTCCCTGACACCCGCAGATGTTTTCCCACACCTAGTCTCCACTGCAGATTTCTTGTGGTTTCCACTCTCTGGAGCTGACCTTCCCAAGGAGAGATGCTCCATTGGCCAGAGTATAAAATGAAGCTCTTCTGGGGGGCCACCGGTATTGCACAGCTGGCACTTCATTGAGCAGGAGTCAGGATGTGGCAGGACTCCTCTCCCCAGCAAAGAGCCCCATCAGCACTGAAGAACAATGACACAGCTCCGTAGGACTCTGTATGGTGCAAGTTTCTGACTCCATGTTCAACCTCGGGCAGTGCCTGCTGCTGGGCTCAGCCTGGAAGTCCCAGTAAGAGGAACCACACATTTCACTGAAGACCAGGGCCTCAAGTCAATAACAGTCATATTAAGAATGGAACATTTTGGGCCCAACAGAGCAGAGCAAGAAGGTGAATGCAAGCACTGTGAAGGGGGCTGCGTGACATCGCAACACAGAGCTGTCGATGTCCCATCTCAGCTCTATTCCAGCTTTACCACTAAGCCGTGCCTCAGTTTTCCCCCCTGTAAAAGTGTGTATGATCTCGCTGCTCCCCTCTCAGGATGCAACTCGCTGTCTGAGACATTATAGAGAGTTTAGAATGAGACATTATAAAGGGTAGATGCACAGTTCCTGCTCCTTTCTCCCCATATTTACACAGAGGAAAGCAGGAATTCTGTTCAAATTTTTCAAAAGAGCGGATGCTTACCAGTCTGGTGTTGATAAAATATGGCCTGCTAGCTTAGCAAAACCACAGGAACAAAATGAAAAATCTGCTCATTTCATTTCCTGAGAGCAAACATAAAAAATGAATGTCACGCATTTCAATAACAATTGGCGTCTATGTAGTTCAGAGGAAAACTTCTTGTCCAAGGAGACAACAGATTTTATTATACAAATTAGGAATAGCAATCGCCTGCCAAGACAAAAGAGCGTTGATCAGAACATGACACACAAAGAAGGAAGAAAGGAACTCTGATTTAACCTGCAGAATACTAAAATTATTTCTGGTCAACGTGTGTTGGGGACTTAAGCTGAAATCCTCTCTGCCTGCCTGGCTCAAGGAGCACACGTGATGACATCCCCCATCAACTCTGCAGTGACAGTGCTGGGGAAGCCGTGCCCACCTGTCCTGGGCAGGAGTGGGCACCACACCTCAGCAGGAGCAGCCCCTTGGCTGCCCACGCTCCCCAGAACTGACCCCGTCCCGTTTTCATGGGGTACCTCTAAACCGTCAATAAAAACTGTTTGCTGTCCAATCTATCACTTTTTTCTAAGTGTTATGAGCACTGGAGAAAGAAAAGGTCAGATTATCTGCAAGGAGGTGACTAGCAGCAGGAGAAGCTGCCCTGCATGGGGCCTTGGCTCCAGAGAAAAGAAGTCAGTTGGGAATGAGGTCAACAGAGGGGAAACTTGCTAAATCTCCTTCCTTGCTAAACCCCTCATCAGCTTAATCTTCTATCAAGCCTGCTTCATCTAATCATTGCCTAGTCCTCTATGCTTGACTGGGAAGGGAAAATCTTTAAAGGACCTGGAGTGAATGGAAGATAGGAAGCACAGGATGTGCTCATGATGGCATGGGAAAATACTGGGGATGCTGTTAAGAGCCTGCCCCACCACAGCATCATGGGCTATTTAAACCTGCTGAGATGTCCCACCCCTGTTCTCATTTGTACCTGAATCAGCAACACCTGAAAACAAAAAGGGCTTAACAAGTATATTTAGCCCAAATATCTCCATCATCTCCTCCCTGCTCCCCAGGTACCTGGACAAAAATAACGTTCACACCGAATCTTTGCTGAACAGGTCTGAACACTCAGCGCCATCCAGGTCCAAAGAGAGGTAAAAGGTAGTTATAGTTCTACTTTGTCACACTCTACTGCAAATCTAAAGTAGAGCCATTTGTCTCGTTCACTTAAATAATGCACATTTTTTACACTAAAATATGACCACCTCTTTTTTGAATAATAAGGACCATTCATTAGGCCAGTTTGGCTTTCAGGTGTTTTCTCTGCTACCTTGTCCAACCCCGATCCATCAAGACCAGATGCAAGACCAGATATTTGGGAACTCAGCTCTCCCAATGCAGGTGGATCTTTTTTTACATAGTGTTCAGCTCCTGTCCACACGCCATCCAGCTCCTGTCACAGGATACCAGGTCCTGCATGGGTAAGTATAGAGCAACAGAATATAGGTAATAGTGTCACCATCGCACACACAGTTCTGGTTTTAAAGGCAAGAGCAAATTTTCCACTTACTTCTTTGGAGGAAATAGGTGGGGAGCAAGACAGGATGCTAAAGAGCCAGCCTGAAATCCCTTTTTCCCTGGCATATGTAGAAAAATGTTACTTTTTAGATGCAACATGGTTTCACCTTCTTGCAGCCTTTGCCTGCAAATTAAATTCCTCTTCTCTTGTTGTCATATAGGTAAGCCATGTTCCTCCCTTTTCCTAACAGGCTTGACATCTTAAGTAAATTTAGCCCACCATTTTTGGTAAAACACATTTGGAAGGAATCGCCTTCTGTTTCCCAACACTGAGCAACAGAGCCTCTAAAATGCTGATAGAGAGCACATTTTCCCGAGGCTGCAGGGAATGAGTCACGCCAGACAAATGCCAGATCAAATACAGCAAACGATCAGGGAGCTGGCACTGGCAGGCCTGAAAAACCTGCATTTCCTTTGTCAGTCTCGCTGTACCTACCTCCTGCAATCATTTTCAGGGTGCTATTCAGCAACGGGATGGACTGTCCCACACTGTCCTCGTGCTTCAAAGTCGCACAAATGAGCTTGGAAAAGACAGCTGTACGTCGGGAGAGGCCATTCCGGGATCACGGCACTGAGATCTCTGGCTCGAGGCCATGCTGGGGCTGTAGCACCAAGCGCTCCCTTGGCCTCTGCGGGGACTGGTGGGAGTCAGAGCCTGGGAATGTGGGGCCTCAAGGACTCTTCTTTTAAATACATTTTAAAAGGCGTTTAGGCACCTAACTATATTCTGCAGATTTAATTACTGCATGAATCACATCTGTGCAGTAACCTCAGAGTGCTGGGATCAGAAAGTCCCTCAGCTCCGAAATGGAAAGAAGCCTTTTACTTTTGTGTTTTTCTTGCGGTTGCTGGAGGGTGAGAGATGAACTCTCAGAAACAGTGTTAACTTGGTGCCCAGCTCTGCCATCCACACAGAACCGGTCACACTGAGGTTTAGGGAAGCAACTTAATGACTCTGTCCCTATGTCCCCATCTGCAAAAATTGGTTATTCCAAGGTTGCACCATCCCTTCTGCTGGAAAAGGTCCATTAAAAGCGTGTGTGGCTCTGAATGCAGAAAGGGATGAAGAGCAAAACCACAGAGCTTTTTGGTAGAAGTTTGGTTTTTGCTGGGTTTTTTTGATTGAAGTTTTGGGGTTTTTTCTGTTCTTGGAACAGAATTCATTTTTTTATTTTATTTTGCCAATTCTCCACATCGCAAACCTGCTGGCCACTCTTGGCTAAACACTACTTGGGGAGAAGAGGATAAAGTGGGAAGTTGGGTGTGCTTTGTTTTCAATAACTGAAAGAGCAGTAAAACTCAAAAAATATCTGTACCAGGCAGCGAAGTCCTTTTTCCCAAACTTCTCTGTCAGCCATGCTGAAGTATGGCAATTTTCCCTTTTCCCCTCTGGTCAATAGTTATGGAACTTTCATGTGTTTTGGTTCATATTTATCATCTGAAATAGGGAAAGAATATTAATATAAAAATAATTATGTTCTAATAAAAAGATTCCAGAAATAATTATTTTTATCTTTAAATTACCTGCCTTTAAGTTACCTCAAGGTCCATTGCAAAGGTGTAGTAATTATTAGTTTAATTATTAACATCTCTCAGCAAGCTAATTAATTGGGCACCAAATTAAAACCATTTTTGCCTGAGGTCTAAAGGGGCTAAACCAGAAGATTATTTTAATATTTCAAGTTAAATATTCAACGTGGCAGAATTTCTATCTCTGGGAACCCTGAGATATTTCATGATTGAAAATGAAATTAGAAAAGGGGGAAAAAAATCAAACAAAAATGATGAAAATTGGCCCACACCCTAACTTTAGGCATTGCTAAAAGATGGATGTATCACCTTTCCCTCTCGATGATGATGGCAGTGCTTGTTTAGCAGGCTGCAGCCTGATTTTTCCACCTGTAGGCCCCACCAGCACAACCTGTTGTGTCACTGTCTGAATGGACAGACCATCACTAGAGGGGACAAATCATCCAGATTTCTTGTCATTGCACCTTCACTAGAGACATACTGAGCCCTGTGACCCTGGGTAGGAAGGTGATCTCACAGCAAACAGCCTGTGTCCTGTGTGAGAGAGACCACAAGTAACTCCTCAGACTAGCTGAGCCCTCTGGACAGCAAGGGGCAGAGCTGTCCCTGTTTCCAGGTCCCAGCTCACCTTCCCCAGCAGCAGTGCCTCTCCCACAGCAGGACCCCAAATGCCACACACTGCCCTACTCACTCTGTCTGGGCCCTGCAGCCATGTCCTGCGTGAGGGCTCAAAGCTGCAATGCAGCAAGATTGTCACCCACGCTCCCTATTGCCGTGGGGCCAGTGAAACAGCCACAACCCACACACATCCAGCAGGACCAGCTCACCCATCTCCTCACTGGAAAATACGGTATGAGGAGATTTGCTCACTGGTTTTGGAAGAAGAACCCTATTGTGATTGCAGGCTTAGCCCTGGGAAAAGCAAAGAGGCAACGGGTTTTATCAGGCAAAACCCTACGTGTTAGCCCTTTTGTTAAAGGAAATGCAGCTACTTACCCGTTGCTCTGGTGTTCTCATTTTGTTGAAATGAGGAAAGCTCGTGTTATTTAATTCTTGTTTTACATACCTGCCTGAGCAGCTCAGAAAGGCTCTGCCTTGTCGCCACAGCAGCCAGCCTTGAGGGGTGGTGGCAGTCCTGCAATAGCAGGGGACGTCACGGGGCAGGTTGGGCCATGCAGCCTCATCCATCCCTATCTCAGGCACCAGTCACAGCTGTTTGTCTCAGAAAGGAATCCGGTGCCGCATCTCAAACCTGATGTCACAGCCGCTGCTCCGTACGTGCTCAGTGGGAGGCTGACAGACAACCCTCTCATGTTTATCCAGCACAAAAGTCTTTTCAAGGCTGCTGTTTTCCTTCTTGTGCTCTGAAAGATAACAGCTTCATACAAAAATAAACACGTTTGCAAACTCTTCCTGGGCGCTAACATGGTGCTGCTGTAATATACCTGGGGTCTGATGCAAAGCAGCTTTTTAGCAAACAGACACACTCTGCTCATGACTTCCCCTGACATAAATGCTTTTTCATGGAAAAAGCTAAAACTTTTAAAAAACTTTTAAAAGCTGTTCTTCTTTTTACAACTGATAATAACTAAGTTTAAAAATGAACCTCTAATAAAAAGCTAAACTATCCAAATATTTAGTTGAAATACAGCAAGAAATCACTTTCTTACCCACTGTTGATGACTGAAATTAATCAAAAACTACAAACAGGTTTAAAGAAAGAACCTGATAATTTTAGAAAACAACACAAACTAAGGTAATAGGATCTGCATGAAGTATAAATTGAAGCAACCAGAGAGTATTCCCCCCATTCTCCTCTCCAGTGTCAAATGTGAACAGACACAAACTTTTGGGGCCAAGGAACGAGAAAACGAGGAGACTTGCACAGCAGCTCCCCATCCCCTCTGCCCTCCTGCAGTCCTGAACCCCACATGCCCACTCCCAGCATGGTGCTCAAGCTCCCAGCAGAGCTCCTGCTGGGTACCAGGTGCCAGAGCTGCACTGGCAGAAAGGGAGGCAGGAGTGGTTCAGCTGCAGTTTGTGTTGAGGCTGCTCTCGCCCACGTTGGGACAAGACAGGTGGTTTATTAAGGGGATATTTCACCTCCCTTTGGGGCTCTGACCATGTACCAGGGTATCAGGACTTGAAAAGCCATTAGTTCACTATGGTGAGATACACTGAGGATGATTAATCAGAATGATCAAAGCAAAGTAGTAGAAAAATGCCCACACTAAAAATTAGGATGCAGGAGAGAGTCTGCGCACAGACCAAATCTCTGGCCTCTTTTAATCCAGAGAGTTCTTTCTGTTCAAAACAGTCCTGCAATCCGTCCCCAAGGTGATCCTCACAGCCTGATTATTGCCCATTCAAACTGAAAAGACTGACTGAGGACTCTGGATATTCAGTTTCACTTGCAGCATGACAATGCTTTATCCACTGAGATCACCTATCCTGTTTCCAAGTATCTCTTGCAGAATTACAATGGTATTCACACAGGTCTATGCAACACTGCAGTTGTTATGAGTTTATAATTTTTTTTTAAACTGAAGCAGTCCCTTAGTTCTCGAAGAGACAAAACGTAATTATGACATATCAGGCATAACAAATGTCCAGTTAAAATTCTGAATTAAACTTGGGCCATCAGTTGGTCAATCAATGCTCCCTATAAATAAAGTTCATAAATAAAAAACAATAAGGCTCATCTTTAACCAAACATGAAAATAACAGAAAGAAAATGGTGTGGCTTCTTACATACAGTTTTGCTGAGCAGCATGTAAGCATTTTTCCCATATTGCTTTAAAGGAGAAAGAAAGTACATCTTAAATGGAAGGAAAGATTCTTTTTTAGTTGGATTTGTGACATGCAAGGGAGACCATCATAAGAATAACAAGTTTGGGGGACATAAATGACATCTGAAATGCTTCAGGATCCTTTGTGATCTAACAGTGGTGACCAAATCAAACCATATGAAGAGAGAAATGGCATGCAGCTCAAAAGCATTATACCCACAACAGGGTGTTTGGATTCCTTTTGAGCTTTGTGGGTTTTAGCAAGACCAGCTGGACATTGCCAAATTGGTTCTGAATAGAAATATATACCCATAAAGCAGAAACTTATAAATAGCAACTTGCTTCCGGTCCAAAGCTGCATGTCAGGGCTCCCTTGTTTGCTGCATACCTGTTTCAGAGCATACAAAGTAAGAGTTAGCCAGGCTGCATCTGCACATCCAGCAAAATAAGGGTCAGTAGGTTAGGTGTGGGAACCAGAGTTGGGAGTGGGGTGGGTTGGAGAAGCAGGGATAGGGACCCTGGAGTTTTGCTTTGGGAGCAGAGGGAAGGGCTGTGGACAGTGTTATCTGAGAGCTGGGGAGGAGGGAGGGCAGAAGGTCTGCATTGCCCAGCTTCCTCACACATCTGGTGCATCTCAGTCACAGGCACATTTTTATAGGTGGCAAGATAAGGCAATAGCACTTGGCCATCCCTAAAACCCCAGAGGATTAGCAATGTAAGAGGAATTTAATCTCCTGACGTGTCTGAGTAACATTTTGGTTTATGCCATTTGAAGGGTTCTTAGTGCTGTTGGCAGCCCAGCAGCAGTGAGAGGTCCCCAGTGAGCTTCCCAGATGGGAAGTGTCTCTGATATACCAGAGGGATTAACTTTGGCTCCAAAGACGTGGCAAGCTAAGGGACAGAAGGGTCATGCAGCAGAGCATTGACTGGCACAAAAACAGGTTGTTCTGCCCTAGAGCAGTCCCTACCTGACTACCCATTTCTCCCATAAATAGTCACACTGTTGACTATTGGTCCTCCCTGGAGCAGGACTTCTCTTCAGTACTGGTCTCCGCTATTCACACAGGCTTAGGAAGAGAAGAGTATTAAATCTCAATCATCTTCTTTATCCAGAGATAATGGACGTTGATAAAGCTTTGCTAGTTAAATATTTTTGATCTGTCTGTGACATCTGCCTTCTATTTCATAAGCCTTAGGTATGCAAGCAGATAAACTAGTACTGCTGGTTATATTTGTGTATGTGGACATTCATACATAGACATCTATGCACACGCTAAAGCTCCTTTGTCTTGCAGGGTCTAACAGGCAGGAAAAAGCCCCTGACTACTGTGTCTGGCACACTGCTTATCCGGTCCTGAAGCCAAAATCAGTGAGGGAACACTTTATTGCTGTTACTGGTCATTGAGTTGCCAAATCTGAATTCACACAGCCAGGCACTCTTTCTCACTAAGTGCAAAGCAGGAGTGAGTGGATACTAAGCAGAATTTACATTCCTCAGGGGTCCTGTGGGCCCATTTCCTCCTCTGGACCAGAGCTCCTACAGCACTCTTGGATCACTTTGCCTGTTACTCTGTGACAGTGTACTGAGCAACCACAGGGTAAAGATTGTAAGACAGCTGTTAGGTGGATTGAAAAACTATCTTAATTTCCAGGTGAATAAGGGGATTTCTGCTCAGCTCATATCTCAGTACCATTTTTTTCTGTTGAGTTTAATCTATAGGAGTCAGTAGAAATAGGAAATTTTCAGCAAAGCAATTTGAAGTCTCTCACAAAGTGACAGGGGAAAAGAGAAGAATTAAGTTTCTTTCTCCTGACTTAAGGTCTAAAGCTGTGCCAACTGAAGTTAATAACTATTCCACTTATTTCAGGAGCAGAAACATCCTCGTGCATTTAAATCACTAAAACCCTGAAGTATCAAGTGTATTTCCACCATGTAGACCATTCTAGCAGCATAACAGACTCTGTCAGGTGGGTAGAAGTGTAATTTATTCTGTTCGCATGCACAAGTGACTCTTCATCATCAGAGATACGTAACATTTAATAGAAACCCAAACCATCCCAAAAAAGTAGTTGCCTCTCTGAATACTTGAGAGTGGGAAGAGAATAAAAAGGATGACAAAGCAAACTCCTTAGCCACAATTTTAATAAATATTGTGCAAATTAATTAGAAATTCCAAGCACTTGTACAAGAAAAAAATGGTTCCCTCTTGATTAAACATACATTACTGCTGGAGGTGTCTGAAGGGTCTTCCTGTCATTGCACTGGAATTCAGCGTTTGATCTTCCTACCTGAGCTTGAACTCACATGCTGGCAATTCCTTGTCTTTTCAGTTTATAAGTGTGTCTCCTGTTCTCCTTCTTAAAGGAAAGGTCAGTGCTCTTCACTTAAGTAACGTCATTAAGAAATCAAACCTCATTTTTTTCAGCTTGTGCAGCTGAGCAACTGAAAGGCACAACCTCCATTTATATATTTGCCACATTTTGAATATGAGGAAAAAAATGTCACTGCAGATAATCACAGGCAATGAAGAGTAATTTCTAGTGGTCCGTCTCCAGGATTGTTCCCTACAGCATATTTTCCAACTTTTTTTCCAATCATATTAAATGACTCATTTAATAAGCTAACTGTTCCTTCTTATCCTAGGGGAGACTATTTTGCAGTGCAAGATGTTCATGTTATGAGGGTCTCTCTGTTTAATTTATCTCATTATTCCTAGTTATATATTCTAATATCAGTCTACCTGACTACCTTTTCACCACCCTGCAGCCTGTTTCTTTATGTGTCTGTCAATACAATAAACTGATTTCTCAGCAAACAAAGAACTTAAATTGTTATTAGTTTCTCCACCTCTCTAACTGTTCCATCCAGGAAGTGTTCTTTAATGTCATGTACAGCACCAGCTTATTCTCATGATAAAAACATGACTGGTTTTTTTAACTACATGAAGGCAATACCATCTGCAAAATCAATGTGAGTTTAATATATTGTACTGCTTTTTGGTTAGAAGGTGGATCCCTCTCTTTAAAAAGAGAGACAGCTTTTCCTCCAGTCATGAAATTAGGGAATTTTGTACCAACACGTAATATTCAAACTGAGCAACGATTCTGAAAGAGGGAGGACTGCTTCAGTTAAGCTTTTATAGCTCTTTGTTCAGCTCAGATTTGTAGTCAAAAGCCAAGATTGAACACAAACATTTTTAGTTAGGATGCGATGACTTTGGAGCATAGGTCCCATGGAGAATTTGAAAATGGGATAAGACTTTAGATTGCAGTTTGGAGTTAATTGTTGTTACACCTCTAGCCTGTGGTTAATCCAAGATCCCCACAATCCATCCATAATGTTTACACTGATGTTCCCTTTCATGAGCAGAGCCAGATTTGGACCTAGGGTATAAACTACATTGAGCTGTGCCATATTCCAGCTGCTTCACACATCCTTAACTCATGTTTTATGTGAGTTTATACGATGCTGAGGGCATCATTTTAGCAATGGCCAGTTGCCTGTTGATAGCATGACCGTATCTGAGTGAAAAATTGCCTCCTTCTGGGAAATATCTCAGGATGTTTCTGTTTAGTTCAGCAAATAGCATCAAAATGTACAGGAGCTGAATTTCTGTTCACTTCAGTAATGTGATATTCTACTGCTGACAGCCTCCCTGGATGGCTCGTAGTCAACTTTCCAATCCAATAAACCCACGATACGGGCATAAAAATGAAGCAGAGTCAGATAACCATAAATGGCAGAGCTCTGCCAAGGAAACTGATAAAGCTCTGTGCAGGACCTAACAGTATAAAACAGAGAGGCCAAAGAGAAATTAAATAGGCCTGAGATATAGACATTTTCCTAATCGATACCTCTACAACATTTCCCCTCCCTGTAAGCACTACTTGCCTCTTTTTGGTTCCTCCAGGCTTAGAAAAACCTGGAATACGAAGCAAATCTTTTCTGTGAAATTCAATGGTTCTAATCCCATTATCTGATTCATCTGAAATTGCACCTGTTGCTTGAATCATTCAAGGGCAGGTTTGGAGGGCAGAACTCCATCATCATACAAAAGGTTGAAAATGTTCATGACATCCAGCAAAATATTTCCTCTCTCTTTGTGTGTGCTGGCCCCACCTATGCTGCTTTGTGCTGCTTTCTGTAACTCCTATTTCGCTGAAGTGCTGGAAGGGCTGCCTGGTGCCCAAGACTTACACAAGTCTCTGCCTGAAAAGAAAGTGCTTGTAGCACAGGTACCTCCAGCAAGACCGGCACACATATCGCCCACAGGCATGTGGAGAGAAAGGCTACTGCCCTCATCAGAGAAAGGAAATAAGAAAAAAACTAAGAGTAACTTACAAGAAAAATTAGCTCTCATATTTTCTTCTTAGCACAGGTTCTGCATTTGAGGCCTCCTGAGATACCGCTACTGTGCACTGATGATATATATCACGCAGATAAACTATCGCAATGGAATGGGTTGTTTTTTTTTTTTTCCAACTGAATAATTTGCCTGTGCTGAAAAGAAATGTTGCTTTCTGACAAATACTGATTAGCACAAATCTGTGAAGACTTGATAAACCAGCACTGAAATGGCTATTGTTTGACAAAGTAGCACTCTGAAAGCAGCAAAGTGTGGCACAAACACAAAAAACCCCCACCACCTTTTGAAACCACAAATGCCATGTTTCTCTGAGGTGTGTCACCCAGTCTGATTTCAGCTGGTATAAATCACTGCCATGCTGCCAACAGCGAATGGAAACAGTCTCAGCTGCTCCATTTCTACAGGACTGTGCCCCTACTTCACATCACACTGGGTTACATACAGCAAAAAGGCTGGCATTGCTTTACCTTGAATTTTAATATAGCCCTAGATCTGGCTTTAAAGATCAGCTAGAACATAATTGCCCTGATGTGACTCTATCATCTCACACACAAATTCACAAGGATGATGAGAATCAGATCCCTCCCCTCCCCACACACAGACAGACATTATATTTATTTATTGTGCAAGCCACATTTACACGAGAATTAGGACTGCAGCAAAACTAAACACAGTGACGAGCTGTGCTGTAAAAGTTGTTATGAAGAGTCTCTGCATAAAAAGAAGTTGCTTAGGATCCAGGTTCCTTCCTGAACTGTAGAGGCAGTCAGATATCTTTCCAGATGCATAAGGACTTGAGCACTGAGTGTATAATGGCCACATGATATAAATTTAAGTTTCCATCAGGTTTAGAGATTGGCCTTTATCACCCATAGCTCGCTCCATCCACTCTAGACTTCCTGTAAAACACTTTCTGAGGAAAGCGCCATGCAACAATCAAAATGTATCTCTTCACAAAGACAAATAGCAAATTAGAACAGTAAAATCCTTCACCTAATGCTGAGATTGGACTTTTTCATCTCTCTCAATGGATCTTTCCACTTCCACTCCTGATCAGGAGTTAAACAAAAACAAAAGAAACCCACACTTTTCTATGCAGTCTCTGCTGCAAACCTACCTCATCTCCAACAAAGACATAATAGAGATAGACTCAGTTTTGTCTTAATGTGAAACCTGTTCCCTTTAAGTCAAATTCTTCAGAAAGGCTCTGAGTGAAAGTATAAATTGATGTCAAGTTTAGGTGTTCTTAGAGTCTTTAAATTTAGACAGTTCAGAAATCAGCCATAAGGAGCAGTAGGGAAGCAGCTCATTTTCCCCAGCCAACACAGCACTTCTGTGCCCCATTCTCACCTTGCATAGTGCAAACAGGAGCAGCTCCAGGAGACCCAGTGGAAGGACTCTGACAGCATAAAACACTCTCATAGAGTTTAATATGCCATCATTTTCATGGTCATTCACATTACAAATAAGAAACCCCAGCAAAGCGGGGAGCAGAGGCCTGAAACAAGACACACGGCCATCAAAACACTTCAGCCTCATGACTCCTCCAGGTACCGCAAGTCTTTGGTGAATCTGAAGACCTTGTACCTTGGTATCCGCTGTTAGCAAGTGATGTGGTTAACACATTTCATTCTTGGAGGTGTTAATTTTGTTGGGGTTTTTTGTCGTTCTACTCATGTTTAGTCAAATAAGAGCCAGAATATGTAAATAATGTTCAGCTCCCCTAGATTTTGATGCATATTTTTCTTTTGCAAATAGCTGATGTCCACAGTGAACTGAGTGCTGTGTAAAAGCTGTGTAAAGACCAGCCTGCCTTGAAGAACTTGCACTCCAAGGACTCAAGAGGCAAAAAGGGGACAGGGATAACAGTAAGTAAACAACAAACCACCGTGTCCTAAAACTTGCAACTAACCAGGCACAGATAACACAAACTGTTACAAACACAACAGACTTGCTGAGACTGGAAGGTGACATTTTGTACTGATACAAGGACACAGTGTTTCACACCAATTTCAATTCACCTGTCTTTGGCAGGGTATAGCATCAAGGCCAAGAGCTTCACAACAATCAAAAAGATCCAAGATTTTGTACAAGCATCAAGAATGGGCAGAATTATAGCAGCAAACCCTAAAGAAAAAGGCGGGGGTGGAAGAAAAGCAAGACCTGCAAACCTTCTTGCCTCCAGGTGTAAATGAATTTTCCACCCATGGAAGCTGGGAGAAAATTTCTCAAAGGTTAATTTTCAAATTGCCACTAGCTGTTAAACTTCTTGTCTGCTCTTTGGAAGCAGCTGGTGCTGTCTGCTGCCAGCTGCAGAAGACTGGCCTTCATCAACCTTGGGTCGGACCTGCTCTGGCGATTCTACTCGTCCTATATATATCAAAGTGGAAAAAAGAGCCTGCTGTCACACAAGAAACCACAGACAAATATGTTTTAAAAGACAAGGTTATCCATTTCTCCTTCCTTGGTGAAGGCTTGGAAATAGAGCTGCTGATATCTGGGATTTTCAAACATCCCAAATGCTTAGAAAGTAATGTATGACACTGAGAAGTCTTATAAAAAAAGTTCTATTCATCTTGTACATAACAGCACAACAAGGGGATATTTAATAAAAAAATATGAGTGCAATGAACAGAATTTGAAATTGCCTTAAAATCTCATCTCCACTTCAACGATTAATCAATTTCAACAGCCGCTTATTGCTTAATACACAGCACATCAACAGAGATTATTGCTGAAACAACAATTCCTCTTAGTCAATCCTAGCAGGGGCTGAAATTTTCCAGAGCAAAACAAATTATTCACACTGACGGGCCAATGATTGTCTGCAGAGAAGGACAGGTAATAGAATATTTTCCAAAGACAAACACAACACACATTTTGGACCACTAAATGTGTCAAATGTGTTATCCTTTTTCAACTTTACAAAACACCAATGCAGCAGTTTCTAAATGCACTGTGACTTGCTAATTCTCCTGAAACAGAGAATAATTTTATTAAACAAGTAACAGAACAGATATTATTTCCCTAGCTATGAGAAATGTGGCTCTAAGGCTCATAAATACACTTCTGAAATCTCTAGCTGAAATCCTTGCCTCATTACCCACAGCTACTTTCTTTACAGGACTCTTTCAATCTGAATATGCATTTTAAACCCCAGATCTGCATCATTTGGTGGAAATTGGGATAGTTCCTCTGATTTCAATAGAGCTATGACAACCTGTATTGCCTATAAATCAGGCCAGAAAAGAAAAAAAAAATTAAAAAAAAAAAAGACATAACTGTTTTAAGCATTCAGAACGAAGTTTAAACAACACTTCATGTTAGGAAAATAAAAAAGGCAGAAGGATCTGGATACAAAGCTGATTTTTCTCAGTCAGGCCTTTTTCATACAGTGGCAAATGGAGAGCCCCAGGTCTGTATGTACCCATCTGCCTCAGCCTTTCCTAGGTGGAGCATTTTGCAGAAGGATGCCAGGGTCCTGCGGATGTGGAGGTCTGTCTTACATACCCAGTCCAGGAATAAATGGATGAGTCAGAGTGCAGATGGAGACTTTGAGCAAATCAGAAGAAACTTCATTACAGAAAATGTCAGCAGCAATTTTGGTCCATACCACAGAAATTAGGCTCCTTGACAAATGTTTGTTGAAACAAATTTATTTTCATTTATTCTATCACTGTCTTTTTCTACCCTCTGTACTAAACGTTGATTCTTCTCTGCAACTTTCACATCTGCTTCTGGCACCTCCCGTTCTACCTGCGTGGTAAGAGAAATCTTGCCAAGAGAGCCCTTGAAGGGTTTAATAATTCTGGAGCTGTTCACTAAAAGAAACACTTTTAAGTGCCAAAAAAGTTGTCTATGCTCTTTAGAGAGAGAGGTATAGCAATCCCTTACTGTATATATAAGGGAAACACTTTTCCCCTAAGAAAAGCAATAAATACTATCTCTCTCTTTGTTATGAGAAGATCCTTGAAGAGACTGGTTCTGGTGAGTATCCCTAGCTGTGGGCTCGTAGTCTATAAAGAATGGGGCAGAGCACAAGTCTGTATAAATTCAGTCAGTGCAGCTTCCTGACACTTGTGAGGAATTCAATGTCCTCGATCAGGTTCGCTCCTTTTGAGGACGTGCTCTAAAACACAGGCTTCTCTGTGGTATAATTGCTATTTTCATCTGTGCTTACTGTTATCAAAAAGAATGAGTTTCAAAGAATGCCATGCAGAAAAACGTGTAGCGTCTTCATCGTGGGCTCAGAACCCTGCAAGGGAATTAGTTAAAGGGCTGTTAGCCAAGGGTCTGAGGAACATAAAGGCTGGAAGCAGGTCACTGCACATACTAAGAAGAAGGTTCCCCCTCCTCAGAATTTGACAAGTAGGACTAGAACCTTCTACAACAGGTGTGAGGCTGTGAAACTAGAAGGCCAGACAACTGATGAGGTGGGCGAAGGTCCTTCTGGGATAGTGGAGCCCCCTAAAGCAACACCACCTGTACCCCACACCAAAACCTCCTCTGTTAAGAGGAAAAGAAGGGTGGTTGTGACTAGAGACTCCCTTCTAAGAGGAATCCAATACACAGACTGGACCCCACGCACAGAGAAGTCTGCTGCCTCCCAGGGCAGCGGAAAAGGCACGGACTGGAAAACTCTCCAGTCCCTCTGATTACGATCTGCTATTGGTTGCTCAAACTGGCAGCAATGAAATAACAAAGGGAAGTCCAAGGGCAATTAAAGGAGACTTCAGGGCCCTGGGATGATCGGTAGAGGGATCAGGAACACAGGTAGTGATTTCCTCAATTCTTCCAGTAACAAAAAATTATATTTATAGGAATAGGCAGATCCATCAAGTCAATGCATGGCTCCAAGGTTGGTGACAGCATAAAAATTTTGGAGTTGTTGACCACAGGGGGATCTACTCAACACCTGGTCTACTGACACCTGATGGGATGCGCCTTTCTCAGAGGGGAAAAAGGTCTAGCACAGGAGCTAGTGGAGCTCGTTGATAGAACTTTAAACTAGCTTGGAAGGGGTAAAGGGCAAGTAGCAGACTTGCCACGATGAATGCTGAGATGGTATGCCAGAACTTGGAGAAATGATCACTAATGGGATCCCTCAATCTGCGTTGAGGGGTCTTGGCTAAAAAGTACCACACCTGAAATGTTTCTACACTAATGAGGCAGCACAAGGAGCAAACAAGAGGTGCTCGAGGCTTTGTCCCAGTCTTAGAGATTTGATCTCATTGGCATAAGTGAAACCTGAAGGGGTGAGTCCTGTGACTGGGAATGGCCTGAAGTTGTGTCAGGGGAGGATTAGTTTGGATATCAGAAAAAGTTTCTTCACCCAGAGGTCAGCTGGGCACCCAGGCTCCCCAGGGAAGTGGCCACAGCACCAAGCCTGACAGTTCAAGAAGCATTTGGGCAATGCTCTCAGGCAGATGGTGTGACTCTTGGTGGTGCTGTGCTAGGCCAGGAGTTGGACTCAGTGATCCTTGTGGGTGCCTTCCAACTCTGGCATATTGTGTGGTTCTGTGATGATGGGTCATCAGTTTGTGTAAGGTCCATGGTGAGTATTGCCCCCACATCATACAGTACATATCCTATGCACACACATGTGCTCAGCACACATATATAAAATCCAAAACACCATTCACGTATCTCCTCCACCTCACCTCTGTCCTTTAAAAACGTTCAATAACAGCTTAAAAAAAGATCCTGGGAACTGACTTGCTGAAGAAGACCCCACACAACTGAAATAGTACCAACAAAGAGCCCACCTGCTCCCAAATCAGGCAGCCTTGTCTTGAGTAAAGATCAAGATGAGACTCTGCAAATGCAATGCTTACCTTGGCAAGCAATGGAAAACACAGGTCTCCCTCCAAACTCAAGTGTTTCTGCCAGACACTCAGGATTTCCAGAGAAATATGACCCAATGGCCCCAAAAAACAACAGTACCAGCTCACGTTTAATCATGGCTGCAAGCAGAGCAAGGAGTGACACGTGCACTTCTTGAGCCTCCCTGCAAGTGTTCAGAGAGTGATGTATTGCACTGAGCACCCGTCTGACTCACCCTTCCCAGCACAACAGTGACTGATATTCCTGAATTACTTTCTCCTGACACATTTTCTGTTGAATAACATTAAGTACACCCGTGGTTCATCATACTCAGTGCTGTAGCTGTTCCCGATATTCTTGCTTTGAAGTAAAATTGTAGAAAACCAGCAGGAACATTTTGTCCCAGGAGGATGAGGGTTTACTTTGCCTTTTCTTTTATTCAAATCCTTTCCTGCAGCTCAGAGGAGCTATACAAATGAAAAAGAATAGGGAGCAGGTACTAAATTCTATTAAATTCATTGATAGCATTTCCTAACAGCAGTCCTGGATTAACCTTTTCTTTTCAAAGACAGGGGATTGTACGGGGCCTAACTAGGTTGGAGTCAGTTTTCTTCATAGAAGCTTGTATGGTGCTGTGATTTAGATTTATGACCAAAACAGTGCCAGTAACAGACCAGTGTTTTACCTGTTGCTGAACAGGGCCTTTCTGTTTCTTACTCTGCTCCTCATCCTTGGTGAATAGATTGGGGCTGCACAATATGTTGGGAGAGGACATAACCAGGCATATTCCATGAGGTTTAGGGAGGTTACTTATGTTTTGCTCAGGAATTTGCTGGGCGTTGTGTATCACTTGTTTTGCTTACTTTCTTCTTCCATTTTTTCTCATCTTTTTAAGTTTGTTTTTTGCTTTTTTGTTTGAGGTTTGGGGTTTTTTTATCTTTACTCACAAGTTTCCTCACTTTTCCTCTTCCTTTTCTCTCTCTTCCTTCCCACTGGGACTTAGGTTTGGAGGCAGGGAGTGAGCAGCTCTGTGAGGCTTAGCTGCCTGTCGGGGTTAACCCACAACAAGGTTTGTAATTAAAACCTTTTTGTTTCATAACATACAACCTTCTGGAACTGAGTACTGCCTATGACCAGTGGACCACACTGTCACTGGCCCTCAGCAGCTGTGCAAATGAACGTGGAAAAGGTGCAGCATCATGTCTTTTTCTCCAGGTGAGTGCCATCCCACAGCCGATGCTTTCCCTAATTGCAACTGCAAGGTAGAGGGGGAGGCTGACCCCTGGGCACCAGCCCTTGTGCTGCAGACAGCTGAAGAAAGCCCCAGGCCTGTGGTTTCAGGCTCAGAGCAGCTGAGTATTCATGCCCAGAGCTGAGGAAAGCTGAGAGAAATGCTACACTGCTGGAAGCTCTGTTGAGTTTTCTCATTATGTCACCAGTGTACCAGTTATCAACTGCAAACTCCAGCTCCCAGCATCCTGTGACTAAATGACAATGATTTTTTTTCTTTTAAAATGAGAAAGTTTCTAGACCTTACAGTCAGGCAGGAAAGGCAGAAAACGCAAGGCTCAAAAAAACCCAAAGTCAACCAAGATCAGCCTTTCATTTCTTAAATGCATACGAAGCTGTGGGTTATCAATGTTAGAAAACACTGAAGCAGCTGAGAACAGTCACATACAAATTAGGGCTTCTCCCCCAAAAAGGTGGTGTGCTCAATAGCCCAATGAAGTGCATCTACACCACTGCACACAGGCAATGAACAGGAGGAGCTGGAAGCCATTGTGCGGCAGGAAAACGGTGACATAGCTGCCATCATGGAAACATGTTGGAATGACTAACACAGCTGGAGTGCTGCGACAGATGGCTATAAACTCGTCAGAAGGGACTGGCAAGGAAGGAGAGTGATGGGTTAGCCCTGTGTGTTAGGGACTGTTCTGACTGTCTAGAGCTTGATGGTGATGATCACATGGCAGATATCACAGCAGGATTCTGCTACAGACCACCTAACCAGGATGAAGAGGCAGATGAAATATTCTATAAGCAGCTGGGAGAAACCTCACAGTCGCTTGCCCTTGTTCTCATGGCGGACTTCAACTTGCCAGAGGTCTGCTGGAAATACAGCATAGCAGGGAGCAAACAGTCCACAAGGTTCCCAGACTGTGTGGAAGAGAAACTCCTGACACAGCTGGCAAGGGAGGCAACTCATGGAAATGCTGCTCTGGACCTGCTGTTTGTGAGCACAGAAGGACCGGTGGGCAGTGCAATGGTTGGACACTGTATTGAGAAAAGAAATCATGAAATGCTTGAATTTTCAGTTCTTGGAGAGTAAGAAGGGCTGTCAGCAGAACTGCAGTTTGCATTGGATATTAGGAAAAAAATCTTCACCAAAAGGGTTTTCAAGGGACAGACAGCCCTAAGGACCATCCCTAGAAGTATTTAAAAGATGTGGCTCCTGGGGATATGGTTTAGTGGTGGACATGGCAGTGCTGAGTTAATGGCTGGACTTGATGATCTTAAAAGTCTTTTCCAACTTAAACAATTCTGTGATTAACAACGTGGTATGTGAAAGGTCAGTCTTGTGGTGTTGTTGGAGGAGAAGTGAGGAGAGCAGATTAACAGTTCCCAAGCCCTTTGAGCTGGGAATAAGTTTGGACACTTTGGTTCTTACTCCCGTGCTGTGTCTTTGCTGGAGGACAGTGGTAGCATTGGTCATCTGGCATTATGTATAATGCAGTGCAAGTATCTCCCAGTCACTCAGACATAATGAGGAGAGTAATTCACACCTCCCCTTGCAGAGCTGTGAAGGTGTCTAACATCACTGTGACCAAAGGTAGCAATGCAAATTCTTTGTAAATCAAATGGAGCAAGGAGGGTCCCTAAGCCGAGGATAATATATAAGTCGTCTATTTAACATGTATCATATGAGTAACCTACACACACACACAGACACAGTGAGTATATAACATAAAAATTTATTAGCTGGGATTCCCATCGTCTGGAACAGAGCGAGAGACTGTCACTACCTTTAGTTCCTTGCACTTGCTTAAGGTGAACTATTTATAGACCAACTTATATTGATGTTCATGGATCCCATTCTGCATTTGATTGCTTCAGTGTAAAGTGGAGTAACTGAAACAAATATATGTATAATATAAAATATGTAATATAGATATTATAATTAGAAATACTACAGATCCATACAACTGTGAGAGCTGAGTCCCTGCTCTTCCCCACCCACCACATCCAAGGGTTGCAGCTCCAAATGAACCAACAACAATTTCTTGCGTGAGAGCTGCTGGTCATGGAATTTGTACCTGCTGAAGTTTGGAAAAGAAAGAAAAACCTACGCAAACAAACACCTACTCCTAACCTCTAATGAGTCAATCAAGAAACTGCCACAGATTTGAAGATGCAATTTAATTGACCAGTAGAGTCCCAGACCTTGACATTGTAAATGAAGGTAAACAGCAACATATTAAAAACTCATCACTGTAATTAACCTTGTTTTTTAATAAAGACTAAAGTCCCACAGAAAATGATGGGTTATTTATGCCATTGATTTCATTAGTGTTGCATGGCAAAAATAAAAAAAATGGTCTTGCCAGTTTATGTGAGAGTCTTAAGGACAGAGTGACACTGCATTGAGTCCAGCTTGAGTCCAGTGCTGTTTTTACAGCAAGAACCATATTTGTCACAGTTCCACATCACAGGATATTCTGAAATGGAAGAGACCCACAAGGGTCATTAAGTCCAACTCTTGGTGATGGGCCCTGGCAGGGATTGAACTTTCTGCACATTCTTCAGAATGCTCCTAACAGAAATTTGGGGTTAATATTCCTACACGATGCTTCCAGTTGTGGGTTGCTGTTATGTTTATAAGACTAATGATATTTCTGCACTAATGTTGTGAAATACCTTCTCTTACGTTTGCTTTCCAGTAATTAAATCAGACCTTAAAATGGTTGCAGGGTGCAAATAGGAAGGACAATGAAATATGTGAATAGTAGTTACAGTTTATATGAAGCTACAGTGGTGTTCCTGCTGATGCCTTAAGTGGCCACCTAAAACACAGAGACTAGACAAGAATTAAGAGAATAAAAGGAGGTATTTATTTGAAGGGCCTTCAAAGGTACACCCTGGGCAGTCCAAGGGC